>JAWWMP010000042.1:1582707-1655593 GCA_035047865.1 Dendrocincla tyrannina | reverse complement strand
GACACTCCCAGGGCTGGGGCAGCCACAGCTTCTCTGGGCACCCTGTGCCAGGGCCTGCCCACCCTCCCAGGGAGGAACTTCTTCCCAAAATCCAATCTGTGGAGGCCAGACCCGAGGCTGGAAATCAGCAGCAGCATCACCACAGGCACAAATGTTTCCTGTCACATGGATCCTCTTGTGGTCACCTCCTCTCTCTATGTCCTTCTTCATTCCCTGGACTAATCTGCAGCTCACTGAGCTTCCCTTCCCTTCCCTTCATGGATGAGCAAAATTTTAAATCACTTCTCATGAGCAGGGTTTGATGTCAGTAGTTCTTCTGTGGGATATTTCAAGACCTCCAGCAATTTTGCCTCTTTTTATTCACCTTTATTAATCCTTTATTCATTTTCTTTGCCTTTAATTTTGCACACATTTTTTCACATCTTTTTTTCACGCCCCTGCACTTCTATTTCCCTTGCTCCCCTCTCACAGATAGAGCAAACATCTTAAAATAAAGTCCCTTTCTTTTTTTCCAAGAAAGAAAGTGTCTCTTTAATATCCCACATGCCTATCAAAGCTGATGGAGAGGCAGAGCATGACAGGCGTATTCTGTGATTCAAACCTTCTGGGTATTGGCAGGAGAATAAATCTTGTGTCTGACATAAGAGGACATCAGGAACCAGGGAAACTAACCTGAAGCTCTTGGAAAGGGTCCACTTTGCTGTCAGTCAGGAGGAGATAAACTTTACATGAAATAGGACCTTCCCAAGTCATTAGTTCTCCACTTGTGCCAGAGGCGCTGACGCGCTGGAGGAGGGAACGAGAGGAGCCAAAGGGAACAGAAAACAAACGTGAATGGCAGAGTGTCTGTGGAGAAAGTGCCCAGAACAAACGTGGGAAGGCTCCCCGGTCTCCAAAAGACCCAGCACAAATAGGACTGATCCATAGGAAAACCGTGCTGCCTGGAAGTCCCAGAACCAAGGAGATTAGCTCATCTGCAGGCAGATGGATGCAGCTCTGAGCAAAGGGGAACACAGCGAGTACCAGTTGCTCCATAATCTGTTTAACCAGGAGGGGCTGCTGCTGAAGGGGGAGAGGAAAAAGAAGAGGGAGGACTGTGTGGAGAGGACGTGGAGTGGGGTACTGCTGTGTCAGGTGGGCATTTGGAGTGTATCAAATAAGCTCCCTCCACCTCAATCCTCCCACTTCTCTGCTCATACCAAATGTTCCTTAAACCCCTGTCCTTAATCCCTGCGGCCCTGGAAGGTGCTCAGCTGGCTCCGTGTGCTGGACACCGAACAGCAGTTTGCATGTGGAATCTGTCATCCACAGTGCTGTCCTTCCTCCAGCAGGGAAAGACACCCTCCCATCCTCGCCCAGGCTTGGGGGAGCCGGTCCCCACCCAGCAGAGGGGATGGGAACTGCACGGCTGACGTGATGCCAGGGCATGGAACAACAGCCTGGAGAAGGGGAGCTGCTTGGGAGCCGCTTGCAGAGAGAAGAGGAAGGAAGGCTGGGGAAGTTACATTGATTTGCACCAGGTTCTGGCCCCAGATATTTCCCTTTGTTATAAATAACAAGCAGTAGTTAAAAGGTGACACAAAGGGCTCCTTAATCCTCCCAGCATTCACCCCATCCTGCCTGGATTCATTTGCTCCCTCCTTTCTCCTGATAAGCACTCCAGGCAAAAGGCTTTATAACACAGTCTATAAACTTCCACCAGTGGAGCTCTGCCAGTGCCAACCAATGACCCAGCAGGCAGCGAGCAAGTGTGTCTGTGCTGACTCAGTGATCCAAGTCTGCTTTTAATTTCCTTTCTCTAGTTTTCCTTCATCCTGCAAGAAATAACTGTGAAGTAAATCAAATGGCCTATCTCCACGGGCTGCCCTGGGCTTGGCACAGCCCGAGCAGGGGGGAGAGGCTGCCAACCCTGTGGCTGCCTGACAAAGTGGGTTCTGTTAGCACAGAGTAACTCACTGCAACAACAATCTGCTCCGGGAGCCAGCAGGGCTGTGCCTGCTATCATTCCCACCACGGCTGGGATCACAGGGACTCCTGCTCCTCCTCTGTGCACCCACAATCAGGCATCACTGAGACTCATGGACATTTCTGGAGGGGAAAAAAAAGAGATTGAGGTGTTAGGAGAGGGCTAATTCTGTGTTTAGAGAGAGGCTTTTTATTTTATCTTCATCCTTGGCCAGGGAGGGGAAGGAGAAGGGATCACAGAATCATGGAATACACTCAGTTGGAAGGGACCCACAAGGAACATCCAGTCCAACCCTTAAGCCTTAGTCTCAGGACCATCCCCAAGAGTCACCCCCTGTGCCTGAGACGTGGAGAGGCAGCCTCAGGCTGTGTGTGTGTGGCACAAGGTGAGGTGGTTTGCCAGGGAGTTCTCAGCCCCAGGCTGGTGGGGGGCACCAGAGCCGTGTGTGAGGGGCCGGAGAGGGGCAGGTGGGTGGTGCTGTGGGGATGCCCCGACGGATGATCTCATGTGAAAAGAAGATGATGACGAATTGCTTGAATGATCCCCAGGGTTATGAGGAAGAGGAGTGGAGAAGGGGCTGCTTCGCCTCTCTCTGGTTGGGTTTGCTCTGTGATCCTCAAAATAAGCTCTCGTGGTGTAATATCTCCCCAAGTCATAATATCTTTCTAATAATTTAATTTATTACCCTGTTTGTTTTCATTTATGGTTTAATAGACCAGCTGGCAATTAGGCCCTAATTATGCTGTTATGCAAAGTAGCTCCATTTATTTTTATAACATCGGCTGCAGCATAAGCTGTATTTGTTTTTAATTGTGAAATCAGCCATGGCAACACCCCATAATGATCCATGTGTCACAGCTGGGAATGCTGCTCAGCTTGGCTGCGCAAGGTGCAGAAGAGCTGGAGAGGTTACAGCACTTGGACCTTCCGTCAGCATCCAGCCTCATACAGACACTTCAGATTCACCCTGGAGCCAGCACCAGTCCCTTGGTGTTGCTGCTTGTCCTCCTTTTTCCTTTGGAATTTCTCACCAGAGGAAAACGGGGTGACATTCCACGACAGCACGAGGTTCCACCAGTTCCCTTTGGGGTGACCCGAGGGCATGGCTGGAGCTGCGTCAAGGTTTTTTAGGCTGGGTATCAGGGAAAGGCTCTTCCCCCAGAGGGTGGTGGGCACTGCCCAGGCTCCCCAGGGCAGTGGGCACAGCCCCGAGGCTGCCAGAGCTCCAGGAGGGTTTGAACAACGCTGTGAGGGACAGGATGGGATTGTTGGGGTGTCTGTGCAGGGCTGGGAGTTGGACTGGATGATCCTTGTGGCCCCTTCCAGCTCAGGATAATCTGTGATTCTAATTTCTCTAATAGCTTTCATTTTGCTCCCTTTTTGTTATGATTCAAAGGGGTTTTTTGCCCTTGCTTCCAGAAACTCGGTGTGAGAATTCCCTCAGGTCTCCAGCTGTTGCCATCGCAGCTCTGCTCTTGCCAAGCCCTCTCACATGTGTAAGGACACAGCTCAGGCTCTGCGATCACAGGACTGTCAGAGAGAGGGTGTGACTCGCAGTGGCTCCAAATGTTTAAATCTGCACTGGCCAGAAGACACTGGCTCTGCAAAACAAGCATCGTAATAAATCACAGGGCTAAGGGGGTTGCAGAGAGCAGGAGGAACCACAAGTGCCTTGCTTTCCGTAGCTGTCCTCACCCAGTGGGCTCTGTCACACAAGGACAGCTTATCTTCCCCAGCAGGGACCAAACGGACGTGAGTTCAGCTTTTGGCATGGCCACGGCCCTCCAGAGTGATCCCACACCATCCCTGAGTGGGCTGCTCTTGAAATCTCTCCTGCAAGGCAGGGCTGTGAGCCCTCCTTCCCCTCTCCCATCCCATCTGCTGGAATTATCCTTTCTTTGGGAAAACATCTGCCCTGACAGTGTCTGCAGGCTTAGAGGGAAGTTGGTGCTGCAGATTCCTGGGATTTTAGGCAGTGGGGTTTTTATTCCTGCTCCAAGGTAGGTAATAATTAAATCAAGTCTGGCTTGAAACATAGCTACTTTGGAGCCTCTGCTGTCTCTTCCCAAGGTCTGGATGCCAAACAATAGCAGTAGAAATGACTCCAGGATTGTTATTTTTATCTAATTCACTGGAAACTGAAACATGGAGCTTGACTTGTTCCCTCCATCTGAGCGGTGATGGAAACTCAGTGTCCTGCTCCTCCTCCCCACTGCCCTGTCTGTGAACAAAAAAGATAGAGGGAGAAATAGAGGGAGAAAAAGGAGCTTCCAACAGCACCGAGGCAAATGGAAAGAAAAAAAAAGAGTAAATATTTTTTTCAGAATTTGTTTTTAAAACCCAACCCAAACGAAATCAAACCCTTTCAAGTTGAGCTCCAGTGCTGGTTGCGCGTCCTCGTGCTGTGTTTTTGTTTGCTCGCTCCGAAGGAGCCTGTCAATCCCTCATGGAAATAACTGGAGACGTGTGTGAATTAACACACACGCACACAAAAATGCAGACAGCAAGAAGAAGTCATTCCACAGTCTAGCCTTGTTAAAGAATACAGTCACTTTCCAGCAGCAAACCTTCCCCCCTCAGCCACTCCAGCCAGAGGAATTTCTTTCACCTCCTCAGAAGCTGCTTATTAAAGCTGGGCTGGTGCTGGTTCCCAGGTATTAGAACAGCAGCAAAGCTTAACTAATCTATATTTTTACTGCAGTAATTAAACTGTGCACTTGCTAGTAAAAAGGTAACACTTTAAATTAAGGCCCCATTTCTAAATGCTGTATTAATATTTATGAAATGATTACTGCATACAGCCACATTCTTGAAGGACTTATTGAATGTGTGTTATAAAACTGAATTGTAATAAACCCTTAATGGCTCTGCTCTGGTGAGCTGCGAGTTTTTCAACCCTACAAGTGGTGTCTTCTTAAAATGAGAGGAAAACACTCTTCCCCCCCTCCAAGCCCCCCAAAAGCTTTGTCTCGCTGTGGTTTGACTCTTGGTCCTGGCCCAAGTCCTTCTGCTCGACCAAATGAGGTGGGATTTCATTCCTGGGGTGTCTCTCATGCTCTCCAGGCATTTTGGAAAGGTCTGGAGTCTCCTGAGAAGTCTCAGGGATCACATGGCCTCCTAAATCATACCTGCCATCCCACACACATACCTGGGCTACCTCAGGGCTCGCAGAGAGCCACAGACATCGATGTTTTGGCAACCAAATCCTGCCCTCAGCATCTGGACCGACTTGGGTGACGAGGCTTCTTCCCTAATGAGAGTTTATCCCTCTCTCCAAGGCATTTTGACATCTGTCTGGAAACTCCACGTGATCTGGAGCTTCAGTGAGTTTGCAGCTTCAGGGAGCCCTTGCAGAGGGAGCAGGGTGAGGTCCCTCCCCACAAAAATCAGACTCTCATCACCTCCTCATGCAGCAGATACAGAAGGGAGGGACGGGTGTTCTCTGAGCAACAGGGAAAGGGCTCAGATCCTTGATTTGCTTCCTGAAGGAACACACCCCTGTGCCAAGGCACTTGTTTTTAGGCTGCTTTTTGGTGAGCTGGAGATCCAACTCTTCAACTCTTTCACGCTGAGCTCTTCTTTTCAACTTGCACCTTTTGCTGTGGAACAAATAATGTTTGGCTATTCCATGCAAAAGCGTTTTGCACGGGGCCGTGCCCAAGGTGAGCATTTACAGCAAAACTTTTGCCTTTGTTGCTCTTTTTTTTGTATTTTTGGTAGTTACAGCAATTTGTGCTGCAGTTTGATCGTGGTTTTCCCACCTCCTGCCTTCCCTTCTACTCCAGCTTCCTAGAATGGCACATGGGAGGTCCCAACCGTGCAAAAACTGAATGTCTATAAAATATTTTGCACCATGAATAGCTCAGTGTAAGTCAGTCGGACTTCTCCTGCATGAAAATATTCCCATGCAGAAGTGTTTGACAGTTTTAGCATAAGTGATTAACCTCTTCTAATTAAAGCCTGGAAAAAAACTTCAGCCCAGCTTACAGGGAGCATAAAAACTGGGATAAACTCAGGGAGAAAAAAGCCATTGCCATGAAGCAGCCCCTTGAACCAAAGGCAACTCCACCCCAAACATGGAACATCCTAAAGGGCCAAAATGCAAAGAGTTTGTGCTCACACTGACCTAACCTAAAGCTTAGACTTTATGCTCCAGTTACATAGCAACGTTTGTTATGTAGAATAACAGAATTCCAAATGACACAATAAAAAAAGAATTATCTGTGATTAGAACTAAACTATTGAAATGTCTCCAGCTGGAGCCAAAATTTGGAAGGGAGGGGGAAAGAGGAGTTTATTATTTCAGTAGCTGCAGTGAAAATCCCCTCTGGGTGCTCTGCAAACCACCCTCTGCTCTTTGAAACCATCCCCCTCATTGACATGGTAATGGTCTTTGTTGAATTCAAAGACGATTACATCAGAAATGTGTGGCCTCTTGTGGCTTTTCCAAGGCTTATAAAGCACACAAATTATATGAAAATATTGGGTTGAAAAATTAGTAAGCCATAGGAGTTTGTGTTGTTTTAGCCACGCTTTACTGCAGGGAAGGAAAACTGTGGCTCCTCCAGACCTTTGCCCAGTCTTTCAAAGCTACTTTCTTTATTATTTTACTTTTCTGGTGGGCTCACTTCGGATATACAGCCTGTATTTTTAAAGGACTTTCATACTGGAGCAGGCTTTTCAACAAGCACTGTATAAAGACCAGTTCTCTGCGTTGCTCCAGCTCAGTTTCTATGAAATAACCAAGGGGAAAGTTCTGCCCCACAACACTGAGTCAAATGAGCCCTCCAGAGACATCACTGTCTTGGTGGATTCTTGCATCCAGAAGACAACTGTGCATGTGGAATGGGAAATCGTGGTTGGGAATGATCTTTTTTAAGTTATCTTTAATTTGAGGTTCATCGACTTGGCAGCACCACCTGGAGAGTGCAACACAGGTGAGATGGGAAAAGCACAGGCTCCTTCCAGCCCCTGTGAATCCACCCTAAATCACAACTCACCATCAGTAATAAAATATTGGAAGATTAAAAGGTGACTGAGCCATTGTAACTGCTGGGAAAGGCCCATTTTAGTCACCAGCTCTCCTTCCATTGGGCTTTCTCCAGGACCAGCTCCCCTTTCTAAGAATCTGCCTGATTGAACAGTCACTGCTAATTATCTAATTCTCCAAAATGTGCTGCTCCAAAGGGCAGCATCCAGGAAGGGCTGATACACCAGTGCTGGTCCAGGCTATTGCCATAGTTTATCAGGACAAATTCTACTACCCAACAGGTTCCCTTGTGAGCAGGCAAATTGTCCCCACCACAGAAGTCAATAAACAAGGCCTGTGAAAAGCAAGGGCTGGGAGTTAAATGTGTTTGTCTTGTCTGTTTGGAGCTCTGGGAGAGTTCAAGTTCCAGCGCTGATTCCAGCGTGAAAGAGCACGATGGTCCACTTGGAGCAGGGAGGGCTGTTGGTGTCTCCAGCCAGATGTTGAGATTTTGGGGGCTGTTGTGAAAGTTGCAAGGTGCTCTAAGATGATCCTGCTTGAGCAGGGAAGTTGGACCACATCGTCCGCTGTGGTGGGTTCATCCTGACCCATCCTGGCATTCCGTGAGAGGAACAGAAGGCAGGAGAGAACACACCTTCCCCTTCTGTCTGAAAGCATAAAGGTCACAGGCACAAGGCACAGAAGTAATAATGGCATTCCATGCTCTTCAAAATGATAAAAAGGATGTCCTAGAGATCATGTTGTTAAGGTTGGAGGATCCCAAATAGGTCAACTGCTTTCTGGCTTTGGGCTGGATCTGCTCCCAGACCTGGCCATGGTCCTGTGAGCAGCTGAGCTGAGGGGAGGCCACGGGACTCTGCAGCTGGAGGCAGAGGGAAGGGCAGGATCTTCCCTTTCAGCAGCACTGGACTAAGATCAGCTTAAGCCCAACCATGAAATCATATCCTGTGACTGAATAGATGTACTCGTGGCAAGGACATTCTCCCAAAAGTAACATTTCCAAAGGAGCTCAAGTTTCACCATGTCCCAGAGCATCTGGAGTCACCAAACACCACAATCATTTGGATCTTTCACTTGGGGGAGACAGAAGAGCTCCACTGAGTCCAGCCAGAGCTGCTGGCACAGGGGTTGTCCCCCAGCAACTGCAGCTGGGGGAGCATTTGCCTTCTCCTCACTTCCCAACGTGGTACCTTCAGGAGGACATGGATTTTCTCGGGCAAGCCTTGCTGCAGAGCTGTGACCTGCAGGCACAGCAACCTGGCTGTGGTTTTCATCCTGGTGCTGATGGAGGGAGGGAGGCTGGAGAGCACAGGGACACTGCAAAGTCCTTCCAGACTGTGCATTCTCTGCAGAAAGGGTTCAGTGGATCAGCAGGACCCAGCCCTGCCACTCTTCTGTCAGGCTCCCAGCCCTCCTCCCCTCCTGCGGCAGCTCCAAAAGTTGAACCTTGAGTCGGAAACAAACCCAGGATTAGGAAGAACTACCAGAACCAAAGAAACAAGTTGTCTGGGGCTCTCCAACATCTCCAGGTTCCCCATTCCAGCTGGGGCACAGCGTGTGACAGGGAGGCTGAGCCCTCTCCATGGTGACACCAAGGCCTCTGTCCCCTCCAGGCTGCTCATTGCCAGGCTGGTGAGGAAGGTGGCAGTGCCAGCAGTTAGCTTTTCCTTTGTGGTTTATTTATAAACACAGGAGCACCCAAGGGGCCCTTTCCTGTGCCAGTGTGCAAGGGACAGGTACCTTTGGGAGTGAGATGGGCTGTGTTGGCTGCCAGTTTGGTGGGTCTGAGGGCAGGAGGACACAGAGGGGAGATGGTTTTCCCTCTGTGGCACTCCCTCTGGCACTGCTGCACGAGCCTACACACACATGATTAATTGCCCCATCACTCAAACAGCTCTTTTTATTCTGGCCACTCACAATATTATTATTATGAGCTACTGCTTTTCCAAAGCCAATTATTGCAGGATTAAAACACAGCATCTGCTCTTGTATGTGTGTAGATGCATAAATAAAGAACCCGTAATCAAATAAAAGAAATACATTGGATTTTCTCTTTTCTTTTTTTTTTTTTTCCCTCTCCCCTTCCAGCCTTTCACATCCATATATAAAAGCCCTGGAAGGAAAAGACTTGGACTTGAAAAAGCAATGGGAGAAAAGTTTGTAAGGGGAAAAATCAGTGGGACCCTGTAGAACAAACATGTGTAAAGGCTTTGTTTCAAAGTGGATGAATGCAAAAGCCTGTTGGGGATAATTTTTAGGCTTTGCCTATTTTTAAAGGGTTGAGGATCAGGAGTAAAGTGAGAAAACAATTCTCTGTAGGAAGCTGTAGCAGACTAAATGGAGCTTGTTGTTGTTGGCAGAGGCCTTGATGCTGAGGGCAGCAGCATCGTTCCTGAGGCTGGAGGCAGCGGAGGTTTAAATAAATAAGGAGCGATCCATGAACCAAGATAAAATGGGATCTGGCTGTGCAGGGTCCTCCCGTTCTCTAGAGCAGGGAGGGTTGGCAGGGTGTGAGTAAAGGGAGATGAATGAGGGTTATCAGATAGGAGGGAGAAAGGAGAGAGCTTTTTCTCCTGGTCGGGGCATTATGAATTAGTCACAGTCTTCGTGAGGAAGAGGGAGTTTATCTGTTCATCTCCTGCACGGAGGCACATGCAGACATTGCCCCAAAGAGGGAATTAGGGAATGACAAAATCAGGAAGCTCTAGGCTCTGCTCAGAGGCCGAATCTGCAGCTCCCCTTGCTGAGGGATGTCTTTCCATTTGGTTCCAGTGCTTCAGGCTTGGGGAGAAAACCCAAAGGCACTTCTCTCTGGCCTTGCTCGGTAGCAAACTCACATAAAACTGCTGGGGATTATTGCTGGCTGAGGCCAGCATTAGCACAGGATTTGGCCCAGCATCTCACATGCAGCTCAGGAATATTAGTAACAATAAAAAGTCCCATTAAATACTTGCAAAACCAGTAGCCTGCAAGACCGTGCGCAAAGTCAGGTCTTGCCTTGCAATCTGTCCAGGAAGGATTTGAAAAACACAGTCCCTAAATCTACCCCTCAGCCCAGCAGAGGCTGGAGGTGTCAAGGCCAGCAGATAAGAGTGTAATGAATCACAGAATCCCAACCAAACCTTGCAATGAAACATTTTTGCAGAGTCTCTTGGCTGGGTTCTCCTCCCTCTCCCAGGCAAAGCTCATGGGAAGGCTGCCATGGACACAATTCCCGGCAGAAGGGACAGCAAAGGGCAGGAACAACCTGCTGCTGCTCTGGATGAAAATGCTGCAGCAGTTCAGCTGCAATATATCCAGGCAAACGTGGAGAGAATTGCCCTGGGATCACAATTTTCCCTGTTCTTAAGGAACATACTGGCTCTTGGTTAAGTATCTGGTTCGTAGAGGTGAAGGTTGAGCAGAAAAGTAAATGGGTTTGATGCATCAATTGTGAATTTCATTCAGATGAGGGATTTGCATCTATGTGGCATTTAGAAATTAAAAATATGCATTTTCAGATTGGGGAACATTCCCTAAATTCTCTTTTCCGGGAGTAAAATTTGAGGAGGGGGGAATAGAATTAAGAAAAGAATTCTTCTTATCTTGGTTTCCTCCTCCAGTCTTTGACACTGAAAATACAGTTTGAAACAGTAAGTAGAGATAAACCAGCAAAGAATGGCAGTTCCCTGTCCTTTTTCTTTTCCATTTTGGCAGGTCTTTTGTTTTGTTTCCTTTTAATTTATCCAGCAATATTTCAAATAGAATCCAAAATGATACTTTTAGTGAAAGCATCTGCTCAAGGGCACTTTTGCTCGTGGTTCTCTTTCCCAGGGCTGCCTTTGCTGCCCTGCCCAGGGACACCAGTGCTGCAGCAGAACCAGGAGCAGGGCCAGGCTCTCCAGAGCCCTTCACCCATTCCAGCTCTCCTGTCTACATGACCCATTTCAGGTTATACCAATCACTAAGTTAAACAAACCAGTTACAGGTGAAATGCACCCCAAAACCCTCCTTCGCCTCCCAGATCAGCCAAGAACCAGGTCTGTGGGCAAGAGGAACAGACCCGTTTTTGGATGCCAAAATAAGTGACCAGTGTCCTGAGAGCACCAGGGTGGGACAGGAGCTCTCCTCTTTCCCAAGGTTTTTCTCCCCAAATAGGTCCCGTGACTTTTTAAATTGGAGGGTTTGCACCATAATCAGGAAACATTTGGACAACGTTCTCAAGGACAGGGTGGGTTTGTTGGGGTGTCTGTGCAGGGCTAGGTGTTGGACTGGGTGATCCCTGTGGGATATATATATGTATAGATATATAGATATATATGTTTATTCTGTGATTCTCTAATCAAACCCCACTGCCAGAGCCCTAGAATTCTGCAATTCATTACCATGACTATCTATAAGCAAGTTTCTTGAAATAGGATTTTAACAAGTTTGTAACAAAATATTTCTCAATTATTTCGGTTTAATTTAACAGTCACTGACACACCCCATCCCAAAACACACACTCCCCTGCACACACAGTCATGCAATTCTGACTGCAGCCAGAACCAGCAGAACGCGGGGCCGGTGCAATACTCGGGATCAAAGAATCCAGAGCCTGTCTGTAACTGCTCTGGGTAAATAAGAGCAGCATTTGTGCACTCAGGGCTGGATAAAGAAGCTTTGGTTCAGCAGCAAAGGAGAACTATTTTTACAGAAGCCAGTGAGGGAGGCTGGAGCCACCGATTTGGGATGATTACAATGAACAAAAAAAGTCAAGCCTGGAACTGTTTGTTTTAATTTCGGGGGCATGGTGAGCTGCTGAGGTGGGAAGATATTATTTTTATGGATTTAATCAGATGGATGGGATTTGTGGGCATTGCTAATTGAATGGAGAAAGCTGAGAAAGCTGCGTGCTCTGCCCTGAAGTTCTCCATTCCTTTTCTCTTCGTGGTGGGGAGGCAGAAGAAAAGCAGTTGTAAAGGCTGGGAGGGCAAACAGGACTTGAGCAATTTATATGGGTTAGAAAGAGAAAAGGTGCTTCATTTTGGAGAGAACCTTCAGCCTGCCCTGGATTTTGCTGCCCATCTCAGTCAGCTCTGGATCTGTTTCCCTGCCCTGAGGTAAATAAAGATTAGCAATGGCCTGGTGGGAGATGCTCATCAGGATTTCCACAAGGATGCTCCTGTTCCTGGCGTAATCCTGGAAAAGTCTGTCCTGAAATGGAGTTTAGTACATTTTAGTAATTCCCAAGACTTGGTCTTTCCCTTTGAAGCTCCTTTTGAAAGCCACGTGATGAATCCTGCAATCCTGAACCCTGTAACACAAGACATGTCATTTTTCCCATTGCACTGATGGACTGAGATGGTCCAAGAGATGGGAAAAGGCAGCAGCAAAGCCCCCAAAATCACCCACCCAAGCAGCACACTCAGCAAGATGCAAACTTTACTTGAATGTGGCCACTCCAGGTAGCCACGCAGACCTTCTCCCCAGGGGTTTTCACCACTCACTCCCCCACACACCAGAAGGCAAAAACCAGGACAGAATGGAAAAAAAAAAACCCAACCCCAAACCTGCACGTGGGTGATCTGAGGATTTTTTTGGGGTGTTTCTTTCCTTGGGGGTTTGTTTTGTTTGTGACAGAGGGAATTCCAAACAAACCAGGTGGTGAAGAACAGCCCCAAAAGTGCAGCTTCCCCAGTCTGCTCCATGATGTCACTGAGAAGCCACCAGGGTGTAAATATCCCCCTGCACACACCCCACAGGCAGGGGGCAAATGTGTCAGGCTCACGTAGGAGCCAGGACTGAACAGCACATTAGTTACGGTCCAAAAACATGATCTACAAATATTTTCTATATCATAATTATACAAAATGAGTGGAAATTTCTCCCCCCTTCCCCGAGTCCCAAAAACATAGCCCATTATGAGCACAGCCCCACGCTGCCAAGTCTACAGGAACATAAATAACATTTAAGTCTTTTTGTGCTGTGTAGTAGCTGGAAAGTGGAAAAATGATTGAGGGACAAGTGGTTTTTAAAATCCCTCCGAGGCCCATAACTTACCTGTTTGTTTCAAGAAGAGCTGCAACTGCCAAAAGGAAAGCAGTTCCTGGGGTTGCTATCATGTAATGTTTCCAGAGATTATTTCAAAATAAACAGGGATTGGATCTCTGCTCTGCTCTTTCATGGATGCACACTGGGACTACCTGAGGGAGGGCGTGGGGGCTCCTGCACAGGCTCCTCTGAGCTCAGGGTGAGAGAAGGAGGAAGAGCTGGGTCACAGCCCATTGCCATCAGCACTTGCAGCAAGGTGGAATCTTCAGAGCCGGGAAAAACCAGCTCCCTTTGCCTTCAGGAGATGCTCAAAAGTGAGAATAGTTGGTGATGAGAGAAAATGTGTTGGGAAACCCAGCGGGGAATGACCACAGCACAGGCTTAGCTGGAGCAGACAGAACCAGGCAGGTAACCCCAAAACCAGCTGGGCTTCAGCTCCCAGGGGGGATGAAAATGAGCCTCTTTTTGTGCATAAAACACCTCAATTAAAAGGGAAATTCTCAGATCATTCGCAACTGACTTTTAAAAATGGAAGGGAAAATTTGGGAAGTCACCAGCGTAGATAATAATGTACCTCACACAGCTAGAAGTGACATGGGAAGGGTATTGGAATTCTGGGATGGGAAGGGAAAATGCTTCATGTTAATCTTCACGGGAGTGTGAATTCAGTGTCGCTGGGGGAGCAGTTTGGCCCAGGGTAAAGGAGGACAGGGTGAACAGTTATTTACCAGCCAGTTCTTTCCCTTTGTGGATGTGAGTGATCCCACTGGAGTTGTGCAACCACACACAGGGACTTCTATCAGAAATAGTGGTCACCAACACAGAGGTGACCCACAGGGACTGTGGGAAGGTTGGCTGAGAGCTGATACCAGCCTGGCGTGGAACCAACTCCCATTCTGCAGCTCTCACAGGACTCTCTGCACGCTGACCCTGCATCTTCCCTCGGTCTGTTTGCATTTAGATGCCTCTCAGAGCTGTGTTATTGAGCTGTTTCCCTGTGGTGTTGCCCAACACAGGTAGGGCAGGCAGTGACAGGGCAGTGACCCTGCTGAGAACATTGCTGAGAACATTGCCATGGTCTGTGACAGGCACGGGAAACCTGAACCCAGCTGAGATAAGCACTTTGTGCCGAACTGGGAGCAGCAAGGCAGGAAAAGAGCCATGAAAAAACCAGGGAAGTGACTGCATGGAATACAGAGAACTGTTGTAGTGATGTCTCATCTGAAATCACAGGTGGCCAAGGAGCTGCCAGCTCCAATAGCACGTGTGTGCTGTGAGGAGAGAAGGCTCAGCAATGCCAGAAGGAGCCTGGGGGAATGAACTCCTGGAAACTGGCTGTGGGTGCAGGAGGGGCAGCACTGCCCAGCACTGCCGTCCCAGCTCCACACCCCATCCTCTGCTCAGTTTCCATGCGACCTGAGTGACTGCATTTGGTTTTCAGTTCATCCTCTCTGCAGCACAGCAAAGCAGTTCCCTCCATCACAGAGTTCCCATGGAGAAATCCTTTAAAAGGCGCAAGGCTTTGGGGAGACTCTTTTCATAACAACAAATACTTAAGACCAGATTGGTTTGTAGCCCCGTAGGACTGATATCCAGCAGAGAACACATCTCTGCAGCGTTGGAGCAAATATAAAATGACATTTTTCAAATCTTGCCCAGGTGCCAGGCCCAAATTACGAAATGCAGGTAATATGGGTAATGATGACTGACACTGTAATTGCAGAGGATTCCTGGTTGTGAAAGAGATCTTTGAGTTTTGACGAATAAAAAAATGATCCCAGGGAAACAAACCAGAAAAACTTTACAATTTAGCCACCTTCTTCCTGAGACTGTAGGACAAAGTGTTCCAGATCAGCTGCCACGACACTAATGGAGATTATCAGGACCTGACTGGACATTTGAATGCAATCATGTTTTCTCCCAGCCACACTCAACTCTATTGCCATTATGAACCATCACCTGCAGACCTCTCCTGTCCAAGGAACTTTCATCTGGCACCAGGGGAAGCTGTAAAACAAGTTCCTGCATCATTTGCAGAGCCCAGGTGTCTGCAGTTCCCACTGCCTGAGCCACTCCAAGCCCCAGCCAGTTTCAGCTGACTTGCTTCATACCTGCCCAGATGGCAGTAATGATATTCCCTTAATAATCTCCACATCTTTGTGCCAATTCAGTTAAAGGCTCGCCAGATTCTCATCTAATGAACAAAACTAATGAGTGACAAAAGATCATTAAGAAAACTGAGGCACCGAGGAGGGGAATCCAAAGCCATCTGAAGGCTTCTCAGCAGCTCAGGATTTGAAATGTACTGCCCCAGAAATAAGCCCAGATTTTCCCAACCAGGAAGAGGAGAGGTGGGATAAAAGAATCAGGATGATGAACTGGGTAGAGTTTAAAAAATTCAAGCTTCCAGCTGCTAAAAGAATGAGGGAGGTGAGGACAGTGATAGTCTCCAGGATGTTTTCCTTCAACCCATCTGTTGGCAGAAGCTGTCTGGCTCCTTTTGGGATGCACAGAATCATTTCTTTCGCTGATCAGCAACTGCAAGGCAAGTTCTAAATGTGTGGCAGAAACCACCTGATCCTCAAGCTCCTGGGTAAAGGCTGCTACTGCACATGATTGATTTAACTTCATTCAATTTTAGTCCTCACCTCTCTGTGGAAGGTCCACATCTGTCTAACTGGTGTAGCCACAGATCAGCAGCTCATGGTGGTGGCAGATGGCAGGCAGGTGCCAAAGCCTGGTGAGCTCCACCTCTCTCACCTGCACCCAGAACACACTGGAAGCCTGAAGCCTCTTTTTTTTTAATATGCATAAAAATAAAATTTCAGCCCCCAAACTCTCCTAGAAGCACATCCTTCTCTTGGGCTGTCCTGGATGTGCCACTGACCTGGAGCGTGCATTCCTGCTCAGCGTGGCTCTGGCGTTTCAAAGGCAGTGGAAATTTTGTTTTGGAAACACTGCCGAGAGGGCAAACAGGAAGCAGGAAAGACTTTTTCACAAATGCAAGAATCTGAAGGGAGTGCAGTTTCCATATTTTTGGATCCAGCCCATGAATTAGTTTTGCAACAACAGCAAGATATGAGTGGTGAGGTCAAGAGAAAAGCAAACATGTAGCAGCCACAGAGAGTGACTTTTAAAATCGCCTGTTGGAACTCTGAGTCATTTAATGTGCTCCACGCAGCCAGGATGCCTAGAAAAATAAAGAAAGATGCTGAACAGTCCCTGCAGTGCAGCTGTGTTATTGACAGATGGGATTAAGTGGTAGGAGTGCTCCAAGTGGGATATTTTTTTTTTATAAGCATATTGGCTTTGTTTATTGTAATTTTGATTTTTGGTTATTTCTGCGGAGGCATTTGGGGACCTCTTCCCCTGGAGCATACAACTGAATGTTTGTTCTTGTTTCTCTCACTGCTGGTGTTTGAGTTGGGCATGTTTCTGGGATTCAGCAGGGCTCTGGTGAGGCTGCAGCGTGAGGTGCTGCAGCCCAGCTTGGCTCCTCAGCAGATCCCAGGGGTGAGGAGCAGCAGAAGGGCAGAATTTCGGACCTTTTGCAGGGCCAGAGGTTTGCAGAAGGAAAAACACCATCAGGGCCCTCATCTCAGCAGCAGCGATGAGATATGGGCTCAAACCTCCTGGGCATGCTGAAATTCCTGGTGGGATGGTACATCTGGAAAAGCAGAACTTTTTGTTTGCTCAGTGAAACCAAAACCTGAACTTTGGGTTCTGCAGAGCTGTCCACCAGAAAGAGTGACCAGTTCATGTGGGTGTTTTTGCACCGACTCCTCAGCCCTGCACTCCTTCCCAGGCTCTGTGATTTGATATTCAGCAACACAACCAGAGGACTTTAATGCACAAATGTCTTTGCTCAGACTGGCCTTGGAGTTCAACCAACCCTGAGGGAAAAAGTGACCAGAAGCCAAAGAAGAGACCTCCCCATCTCTTCCCTCTTCCTTATCTCACCCACCAGCTGCACCAAAGCTTTCCCCGACCAGCTTTTTCGAGGGGACTGGTTCCAATTTGATCACACACGACGTGGGGAGATTTCTAGACTTTCAGAGGTGCAGCTGAGCCTCTGACCTGCTGGTTGGCCCAGGGGCCTCCTGTCAGGAGGTGTTTGCCTTCCAGGGATGCAGGGAGATTACCAGAGGCACTCCTTGCCTTCTCAGAGCCAGGCAATTCCTTCCCCTTCTGCCAGTGTTTGTCACTGGCAAATTGCAGCGTGAGCTTATCAAACACTGATAAACAATAGAGGACTTCCGTGCTGGGGAGAATGAAATAACAGGATTAGACAGGCCATGGCATTCCTGGGCTGGTTTTATTCCTTGGGGCAGAGAGAGGTCTGTTCTGTAGGGGATTTCTGCAGCAGAACAGAGGGAACTCAGGAGCCTGGTTGATGGAGCAGCTCTGGAGGGGGCTGAGGGTCCCTCTGATGTGATACCCACGGTCCCCTCGTGCTGTGACACGATGCAGGACCCTGCACTGCATCCCATCCAGCAGTGGTGGAGGCAGGGAGGGAAGGGCTTTTTCATCCCCATATTCCATGAACTCACTGAATTTGAGAGTTTTTTCCCCCGCACTGGCACTTTACCAAGGCTCCTGAAAAGATGCAGTAATGTTTTTTCATCCTGTTCATAACATACCTTGAGATGGGCTCATTTTTTAATCCTGACAAGGTCTCTCTGTAGAATTCCCAGGCTCCATTTACTCTGGGGTCAGTCAAACCTTTCCTCTAGAGAAGATGAGCTTCTGAGCTACTCCCATGACACCAGGCCAGGACTGTGGGTTTATCCCTTTAGAAGATCCATCTCTTTGCACAGACAGTGAAGATTTTCATTTTCTTTGCCTTCCAATGGGATGTTAAGTCTGAAGGGTTTTATCTCCCTGCTCGATACTCCATGACAAGTAGCAGGGCATCAATCTGTTGATGTCCAGACCAGCAGGAGGGAAATTCTGCTTGTCTGAACATCCCCATCCCTGCCCCCTGCCCACCTTGGTCTGTGCTGCCCCTCCATCCCCAGCTCTGCTCTCACCCTGGGACAGGCACTGCTCTCATTGCTGCAGCACTGAGGAGTTTCTTCAACATTTCTCCCTGTATTTCCAACCAGGAAGACTGTTCTTGGCTCCTGCCCTCTCTCCTAGGCCCAAACAAAATGTTTCTCGATGGTAAGCTGTCATCAGAGTTCAGAGAAGCAGAGAAAGCAGATCTGATTTCATATCTAATTTGCTGTAAAATGAGAGGCAGGGAAGAGAGGAGTCCTTTTTAATTAGAAAAGGGGTTGCTGAGGTCCTTTAGCCAGCACAGTGTTTCTCTCCAGTGCAAGAGCTTTCATGCGTGTAACCCAGCCCTTGATGTTCCAAGGGCTGAAACATTATAAATATTGCTCTCTGCCCTGTCTTTATTCCTATTTCTCTCCCGAGTGCTTTGGATCACTGCCCTCCTCCTGATGGCCTGACAAGTGAACACTGAAGGGAGAGAGGAGCTGAGGGCCAAAGCCTCTCCTTCTGTCAGGTGCCAGCTACTGGAGCATGTACAGGGTGGGCGGAGGGACCTTTAGTCCCCTCTAACATCATGTTTGCACCACATTCCCATGTCATACAAGAAGCCTATTAATGAGCCCTTTTCCCCCAGATCAGCTTGGGTCCATGTCTGCCCCTTGCAAAACGTGGATGAAGCAAACCAGCAAACCCCGCGGATGTTTTGAAGCACGAAAGGGCAAGATAAATTAAAAATTTAAAAAAGGAATCCAACGTAGCAGAGAACATTCTGGAGGGATTGGTGCAGGTTTGTGTGACCCTGCAGGACAGGAAGGCCAGTTCAGGTATCTGAGGCACATCCAACCCCATCTCTCACTGAGGAGCATTCATGGGCAGAAGGAGCAGCCAAGGTTGCCGTGCCCAGAGGTCCCTGTTCCTGTGCAAACACTGGAATGTCCCAGGGGGATTAACCACCCTCTCCAGCAAGGCCAGGCTTTGTCCATGCCAGAGCAGGCTGGGGCACCTGGGTCTCGTGTTGTGACATCAGTGTGACATCAGCTAAGCCTGTACTTAAAGTTTTGCTCATGAAAAAACAAACAAGAAAGTGTAGATTTGCAAGAAATCATCGCTTCTAAAGCTGGCTACTCTTTCCTCCCACAAAGCTGGGGCTCAATTAATGGAAATATTTATTTGGGTGACTTGCAGATTATGTCTCTGGCCAATTAGCTCCATCTCAATGTTCTATTTCTTGCCTTTGAATCAATAAACAGTTCAAGATTTCCTGGAGTCAGAAAATGAACGTCAGTGCCAAGAGCTGTGGGTGTATTAAAACCATACCTACAACAATAGCCCCAACCAGGGAGCTCTGCTAATCACTCCCTTGTTTGGCCGGGTGTCTGACAGAGCAGCTTGAAAGCTGAAAGTCTGTAACCCCCCAATAGAGGAAACCACAGCTTACAGAACCCATGAAAAACATTTACTAACCTCCAGGTACCCTTTGTTCTCTATCCCTCCTGACAAGCACTTTTCCTCAGCACCACATACCTGGGATGCCTTCGCAATGGGATTTGATTGTGGGGCTTATAAGGTGGATGGAGATGAGGGAGTCATTATCTGCCATTTATCTTTCATTTAATGGGAGGCAAAAAAAGCTCACAACAAAACAGGAATTCTGTAATTTGGCCAAATTATTCCAGGTTGCTTTCAAAATCCGGCCAAAACTCGTGTGTGTCCGTGTGTGCTCCCGGACTCTGTGTGTGTTTTGCATGGGAGGAAGGAGGAAAAGCCACCTGATATCCAGGCTTGTGATGGAGAGTTCTAGACGGGTAACCAAGCTCGGGGGTGAAGCTGAGCTGGGGGGTCTCCAGCCTCAGCCAAAATTGGCTTCTAGCATGAGGAGCAGCAGCAAAAGGGAGGTTCAAAGTCTCTTTCTGTCCGTGCTGACAGAGCCAGGCTCCTGGGCAGCCCAGCCTGCGGAGCTGCTCCAATCTGGGAGCTTTATGGCCATGTTAACGTGGCTCCTCTCCACGGCCTTATTAGCTTGGGCCACGAGCCACGTTAATGCAGCTCAGAGGCTGCTGGGCTGAGCCTGGCTCTGCTCAGGCTTGGACAGCGCGTGGGCACAGCCTCCCCTTGGCCATTGCTGCCCCCAGCACCACCCAGGCTCAGCATCTCCAGGGCTTGGTTACACTGGGGAATGTTGTACACCTCAGTCCCACAGCCCACGTAGGGGAACGGTCCCTGCAGCATCTTGGGAATAAGCACAGCACGGTGGTCTGAAAGCAAGCTGGGGTGGGAGACTGTTCCTGGATCTTTACACATGGTCTTCCAAAAGAAATTGCCCTTTACTGCTCTGCTTCCTCAAGGCACCTCGTTTTTGCAGGGCTGCTGAAGTGAGAGGCAGTGGAGGGGCAGCTCAGAGGGTTGGTGCTGATGGAATCTTGGGTCGGGATGTGATGCCTGCAAAGGATCAGAGGTCCAGGCTCTCAGCACACATTCTGAGGGGGAACAAAGTGACTGCAGGTAAAGGTGAGCACACATGGGCTGAGTGTAAGGATCGGAGCAGAGCTGAAGGAAAGGAGGAGGAGGAGAAGGAGGAGGAGGAAGGCTCAGGGAGCACTCACACTCGCATCAAACCCCAGTTTTGTCTCTTCTCTGCTGAAGCAAATGGATGGAAACAGGGCAGGCTGGAACAGCCCAGCCAAGTGTTGGAGCATCGGCTGGGGAAGCCGCGCCAAGAAAGAACACATGGTGGTTGTGTGGAGCAGTGACACTTGAAGAAAAATGGCTCTGAGTCGTGAGCCCGATCACTTCAGTGAGTGGGCACCTTCCCACATTCCCTGAGCCAAAGGTAAATTGCCTGAGGAAATGTCCCCCCCGTGCCCCCCGGCACCGCTCCCCGCACACACACACACGCTCCCGCTGACTGCACACCCTCTGTCTCCCAGCTATTCCACTGTGTTTACAAATTAGGAAAATTCTGGGTCAGGCAATTATGAAAATATTGGGAAGTCTGCACGGCTGGCTCCTGGATGGAGCCGGAGCCGAGAGGAGGCTGGAAAGCCCTGGAAGAAGGAGCCTCTCGCTCCACACCCGTGGGCTCTGCTCTTGGAGGGCAGGACTGGCCGGGCTGCAGCAGCCTCTGACCCAGCCACAGCTCCAGAGGCTGAGCTGTCCCCCGGCCACACGGCAGGGTGGTGGCAGGATGGGTCTGCTCCGTTAGCCCAGGAGAAATCCCTGCCGATGGGCCAGGAGCCAAATCCCTGCGGGATGCAATGGAAGCACCTCAATCTGCGCTGATTTAGTCACTGCTCCTGAATTAACTGGAGGCTCAGCTGAGTGCGGAGCATTTGAGGTGGAGTGTCTTGGTCTGAGCCCACTGTGAGGGGGCTTTGCTCTCGGATCCCACGGAGAAATCCTAGGGCAGGGATAGGAGCATCAGGACATCGAGTCCGGTCTACTCTCTGCATTTGCCTTTAGTTTGAGAGGAAGAAGAGCAGCTCCTCCTTCTGAAGCCAATGAAGTTATTTCAGCAGAATTCACCTCTTGCTCTGAGCTAATTGCTTGAGTTTGCCTGGTACAAGTGAGAGGAGAAGATCTTTTTGTTCTCAGCCTGCTGCAGAGCAACAGCATTGTTTTCATCAAGCAAAAGTTTTCAAAGTAATTACCTTACAGGATAAAACTTGAAGAAAAGATAATTTTTTTGCTTTATGTCTTTCTTTATTTCCTCTAAAGAAACCAGGAATTTTTTTCTAATATTTTTCCCCAATATTAGCAGAGGGTAAAGATTCTGTGCAAATTTTTGTTACCAATTCCTGACATATCCAGGCAAATAAAAGAGGATAATATATGGAAAATGCAGCATATTCCCAGCATGACAACACTGATCAATTTTCATGGCATTTGAGCTCTGTGTCAGGGTGATAGATTCAAATTTAATGTAGAGTGCCACGAATCTTGAACTGGATGAAAATTGATCAATTTTCTAATATATAACACATGGTTTAGACACTTCTGAATACATTAGAAATACAGACTCTGTGTTCTTGGCTAAGAAAGAATTTGACTACAAATTTCCAATGGAAGTTACCTTATATTTGGAACTATAGGTGCTCTAGTTGATTTTATCAGTTATTTCTCTAAATTATCTTTTTATGTTAAATTAATACCAGCTCATTAATTCTATTTGGATTTAGCAACAATAAACGTGCCTCAGCATATCTGACAGTGAGTATTATTCCTTAGGAAAGCAAGGGCTGTGTTTGTGCCATTGAAATCCTACTGATAAAAACAGTGGAGTTATTCCCCAACTGCAGGTTAATGTTTAGGGGGAAAAAATCAGAATTTAGGATCAAGTGATGCAAATGGAGCTATATTTAAATTCTGAAATAAAATGATTTTTCATCAAGTGATACAAAGGTCCATTCAAAGAGACAATAGTCCCATTAAAAGACATTTTAAGGTCTAGAAGGTCTAAATTGCCTCTCAAAAAGAATAACCATCTCATGTGATCCAAAGGGCTGGCATTAACCTTGTCTAGAGAGAACAAATGTAAAGATTAAAAGAGTCATCTGCCTACAGTGACTGAGGTTGCACTGAAAAGCATTGGGAGCCTCTTCATCTAACCAAACAAGACTTCTGGAGCTGTGAGGAGATGCCTGGGAGAAGATCCTCGTGGTTCCAAGAAAAGCAGTGAATGCACCACTCAAGAATTCATCACCATCAGATAACAAAAGAACTTTCCCAAGTCAGAGAATGCTGCATTTTCATGTTTGACTTTCTTGTTCTAGAATGTCTTCCTGCAAAAATTCCTTCCTCATAATTTGTGAGGCTTTGGGTTGTGTGTGTACTGTTTGCTGGCAGAATTGTTTATTAATGGTTGGGTTTGCTTGTTTGTTTTTTGTGATATATATTTTTGCTATATGGAAAAGTGTCCAGCTATTTTGTGGGTTGTTGTTATTATTATTATAAATTATTACACTTGGGTGCATAATGTTCATTCCATTCCATGCACAGTTATCAATTTGCAGTTTGGATGGGATTAAGGGGAATTTTGCCTGCAAAGTCAGTTTAGCAGCAAATAAATCGACCTGGTGCTGTAAGTGATGGGCAAACACTGCTCTGGATCCGAGCTGCAGTGGGAACACCTCTCATGACAGCACTTTGCACCCACTGTCAAAAATACCAGCTTGCCCCCCCCCCATTTTTAGGCTAAATTGATCCATATGATTGGAATATTGCCCAGGTAATTTATGGGTTTTTCTCAAACAATCAGCTTGAAATTCCCATTATCAGTACACTAATGCATGTTGAAGGCTGGTTGGGGCTGACATAGGAAGTGATGTAATAAGGGAACCCTTAATACTCGAACAGGAAACATTTTCCTCGAGGAATAGTCGACTTGAAAACTGCAGATTACAATTTAATATCAACCAGATTTCTACATTAAACATGATTTCCGAGAACAATTTGATTTTTCCCCCCCTCCCCTTTTTTTTTCCTGCTCCTTCTCCAAATGATCAAAAGTGCATCCAACCGCAGGCGGCTCCTGGAATGAGCCCGTGGCTCCTGCAATTTAAACGTCAGGCCGGGCAATTGCAGAGGGCTGTGGGATCTCCCTGCCAGCCCTTGCCCCTCGCTGCTTCCCTGTCACTCCCAATCTGCCTCCGAGCCCCACACGTGTCACAAAGCCTCGTTTATCCGCCCTGCCTCGTTAGGGCCGGCTGGTTTTGGGGTGTTTGAAGGTGTCCCCGGGGCTTTGGTGGTGTTGCCAGTCAATACCTCAGCAGCAGCAGCTGATGGAGCAGTGACAGCACAGCAGCAATGAAATCCTGCTGCGTTTCGGGAGCCAAATGGCAAATGGCATAATTTCCAGCGCAGGGTGAGGGACACAATGAGGACACATAACGACAGCAAAAATATTTCATTTTCTGGACTGGCTGCTTGGTTCTTCACCTGAGCAGTGCTATTCACTTGTATTTGTTCGTGGTCTGGGAGTCCTGCTCATGAGCAGCCACGATGCCAGGCTGTCAACTGAGACAGCAAACAAAACCGTGTCCCTGTCTCCAAGAGCTTCCAGTGGGAATGTCATCCTGCCCCACCCCAGTGCCAGGGAAGGTGAGTAACATCCCTTCCCGCCGTGTCTGGGTGTCTGTGATCCCAAGGGGAGGTGTCCTCACTGCTGCCTGCCAAGATCACTGCCAGGAAGGCTCCAGGCTGAGCCAAGCACAACTCATTTCACCAGCTCCTGCAAAAGTTGGGTCAGACCACACCATGGGGACCAGGGCGTGTTTACCAGGTTGGCAAAACTGAGGGGTCTAAATATAACACCTGTCCAAATGGTCCTTAAAGAGGGCAGGGAAAAGGGATGGTGAGACCGGGAAGGAAGGTGATGGAGAAGGTCCCTGGAATAAACCTTCTGATCTGATGCAGTTTTTCTCTGGAATTGCCTAATCCCTTTCCAGAGGCATGTTTCCGCAAAATAAAACACCTCAAAGAGCCAAACTTTTCAGAACTAAGGAAATCTCTGCACTACAGCCAGGTCCTGCATGGAAAGGTTATTTATGGAAGCAAAGGCAGCAACAAGGAGAGCGTGGCTGCTGCAAGCTGGTGCTTTGAATGGTAGCACCAGTTCTGCAGGGGAAATTCTTAAAACTCACCTGCTGAAAACCCACATTTTTCCCCAAAAAGGCCTTCCAAGGTCAGAAAGCAGGAGGTGACATCCTGCACTTCACCACAGTCATCTGCTGCTCCACAGGCTGAGCAACACGGTGGTGTGCAGTGGGAAAGGAGAGGCACAGTTTGGACAAGAAGGTTCAGGCTCAAGGTGAACTCCCACACTTTGCATCAGGAGGGCTTGAAAGGGTTTGACAAAAGAAAAACAGGGAAGAGCATCCCCTGAGCTGCCAAGGATACAGAGGATCCACGGGGAAGAGTCTCCCCTGTGCTCTGAAATGCAAGTGCTTTGTTCCTTGCCTGGTTTGAAAGGGTCTTCTCTGCTCTCCCATGGAAGAATCAAGAATTGTTTGCCAGCCAGGACTGAAATGTAAACCAGGATCCCCCAAGAGCAGAGCGACAATGGAACACTAATCCACCCATTTCTGCACAGGGAGAAGGAGGTTGAACCACACTGGTGCCTCCCACTGTGGGCAATCACTGTAATGTAAATTGTGACCTTCACACAATGGCTCCTTGGGAACATGTACATGGAGACGGAATCCCTCCCAGGTTGCCTGATGGCACGACCTTTGTTTTCCCAGGCTGTTGTTCCACCTTTGGCACACACTACAAAGCCATGCAGGGGCTCCGAAATCCATGGAGCACAAGCTGCCCGTGTGCTGCCAGCAGAACTGACAGGCGTGCGAGGAACAGGCTCCTTGCCCTGCCAGCTCAGGGAGCTGCACAATGAACTGGCCTCCCCATGGAAGATCCCGGCTTTCTCAGTCACCAAAATCCTCATCTGCCGTGAAATTCTCCCACCTACATCGGTCTTTGGAGAAGGAACCCTGGCCCTGCACTCCATCCCCAGCCACTGCTGCAGTTGTCAGTCCTACTAAGAAGGTACAGGAATAAAAAGGAAGGAAGAGGGGCTGCTTTGAACGGTATGCTTTAAATATTCGGTTTGAGGCAGTGGGGTCAGAGCATCTGCTGAGATTCACCTGTGGTTTGGGCTTTACCAGGGATGGGATAAAGTTGCTTCAGTCATTTACAATTCAAGATTTATTTTTACATTGTCAGTGCATATCCTAACCCCAATCATGTAATCACAGAATGGTTTGGGTTGGAAGGGACCTTAAAGGTCATCTCGTTCCAACCCTCTGCCATGGGCAGGGACACCTTCCACTAGACATGGGACAGTTCACGATACATGGGAGTGTCCCCTGCCTGCCCCTCTCCAATTTACTCCCAAATCTGAAGGCTGAGTGCATGTTCTGATCCCTCTAGGCAAGGATTTGATGGTCTCCTGCAGATGCAAGAATGAAACCTGGAATTCACAGACAGACATGAGAGTTTTCATGGCTCCAAGGATCCTAATCCCATATTTGGGGACAGACATCAGACTCCAAAAGGAGCTTGAAAGGGTGGCTGACACCCTTGGGTTTTCCTCTAAACCGGGTGTCATTTCATAACCCCAGAGTGTTCTGTTCTAGCTTTGGGTCTGCGGCTTTGGATAACCCCCTGTAGGTGCAATTTCCCTTCCTTAGGTGTCAGGTGACGAGCTGTTCTGGAACAGGGAGTACAGCCTGGGACAGGGGGGAGAAACCAGGGCCAAAACCTTGCAGGAATGTCTTTATCCTTGCTCTGGCAACAACATATTTGTTAATTCAGCTAATTAGAGCCTGTTGATAGAACCAGCCCTGAGTGTTGCAGCCTGGCTGGGGGGCACCGTGTGTCTGGATTTCTGGATTCAAACAAGCCTGTGGAGTTTCTGTGTGTCTGATCTGAGTCTCTCCCCATATTAAGCATTTCTTGAATAAACATGAACTTCATGAGAGGAGAGTTTTTGTTTTGTTGTTTGTTTGGGGTTTTTTTCCTCTCCCTGTCCCCAGAACCTCCAGATAAAATTAAAAATGCCAGGATGTAAAATCTCCCCTTTTGTGTCTCTTTTACCCAGCTACCAACAAAAACAGTGGTGTGAGCTCCTCATGGCTCACATTGGCACCATTTCAGCAACAGCCTTTGGACCCTGCGAATCCACCAAGTGACAACCTGGTTCCATGTATAACTTCAGCCTGGGGGATTTTTTGGGCTGCATCTTGTCATCCTTCTGATTTCCACGTGGGTCTCCAAATGCTGCTAAATGAGAGCAGCCCAATTTTGTAACCACTCTGAACTCTCTCACTGGGTAGAAATGACTCTGCAAGGGCAGGAGTAATGGAATAATGGAGAACTGACTTCCTGAACCATTTTTTCAAGGTAACTTATTCTGTGGTTGCTTAAATATGGATTTTAGTACACCTTTGTGAGCACAGAGTTTTCCAGTGGATAACATGATCACAAAAGCCCAAGCAATCAGACTTATGGTTGCAATTATCAGGAACACATTAAGGTAATGCAATAGAGAAAAGTTTGATCTTATGGTTTAAAATCTCTGTATGACCCTAAATTCGTCAGGAAAAAAACACCATAAGAGGGGTGAAAAGATATTCCCTCCTCCCTCTTTCAAATTCCTGAAGGAAAAAGTAAGTTTGTGAGGGAAACCTCAGCCCCAACACAATCTCTGAGTGATGGGAAATCCACGTCTGCAAAAGCTGTGGAGTCAAAGGGACTTGAGTTGTACCCTGTGCCCTGATTAGCTGCTGTACTCGGAGGAAAAGAGCAGTTTCTCAACACCAAACCTCATTAGGATGAAAAAAAATTAGCTTTATTTTCAGCAGATGAGTCAGTTATCACCATTGGAAAGTGCTGAAATCCTGATTCCCCCAACACTCCGGGCCAGAATGGAGCTGCTAAATCGAAGCTCCCGCTCTGGGATTGCTCATTCCTCCCCAGTTGCTTAAAGCCCTTCTCAAACTCATCTTAAGCTGAATAAAAACAACTCCTTGGGCTTTTCAGGATGTCCCGTTTGGTCTGTGTGGTCATGTAGCCTTCGGGGTGGCTTTATTTTGGGAGCTACTAAAGCTTCCCAGGTTCAGGTGCCCTGCCTTGAATCCACACTAGGCAGAGACTGGGATTTTAGGGGGAGATGTTGCCGGGAGCTGCCCCACACCAGTGCTCCCATTGCCACTGCTGGGACCCCGGGGCTGCTCCCAAAACCCTGCAAAGTGGCTCAGGCAGCAGTGCCTGATTTTGTACAGTTTTATGGCCTTTTGTCTCTGTGCTGTTGCACAAGCAGCTGGGTGACAGATTGCTCGGGGTGGTGGCCCCACCAAAAGGAATCATTTCTTACTCCAAAGTTTCACGTAGTTTGCAAAACCTCTTCTCAACAACCTCCAACCAAGGCAAAGCTCCTCCACAGAGCCAACCCCACCACACCGCCCAGCCAGTGCTCCTTGCTGAGTCTCTCACGGGCCCCTCACTGCTGCAGAATTGTAATAGAAGGGACTTCAAAATGCAGGTTGTAACTTTTTCTTCCTTTTTTTTGCTTGCTTAGGGTATTTTTCCACTGTTTCTTTGTCGATACATGAATCACTTGGTTTTCTGCAGCATATTTTACCATTTATCAACCGTTATGAGGGAAGAAATAATTTCTTCTGAAAGGAGAATAACCAAAATTATTCTTATTCTTTTATTGGCAAATAAAAATATAATTTATTAGCCAGTCAAGAGCAATAACCCTTAAGTGCAGGACTACAGAATAGCCCATTAAGATATTTTTAATACTATTTTTGTCTGGACTTGTATTAGTTAATTTAAAACAAACACATGGACCTGGCTTTTGAGAAGTATTTAGGTGTCTAACCCCAAATTGTTTCGATAGAAATGAGGCAGTTTGGTCCCTTTGAGGATTTGGGCCTTGGCTCAGATTTTCCAGTGAACTCTGTGAAGTTTGATCCCTTGACTTGAGATCAGGCCCGTGGATGGAGCTGGTGATTCCATTTCCAGGTGCTTTTCGAAGGGGAAGGAGGGGTTTGGGTTCTGTTGTCTCCACGTTTATCCAAGGCTGTGGAATTCCCTCTGCTGGGAAGTGTGTTTGTGCAGTGAGTGGGTGATGGGGGGGCCAGAGGGAGGGCGAAGGGTTTGCCAACTTATTCCTGTAGAAATCCAGTGAGCCACGTGGGAAGGCAAGGGCTCTGATTTTTAGAAGCAGAGATGAATCCATTCTTCCCTAATGGGACAGTTGGACACTTTTCATGCCCATCAACTCCATCAGGGCGATCAAACCTGGGGAACCTGAGCAAATATTTAAGCTTATCTTTTATCTGTGGAATCACAGAATCATGGAATGGGTTGGGTTGGAAGGAACCTTCTTGGACACTTCCAGGGCTGGGGCAGCCACAGCTTCTCTGCCCAACGTGTGCCAGGGCCTGCCCACCCTCACAGGGAGGGATTTCTTCCTTAAATCCTGTGTAAAGCCATTCTTTTTCGGTCTAAAGCCATCCAATAATGGCCGTGGGCTGCACTGGGACCCTGCAGGATCATGAACCACAATTTTTTGTCAGGAAAACCTTTTGGGTGAGAATACAAATCGGATGTTGGTGCTTGGATCCAGAGTGAGAGACAGGAGGTGGGAGCTCTGCTCTAGAGATGCAAGGACTCCCCTACCCAGCCACTGGAATTATTCCTCCTGCTCCCAGTTAACTCTTTCTCCCAGGCTGGGGCTGGCCAGTTCATCTGTCTGGATTCCCAGATTCTGGGAGTGTTTGCCTTCCATTTCAGCTGAGGGATGTGCAGCCATTGAACACAGGCCAGAGGGGTTTTCTTTTTTCACTTTCTGTCTTTCTTGGTCACCCTAAAAGTAAGAAAACAGTGAAAATAGTAAAACAAACAAGAAGAAATGATCTGCTGGGGTGGAGTTCTTCCTTTTTCCATCACAGACATTTTTTAGCAAAACACCCTGAAAATGTTTGACATCCATTTGTGGAACCTCTATGTAATAACACTCTATAATTAGAATTAATAAAAGGACATGTCAAGTACACCTACCTTGCAAACCACACATGCGTTTTTTCTCCCCCTCTCAATGGCTTGAAGTTGTTCTTCTGATTGGCACCTACAGAGAAATTATAATTAGCCTGTGATATGCATTTGCTGTGCATAATGCCTGGGTTTTTCTATAGGAATGCAGATATTCCCACACAACTCCTAGGAGGGTTCCTTTAACTAAACAGCTCAAGGTATCCAGGCTAGAAAAGCATTAAAACATAAATATCCCTGTGAGTTGAGCTGGTGGGCTCCTGCCCATTGGCAGGGCGTGTGCCCACAGCAGCAAAGTGCTGCCAGCAGGACTGGGGCCAATCAACACCCACGCTGGCAGCCCCACAGGAACGACCCCAAAGGGCTCAGGGGGGCCAGGGAGGGTGGCCCTGGGTGTGCTCCCAGCAGGTCCTGCCTGAGGGATGGAGGAGGGAGCTTTACTCGCTCACTGGAATGTTCTCTCCTCACAAATTTAGAGAGAACCTGTTTCTTCTGAGGCTCCAAAACTCTCATTCATGGCTGTGCTAGTTTATTTCTTTTCCTCCTCTCCCCATTTTTGCCCCTACAATTCTGTATGTCTATCCAGAATCATCACTGATCAGAATTTTTCTTGGATTATCTTTCTGATGAAGAAGTTTGCATGGTCTGTGCTGGTGGATGGTCTTTGCAAATTGAAATTTCAGTGAAAAATAGAGGGGGAAAAGTCCACAATTCTTTTTTTTTTAATGTCTTTGTGGCCGAGTCTGAAGATTTTCCCTTTCCTGGAATCTGATGGGTGTGACTTGCCATTATTTTCTGTCTTATGATCTCAAGGAGATTAAAAGGACAACCTGCATTCCACTGGCTTTGCTAAGCCTGAGGTGTTTAGCCTGTCTTCTGTCAACACACCTTCCTCTCCAGCTGGAAAAGGGGAGAGAGGGAAGGGAAAATGCTCATTTGTGGGTGAACTTGTGCCCTGAGGAGTCCCAGCTGAGACCTGGGGTGGTGCTGGGTGGACTCAGGAAGGCTTTGCATGGGAAAGTCATTGGGAAAATGAGTAAGAGGGTTTGGGTCTGTCAACCCTCCTCGGGTCAGCTTAGGGGCTGGGTGTCACTGTTTGTCGAGGGATGTGGAATTCCTGGGTGGTGGGAATGTGCACCCTGCCTTGCTCAGGCAGATTAAATCTCTGTCATGAGGGATTATTTTGGCTGATCTCAGAGATGAACAGATCTGTCACACTCTGGGATATTTATGATGTTCAAATTAAACAGGTGTTAATGTGCTTAATCTCAATCCAATTAAAAGGGAAGAGCTTTTTTTTCAGTGATATCCATGTGTTTTGCAACAGCTCCTGGGACTCAAAGGGGAAGGTGTGTATTGACTTTGCCATCAAAATGTCAGGGCTGAAGTGGTTCATAAAAGTTTTATAGTCAAGGCAGATGAAAGGAAACGTGATAAGAGGAAAAGCTACTGTCAAAAGCAACCTGGAACAGCCCTCCTGTGGAAGGTGCCCCTGCCCACGGCAGGGGGTGGAACAAGATGGTCTTCATGGTTTCCCACCCAAATCATTCCATGATTCTAAATAAAGGAGATAACTACAGGGAGAGAAAGAGAAGTGTAGATAAATGTATAAAAAAATAAAAGTCCAAATTGAAATCATTCGGTCTATGGGAACTTCCCAGGATCCTTAAGTTGTGTTCTCCTCGTTTTCCCTTTGTATCAGCAGGAGGCTGCTGCACCAGGTTTTGTGTTAAAAAACCAATATAAGGAAGCTTTGCCTCAAAAATGAACTATTCTCTAGTTAGTGATTTGTGGGGTGGGGATGACAAAGCACCAAAGCAAGAAATCCATCCTTTTTTCATGTGCAGGTCCTGGCAGGGCACGTTCCTCTCACTGCAGCAACCTGGAATTGTCTCCCCTTCCAAAGCCAGAGATTCCTCCTGAAGGCTGACAGGCAGAGCACAGGTTTGCAACCCCAACCTCTGATAAATCAGACCTTTCACTCCAAGTTTTTCCTGGCAGGAGCACCAGAACAAGCCCTGAATGGCTCCTGCTGCTGAATTGTAAAATCTCTCCGGCTCTTGGCTCAGCCAAAACTGCGAGTTACAGGCAAGTGGAGTTTGGCAAAATGAAAGGTCCTGTAACCTTATCTTTTTATAACAATCATGTTTATTGGTTGTGCAGGGCATTATAAGGCCCCTCTGTGCTGAGGTGCTGTGTCTGTGCAGGATGTGGGGTTTGGGCAATCAAAACAGCTGGAAAACCAGTGTGGTCTGGGGGCTGGAGACCCCCGGCTTGGGAGGGCATCCCTGCCCTGCCCAGGGTGCCAGGACTGGGACCAACCCAGCCCTGTCCCCTCTCTGGGCACACTAAAGATATTCACACTCAAAAGACCCTGAAGGGGAGCCCAGACTGGTTTCTTTACTATTTTACTCTCATTTTCCTTTTTTATCAAAGTTTTATACCTTCGTTACCTCTCAGATCATCCTAGATCTGTGTTTTTCCCCACCCAAGTCCAGCTCAGTGTGGTGGCTGATTCTGGCTTGATGCACAGAGCAAAACTTTATCCCAAACTTAAAGTGAGCTCTGCAAGGAGTTTTCAGCTTGTTCTCGCTGTGAATGCCCAGTTCCAGCCTCAGTTTCCATAGAAAGGCTAATAAAAGTTCAGGTATCTCAAGGTGTTGGCAGTGATTTCAGAGGCAATAGCCCTGCTCTCAGTTCCTCCAGGAATCAAACCAGGATCAGGCTTTGCATCCTGGGACTGGAAGCTGCAAAATCCTGTCCTTTACCCTCCAGTTTGTGCCAAGATCTCTTTTCCCAGTCAGGTGATTGAGGAACTGCACGCGAGCAAAATGGGATATTCCTCTGGAACTCTCTGGGATTTTGGCACCTTAAAGACCTGCAAAGCCCTTTAATGTGCTCATTGGGTGTGATGTGTGGGATGCTCCACAGGAGGAAGGAGATGCTCCTGTTGGCTTTGGGGCCAAAGTCTGCTACTGGATGATATAAATTTGGAGGGAACAATCTGCAGTGGTTCCTGGATTAGGAAGGGTTGTTTCTGTTTCCATCTATTCTAGTCAGGTTTAGGAAAGCAGATTTGGGTTGATTTTGGGGCAGCTGCTCTTCTGTTAGTATTGCTGTAGAATATCCAAGCCTAGCACTTATTTTTCTTGAAATAAAATCCATAACAATTAAAAATTAATAGTCTCAGTTCTGCATTTGGACATGACAAACCTAATTTTTCTGAATTTTTCCTATTTCTTTCAGCTATTTTTGCATTAAGCCACCAGTTTGGACTGAAATCTCTTCAAATCCTGTGTCAGCTTAAATAATGGGGCTCGGTGAATTCCTGTCTTCGTGATGAGTGTTATCAAATTGTCTTTATTCATATGCCCTTGTGCTCTTAATCCCCGTGGGAGGAAAGAGGCAGCCCTTGCATTCTATGGAGACTCTTGCCTTCAAAGGGCACCAAGGTATCTCCTGAGCCACTGGAAACACCCGAAAACTGATATTTGGGCTCTCCAAGTGAGTTACTTCAGCTGCTTCGTAGAAACTGATACATCATCACTTCACTGATATTATTTATAAGGGTTTTTTTCCTTATTTTTCAAGCATAGAAAAAAAAATGTCTTGCCATGTTTTAGGAACAAAATGAGTATTTTACACACATACCACTAGCTCTCTGGAAAGCATTTAAATTTACAAGCTGTTCCGAAATGTACTGACAGTTGGCAACTCTGCATCCAACACACAGGAACCCTCTTGGAAAATAGATCTATTGTAAATAATATATATTGCAGCTTAATCTGAGGGTGCTTTAGCTCAAAATAGTTTTAACAAATGTGTTACCTAATATATTTTTTAAAAAGCTACTTGGAAAGATGATTTCAGGATCTGAAAAGGGATACTTTGACTAAAAAAATTGGTGCCTCCTCTTGAATGTCCCTGAGCAGAACTCGGGAAAAGGGGCACCTTTTTCAGGTGAATTTTGTCCCTCTGCTGTAGGAGGATGTACCTCAAACATTTAATTTCGTGGTGATATCCCACACAGAGGGAGAGCTTGATCTGTTCATGGTTGTATGCATTCTGAGGTGCCACTTGAATCAGCAACTGATTTATCCAGGGCTTGAAGTCCGTGGATTTCGCCAGAGGTTGGATCCATTCAGCAGGGAATTAAAAGCAGAACCCAAACCTCGTGTCTCCCAGGGGTTTGCTGGCAGGACTGGAGGTCACCTGAGCACCATCCTCGTGTCACAATGGACAGAGCACTTGCACAGCTGGTTCCAGCACAGCTTCAATCCCATTTCACTCGTGGGGTCAGTGGCTGTGAGCTTTGAGGCCAGCTCAGCTCCCTCCCCTCTGCCCCATCCTGGGAGCAGTGGGGACAGGGATACCCTGGAAGTGAGACCCAGCCCTGTGCAGCAAATCCTGAGCATGGTAGGAAACATTATATTGCTTTTGTCTGGCCCTAATGAAAATAAATGAGGGCTTCAATTTAAAGTAGTTACTAAAAATTTGTTCTTTCCTCTGCCCTAATTCCAAAACTGACTCGCAGCTAATTAGACTGAGCGGAGCAGCCCTTGCAGGGCTGTGGGAGTGTAAACAGCTGCCATCTGAGTTTCATTACAATGAGGAAATAAAATAAACACAGCGCCAGAAAACAGTAGTTTGGGCACGGCTCATTACAGCACAATGCAGTTAAATTTGGTTGTACAGGCTGGGGGATTGGACAGGCTGCAAAGGGGACTCTCCCTGTCTCTGCCCGGAGCTTTTCCTCCCCGGTGCCTTCCCGGGGAAAAGCAAAGCACCAGCTGCTCATCCCAGGGCTGAAAGATACCCCTGGTGCTTCAGAGCAAAGGCTCCTTCATGCCCCTGCCCCTCTGGGGACCAGGCAGAGCTCAGGGGACATGTGGCACTTGCAGAGTGAGGGTGAGCCCTCGGCTCTGGGGGCACACTGCAAGCTCTTTTCTTCTTTTTGCTTTCATTCAGTGAAGGGACCCCCTCTCACATGAGACCCCTTGTGTACAAGAGCTGTCATCTGGATTGCATCCCTGAGTGCAGCAGGACAAGGAGACATTCCCAAGGCAGCACCTTCACCCACTCCTGAAGTGCCCAAGGGCCAAAAGCCCTGAGTTCCTGGAGACTTCAGACTGTAGTCTGAGCTCTCACCTCCTCCTTTCCATCACCCTTCAGTGGCAGGGAGGAGAAGGGAGCTCCAGGAGAGGAGTCTCACACCTTTTCCTCTAAGAGATCCCTCCCATAGGCATCTTCCTTGCGGCCAGGCTGGAAAGCCTCTCTGCCCCTGGAAAGGCAGGAGCCAGGGAGCTCCCACCATCCCCCGTGTGACCCTCCCACCCACTCATGATCTGCAAGACACTCTCGCTCACTCTGATTCATGTTTCCAGAGCTCAGCCTGAGCTCATCTGTCCTCAGGCTGCACGGATCTGGCTTTTCCTGGATTAGCTCATCATTAAACACACATCGGGAAGAGGCTGCTAAGCCAGATTTTCCCAGACAAAAGCCACTGCTGCTGTTGGGTGAATTCGGTGCTCTCCTTACCTGGCAGCAGGGCAGGAGCTGCTGCTCTCCCCTCTCCGGGCAGGTGCTCTGGCTCCTGGTTATCACTGCCCCAGCTCGGGAACTCACCGGGAGCTTCTGCTGCTGCCAAGGCTGTGCAGCAGGGGAACATTCTGCTTTAAGGCACTTTCTGCAGAAGGTGAATCACTTCAGCGCGGGGGAAGGACCTGCCATGGCAGATGCAGCCTCAGAAGGATGAGCCAAAAGGTTTCTCACGTGGGTTTGGTTCATGTGGGTCCAGCAAAGGGCCAAAGGGATGAGAGCGGGGCTTTGGGGAGGGAGCAGGACTCTTAGAGAGCAACTGGAGTTTTCTTTTTTCAGGCTCATTAAAGAGAACTGTTGAGATCATAAATGTTTTCTACTCTCCATGTGTGGAGCCTCAAGAATTCCGAGATGTCTTCCAGAACCATGTCCTGAGTCCCAGGGAGCCCAGCAGTGAAGTATCCCCTGGAAAATGCACATACAGCTCCCCTGGCTGGGCTCCTGGAGTCCCATGGAGACCACGAAAGGGTGTTCTCAACCCCCCACTTTCCATTTTCAGCAGAATAGACCTTCCACTTACAAAGCAGAAGTTGGCAGGCGACAAGCCTGGTGCTCAGGAGGGCTCACAACCTCCCCAGATTCAATCAGGCACAACAGCGTGTAGTCAGAACTTATCTCCTCCCGAAATAAAACACACAGTAGAAGAAGAAACAAATTGCTTGACACCTCATTAGCAATTGTAAGCAGACTCCATTTTCACTCCAGGGTCTCGTTGGAGTGATTTGTGAGGCGGCTTTTCCCTCTCCCCTTAATGACCCACGTTTGGAAGGAGTTGGAGGCGACACAAGAACAACAGTGATTATTTGTGCTCCTCGGGGACAGCCGTCCCCTGTCTCTACCTGCTGTTGTTTCTGGAACCTGAAGCCTGTTCCACGTGCCTTTCTGTGCCTGTTTGGGGCGGGTGGAGAGGACACAGTTGGCCTGGAATGAGATAGCCAAGGCTCGTGTGTCCCCTCCGAGCTACAATGTGGATTAAGGCTGCCCAGCTGGCAGGAGGTTTGATGGAGATGGGGCACAACTGCGTGCTGTTGGGTGGGTGGTGTTGCTCCAGGGCTTGAGATGTGGCTGGCTGTGTTCTCCTGCCACAGATAAAAGGAACAAAACCCCCTCCCATAATGATCAATTTGTTCTTCCTTAATTAAATGTCCAGCCTCATCACAGTTTGATCCCACCACACTTCCTCCACGGTTTTCCCTTCTCATCTCGGCTTGCAAAGCAATTTAATTTCATTCCAAGACCTTTTTGTTCTTGCTTTTTCCCCCTTCCAAGCCCACCGTCCCCTCGCCCCAGCAGGAGGTGTCTCTCAGGAAACCAGTGCCATGCTCAGTAATGATTCTGGAAATGTGAGCACATCAAACAGGACTCTGACAAACACACTAACATTTGAGGGAGTTGTGTTGGGGTGGTTTTATTCCCTGTGCCCTTTCTTCATGTCCCCACACACAGAAAATTCAGGGAAAAGTCCCCAGAACTGAGCCCAAGGGGAGGGATTTGGGAGCCCAGCCTGAGGGAACATTTCTGCTAAAAGGCAGCAATGAGGAGAGAGATTCCAATTGTTTGTGGAATTTAACATTTTTCTCAATTCCCGGGGAGTTGTCCTGCCAGGGAAAAGAAATGTGACACTGTATTTTTGTCTTGATTTGTCTTAAAAGTAGAAGGGACTAACCAGGACTAAAAAAATAAAATTAAAAAAAAAAATAAAAAAAAGGAGAGAAAAATCACGTTTTTCTTCTAGTTGTGTCATTGTCTCCTATTGAAGTCTCATTCCCAGTTTTCCATTACACCAAAAAGAAAATCCTATTTTCTACATCACAAATGGAAAAGATGCTTTTTCTTAGTAGTGTAAATATTGATGGTCTGGTAGGTAAAGGATACTTTAGTCCTTCAAACAAAAATATTATGTTTAAATCAGTGTTCACAGTTACAGGTTATCATTCTTATGAAAACATCAACTGGTAATGCTCAAACCAGACTCTTGTTGCTCTCCAGAAGCATCTTTAGTTGTTCAAAGGCTTGTTGGTCCTCAGTGCATCCCAAGATTCTTCCCTGATAATTTAGTTTTAATATTTTATTTCTTTATAATTTGACTCTTCCTGTAATCAAAATATCCCGGTGTTGGGCAGTTTGACCTTGTGAATACGAGGGACTTTTCAATGTTAGGGAAAAAATATCCAGAGGAAGCACCTGGTTCTGTAGGGTATAAAAACCCACCAGCTCCTGGTTCTGGGGTATAAAAACCCACCAGCTCCTGGTTCTGGGGTATAAAAACCCACCAGCTCCTGGTTCTGTGTGGTTTAAAAGTGACCTAAAGGCTCTGTGAATGAGTTATTAGATGCCACTTAGCATTAATTCGATGTTACTCAATAGTCCATCTCTGGGTGAGTGCCTTTGGCATGGGCTGACAGATTCATGTGGGAAATTGGTTCTCAGCAATGCTGTCCTGCACCAGGAGAACGTGCCCTGCAGCAAGGCTGGATCCTGCTGGCAAAGGGGCTCTCACAAACCCTCTCCAGCTCCAGGACGAGCCCAGGCAGGATCCTCAGCCGTGGCATCGGCACTGCTGGATCTGCACCTGAGCTGCCAGCGCTGCTGTGTTTGTGCAAGAGGCTGCAAAGGGCGAAGGGGGAGAGGAATCTGAGCCCCAGCTGGTTCCCCGGGTCACCTCATCGCTGTAAATCAAGGCTGGCTGCCATCAGGCATGGGCAGGTACGAGCAGAGAGCTCTGCAGATGGGACAAGCTGCTCACCCTGGGAATCCTTTGTGCTGCCAGCTCCTGGAGTTTCCTCTTTGTGCCAGACAAGCTCCCGGGCTGAGGTGGGACTTTTAGAGCTGCTCCTTCAAATCAAACATCACCAGAGAGGGATCAAGAAGTCGAAGAAAGCAAACAGAGCCCTGGTTTTGTGCTGTTCCTGGCATGCCTGGGGTGGGGAACAGGCTGTGGATGTGGGGCATATCTGGCAGGGAATCCCCCTTTCTGGCTGCCCATGGATGGAAAGCCACGGCAGGAGAAGCTGCAGTGGCTCCTGAGCTGGCCCGAGGTGCAGCTCTAGGCCACACAGCTCCTGCCCTCACTCCCCACTCACACACACATAGGTGGGGTTTGTCACTCTCTCATCCTTTATTCTCCCACTGTTCCACAGAGGCTGCCATCCCTCTGAGCCGGGACAGTTTCCAAGCCCATTGCTCTCCTCTCCTCCCACCCTCTTGGCTCCTGGAGCCCAAACGCTGCTGCAGTGCTGGTTGTGCTCAGCTTGGCAGAGCTTTGGGGTTTGGGTGCCCCCCTCAGCGGTGACCCTGAGCCCCGTGGGGCTGTGACCTGTCTCTGCAGTCACCCGGCAGCACGGACAGGCTGTGCCAGAGGGCAGAGCTCTGCTGCACCCTGGTCCCAGTGGGAAAGGGCAGGGCAGTCCATGGGAACTGAAGCCCTTTTCAAACCAGCCCTCCTGACATATGGTGGGTGGAAATATCCCTTCATCTGACCCTCAAGGACCACCCAGGGGTTACTTAAGCCTACAGTCCATCATCTGAAAACCCACTGTAACAAGGTGTGTTAACCTCTGAGGAGGATTGGTGATTGTGGCCTGGGCTAATGACTGCAAGACTCATCTCCCCTGTGACCTTCCTCCTCACACACGGAGCCTTTCATCAGGCTCCCAGTATGTATCTCACAGCTAAATGTCACTGGCGTGGAGAGGAGGGACACCACCTCTCTGAAACAAAATAAATAGGTTGCATTGGCATCGTTTAGGCTTTTCCCCAGCCCATTTTAAAATGAAATGTTTTTTTGGAAAGCCTCTACCAGGATAATTCATGTCTTCATCAACAGAGCAAATTTGTCTTTTAAGAAAGAGGGTACAGTGAGCAAGAAAAATATTGTGGTCCAGCAAATGACATGGGGGTTTGGAGGGTAATTACAGCACCTCTGGTCCTTTGGCTGTTGGAGCAGGAAGGGGGATGCTGGTTGGAGCTCAGCAGAGCTTAAGGTAGTTCCACAAAATGCTTGTCCATTGGTCTCCTTTCCCTGCTAGGGCTGTGCTGGAATTTGCCTTTTTCCTGCTCCTCTCCACTGTCTTGGAAGAAGCATCCTGAACATCTTATCTGATCTTCTCAAATGGTAGCATTAAGAAAGAACTAAAACTGGCTCCTGGTGGTGCTTCAGCCGCATTTTTACCCACATCTAATTGCGCTCACACTGATGTGGAATGTCTGATAAGAAATCAGACAGCTCTTGTCTCTCTGGACCAAAATTTCAGCACCTTGGATGAATATTTAAGACAGAAAAATGTCTGAAATGCTCTTGAACACTATTCTTCAAAATCTCCAATCTTGCTGCTCATTGCAGTGTCCTGCCCTGTGTGAAATAACACCCACTGCCCATAAAGTTCTCAGATGTGTTTTTGCCAGGCCTGTATGATTTTATCTTCGCAATATCTGCCATGTGCTTGTCCTTAAGCCCTTGGACCCGGGCACAAACGTTCCTCCAGGAGCAGCATGTTCAGCTGTGCCGGCTCGTTTACACTTCCATTGAAGTCTGAGCTCAGAAATGTGACCTGTAATCGGGGAGGAATAAGAGCAGCAGCTTCACCAGACACCGGAGAGGCTGGTGTTGTGCTGTATCTGCATTTCAGCTGTGCCTCAGATCCCTTTTGGTGCACACCAAGCCAGGAAAATCCAGGTTTAATCTGCCCTACAAGTGCGTGTGTGCCCATGCCATAGTTAATTCCCCGGCTCTGAAGGCAGGGCTGGAGCTCTGAATGCAGCGTTGTCTGCAGGACATGCCTGAGATTGCAGGAGCCAAACTATGTGGGATTTTATAGATCCACATAAACACCTGAGCAGCGACTGGAAAACCGTGTGGGATTGGGATAATAGGAAGGGTATGTTTGTGCCGAGGTGAGCTCTGGAGGAAGGGGTGTCCTCCCCTGGCAGATGGGGATCACAGCAGCCCCGACAGGAGCATGTTCCAGTAATTAAACCTCAGCAGCAGCGATACCTGGGGCAGGAGGAGTTCTGTGCCATGTTTCCACCCAGATTCCATGTCCGTGGAGGTGTCTGTGCCCACAGCCTGCAGACACACTCGGGGAGGTGTGATGCACAAACTGAGAACGTGTTTTTCCTTGGTCCAACATGCAACAGCTACAAGTGATGCCCGGTCCCCTGGGGTCGTGTATCTCTCGTGGGCAGTGGGAGAGGTTTGCCCTAAGTGCTGTTGTTCCCAGTTTAAAAATGAGGGCACTGGTACAGGAAAGGCATCTGCCTCCCACCTCGGCCAGTGGCTGGAGCTCAGTAAGACCCTAAATGTTTATGACCCTAATTAGCTCACATAAACCTCCCAAGGAGGAGACCTTGCTGCTGCACACACAGCCTGTTCTGGGGAGTTAAATGCTCACACACAACCTCAGCCTCCTCTGCTGGAGCCCCTCTGCCCTTCTGCAGTGGGTGGGATGACAACTGCCCACTCCCCTTTCTAGGGAGGGAGAAATGCCCAGGAATGGGGGAAATGCAAGGAGCAGAGTCAATCACTCTCTCTTTCTCTTTCTCTTATTTTGGCACATCACCACTCCCCATGGAATGACCTTCAGACATCCCCCTTGACCCCAAAACCTTGAGCCCAACCCTGCAGCCCCTGATCCACTGCAATCACTTCGATCCTCAGTGATCTTTAACACGCAGCCTTTGTCAGCTGCAAATGCTTTGCCCAGGTATCTGACAGAGCTTTGATGGCAGAGGTGGATCATTTCTCTTCTCTTTACCAGGAGTTTTAGTTTTTTAAGATCTGACTCGCTGCTAAATCTCGTGGAAGGAATGCAGTGGAAGCAGAACACCACGGATTGTGGAGTCATCTTCTACTTCAGCACAGCATGTGTCGGAGCATGAAAGGCATTTCTGAGCCTGCTGCCAGCGGTGGCCCTTTGCTAAACATCCAACCACATTTATGACACCTCTGGCCTGTGGGGATTGCCTGTCTGAGACCTTAAAGTCAAGTTTCATCCAGCTATGATGCAAGTTTAATGCCTGCCAGAAGAAGAAATAATATTTGGAAGTTAAGGATCGAGGGAGGGAATCTTCAGCTGATATAAACCTTTCTGACTTCAAGGGGAGCACCGTGGTCTGCACCAGCTCTGCTGGTGGCCCCGGCTTTGAATAAACTGCAACGGGAAGCTTCGATTCAGTTTTAAGGAGGAAAGGGCTGCTGGGAATGTTGTACCCTTATTTACAGTTTTACACTGCTATGGATGGTCTATCGCATCCTTTTGCTTCATAAACTGAGGAGCAACAACCTTCTGTTTTGGGGAACAGCAAATTCCCAGTGTTCCTGTGCAATGCCAAAAAAAGGTGGCAATCCACTGTGTCTCCACAGCCTCGGCCAAGCAGAGTCAGCCTGGTGTGGTTCCCACCACTTCCCCTGAGCTTTAGCCCCATTCTCTTGTGCAACAGGAGGTTGGACCACAAGAAATCCTCGTGTTGGGAGACAGAACGACCAGGGAGAGGGGAACTTCTCCGGGCTGTGTGATGTGGCCTCGGCGTTTGCAGTGGACCATCACGTGTGGCCGCCCCAGCTGCTGAGTCAGCCCTTGCAGAGGTTTGGGAGCAGCCTTGAGAAATGTGCTGGGTCATGCCCTGGGTGAGGAATCCGTGTCAGTGATGCTGCTGCTCCGCAGCTGCCCGGTCTGCTCCCTGACTTTCACTGATGATCCAGCAGATCCTGTGGATGTCGACTCAGTGCCTGCTCCGGAAAGAAGAATGCAAATGCTGAAGTTCCACTGCTTGCTTTAATGTGCTTATTCCTGAAATTTATGGCAAACCTTCCTGGAGACAAAAAGGAAAGGAAAATTTACACAAATCCCCTCCAAAGCAAGAGCAAAGAGCTCCCCAGCAGTAGCTGCTCCCTTCCCCCAGAGGAAAAGTGGTTTACCCTGGAGTACAATAAAGGCCCAGCAAACTGCAGATGTCAAACCTCCTTAACTTTCACTGGCTCCAAAGAAGAGTTTAATCAGGGAAATAAAGTGAGGAGTTGTGAGTTCCTTGCAGTAAACAAGTTAAACATTATTAAACACACACGTGTCTCTTTAAGGAGATGAATTGATTGTGTGTGTTTATTTTTACAGCATTATTTAACTGAGGAACTAAAAAAAAAGACTCAGAGCCGATGCCAAGATGATATAGCTGAAACAAAGCCCAAGAAAAGATTTTTCCACTGTGCTCATTTTTTTCCCTAATAACTGTCTCCCATATCTGCCAATCTTAGGTCAACAAACACAGGTTGATTGACAAGTTAAAATGTTTAGCTTAGCCTGCAACTCATATAAACCAATTTAAAATTTCTGGTGCAGGAGAGAGATATAAGAGAAACAAACACTATCCCTTCCTTCCTCGCCTCTCCCTGGAGCACAACCCAGGGGAGGGCACTGGTGGGTGACAGGGACATCCCTGTGTTCACAGCTCGGCAGGTGGGAGGGAGCTCATCATCCCTCCTGGCTCCACAAGGCAAAAAGATGCAGGTCCTCCTGGGACTGCACAGGAGCTCAGGATGGAGCAGGATGGTTGGACTATGATGGATTCCCATCCTCACTAGTTGTGGTTCTAAGGAAATCATTGCTTGCTGTATTGCAATAAGATAACAATGGCTTGGGTAGTCATGGCCTAAATAACAGAACTGGTTTGGGTTTGTGTTGCTGGTGCTCCTTCCACCCCAACGGCCGTGCAACACTTTCCCCCCCCAGCAGCACCAAAGCAAAGAGTGGCTCAGGCAAAGCTGCTCTAAGAGCCTTGGCATGACCTCCAACCTGCAGATCTGAACCCCTAAAAAAAAGTGGTGTTGCAAAGCAGGTCCCACCTCATTCCAGAGGCAAATATCAGGAGCTCAGTGCACTGATTTTTACTGGATAGCTGAAAGATTCCTTGCTGCCCTGCAGTGGTCCCTGGAGCTGTCTGTGAGCTCCCACTGCCACCTCCACGCCTCAGCCACCCCCGAGGAGCGTTCTTGGCTTTAGCTTCTTTCCCTGTGACAGCAGTGCTTTGAATCAGCTTAATTACCAGAGAATTTTTCCTCCAGAACCTGAGCATCTCCCTGTTAAAATCCTGAAGGATTCCATGTCTCTTTTTTTCTGAACTCCTGTATATACCTGTAGGTTTCCTGTGCTCCAACACAGAGACATTAACCAATCCCGCCTCCCTCAGAGAAGGGGTTGCCCAGTCTGTGCCTGGTTTATCTTCTGTAAATATTTAGCAGCAAAGTTGTGGGATTCTCAAGATGTTTAAAAGATAAACCCACGTCATAGTAGCCCTGTCTCACAAGGACATTGGCTTAAACCGCAGAGTAAAACAAACAGCCCTTGCAGCTTCGAGGGATGGCAAACAATTGCTGGGCTTTGATGGTGTGGGTACAAACGCCCCTGCAGTTGACACCTCTGGTGATTGATGTTTTTTGATGCTCTACGTTTGTTTTGCTCCCTCCCTGTTTGTTTTCCCACTGGGCTGACTCGGACAGGGAATGCTGGTCCTCCCCATGGCAGTGCACATTTGGGCACCCGTGGACTTTGGGATCAAAGAGTGGAACTTGCAAACACAGCAGTTGGTGTGAGAGGTCCACCAGCCCAGAACAAGCCAGGGAAGGCACGTGGAGGTCTCTGCTCCTTACAAATGGTGCTGAGGACATCTCGGAGTAACACACTTTGGATCAAAGGAAGACTCTGGTGAGAACACTAACTAGTTAAGTTGTCCCAGGTGTGTTTTGTTTTGTTTTTTTTTAATTTATTTTTAATCCATTAGTAAACCTCAGTGCTGCCCAATGACTGGTACAGCCAGAGCTGGGAATGCCAAGTTAAGCCAGGCACACTTTTCCTCTTAGTCTTCCATACTCCTGAAAGGTACAAACTGGGGGACTCTCCATCCTCAATAACTGTCTTCTCTGGGCTGTACCCCTTTGTTCATCTCACGTCACCCATCCTTCAGCTGGAGAACAGAGTGGAGAACATACCTTTGTGTGCTTGGGACTTTGGTCCTTTAGCTCCTCAGGACCTTCTGTTGTGGCTCTGGGTTCAGTGTGTGAGCACCTCCAGCGGATGCTTTGCCTCGCTCCAGGCTGCCATGTGAATGCTGAGCTCCCCAGCTCTTCTGGCAGCCCAGAATTTGGATGGCTTTGAAGGCAGGGAACAGGGAACATGGAGCTGGAATGAACCAGCTGATACTCAGCCAACCACCCAAGGAACGGCCACAGCTCTGGTGCTCCTGTCCGTGAAGTTTCCAGACCTGATGTAGGTTTTTCCTATCATTTTTTTTCCAAGATGATACGGTTCACTCGCTCTAGAGGAGTCTGCCCTGCTACAGGGGCTCCTAAAACCCGTCCAAATGGGGGAAGCTCGGGGGGTTTACGTGGGAAGAAGGATTTACCGAGGTTTTTCGCCTCTCCTGTAGGCGTGTTGGGCAAGGTTTGTGGTTTCCTTAGCCAGGCCAAGGCAAGCAAGGAGCGTACCATGGGTCACTTCATGGCATGCAATGAATCAGCCTTGCAGTGGACTGAGGCACGGCTTGGACGGGTCAGAGCCCCCTCACGCCCACCCACCCACACCCACAGACCACCTTGTGTGTCCCCCCAGCCTGCTCGGGGTGTGCAAGTCATTGTTAAGATGTCACAGAAAGCTGGTGTGAGCTGAGCCGAAGCTGCAGCTGCGCTGGAAACGCCGCTGAACAAAAGTGGCCTGTGTCCTTCGGCGTGGGTTTCCAGGGAAGGGCTTGCTTTTCATTTCCTTTGGATCCAGCTTTTCCTTAACAAAGACCAGCTTTAAAATAAAGATGTCCTACCGCAGGATGGATGTTAAACTGAGAATAAAAATTACTGAGGGTATTGACAGCTAGGTTTTGGTGTTTTTATTAAGATCTGTCTCTGCAGTAAAACTGATGGTTGGTGCTTGGGCCGCAGTTGTAAAAAGCCTTTCAAGCCCTGCCCCAGGTAGGCTTCTTTTATATGATCTTTGTGTGTCTATAAATCAAAGATATTATTGGAGTACGAGCTGCATAAAGCGGATCTGGCTGGTAAAGATGAAGTGTCCATGAGGAGGGGGGATTTTTAGGAGCAGGGATGATGTCTGTCCAGCTTTTTGAGTTGTAGAACACCAAAAAGGCAGTGAATTATCAGCTGAAGAGTCACTGGTTGATGTTCGGAGTGGTTTGAGTTCCCTTCAGGGTGCTGCTGAACTGTTTCGCTGTGCGTGACTCTGGTGCTGAGCTGGAAAGCAGTGCCCTCCTTGCCTTTGCAGGGATCACAGGGAATGCCTCGGGGGGTGTGGCAGGAGCGTTGTCGCTGCCGGGTAATTCCCTTGGTTTGAGGTTTGCATCCCACGTAACAAACATCTTGTTTGTGGCCTGACAACAAGGGCTGCTCAAAGCCATTTCCCCCTGCCAGCTGCTCTGTGGGCAGCTGGAGGGATGGCGGCCAGGCAGACACCCTGTAATCACATCCCCACGGAGAAGATCCCGGGGACACATCCCTGGGGCCGCTGGGTTAGAGAAAGCTCTTTGTTGAACAACTGTCCCTCTCCCTCATCCCAAGACAGCTCCATTGCTCTTCATTTCCGCTGCCTATTAAGTGCTTATCTGTGGCGAGACACGAGCAGCTGGATAGAGACTGGGGCAGAGCGGGGAAAGCTGCAGGCATTGCCCTTGTCTGAGGATGCTGCAGCCAAGAGCCCTTTGCCTGCAGGGCTGGGGGTGCCAGGGCTGCCCTGTGCAGGGGTGTGTGCCCTCCTGGCAGCTGCGTGAGGATCGGCGTGGGCAAACAGCCTGGTTGTCCTCTGGCACAGGCGGGATGGACTTGCCTGACAATTAACACCGAGGCTCCAGCTCTCTCCCAGCCCCCGGCTGGGGTTGCCAGAGGAACAACTCAGCCTTCCAGGGAGAAATGGCCGAGGAAACTGCCTCGTTTTATTAACTTTCAACATCAGCAAAAAGAAAAAAGAGGGGAATCACCAGCTACTGATGACTTTCATGGACCTACGTTATGGAAACACTCACTCTGTGCCCTAAAGAACAAACCATCTACGTGAGGAAGAGACAGGGAATAAGCTGAGGACCAATATTTTTATTAGAGCAACACAGGAGATGATTTTCCTGTCTCACACAAACTGATTTATCTTTACCTTGAGTGCCTTGTCTATGAAGGAGTCTGCAAAAGGCAAACTCCCACACCATCGTGCTCTTCGTGGCTCCCACTGATTCCCATGGGTTTAGGCACCCACAAGGTGCATGGGGAAAATTCAGCCACTCCTTAAGCTCGCCCAGGAGGTCAAATTGGATTAATCCCCTTATCTGATCTCACACTTTCTCTTGTGCGGGTCGTGGAGGTGCAGGGACTCTCAGCTTTGGACCTGCCAATCTTTCTTTATGAAATAAAAGTGTTATTTTTAATATTTTGTTACTTTCTAAGTAGGTCGAACGAGATTAAGCGAAATTAGCACCTTCCAGTCATGAACTCCAATTTCGCTGCAATGATTGCTATTCCCCTTCAGGATTCATTCCTTTCCCAGGTCAAGAGTGCACAGTAGCACTCTGGAAGCAATGGATTAAAGTGCTGATAGGAGATAGTTCTCCTTTTATCTTCTGAAGAATCTCTCTGATGCCTATTTTGGCTGCAATTCCCTTAGCACAGGGATTGTCCTGAGTTTTGCACACTTACTCTGTTGGGTTTACTGTCATTAGTTGCTTGAAAAGTGGCAAACGCTTGCAAATCTTTTTAACCATGTCTTTACTTCTCCTTATTTGCACTGAGGTGAATTTCTGAGAATGACAGTGCTGTTTGGAAGTGATGCAATGGAAGTAATTTGAATTCTGGGTTTATAAGAACCTTTAATCTGAAAGCTCCAAGATAAACAACCACCTCTGATACTTGCTGTGCAATACTGAAAGCACAAAGTGATTAAGCAGAGCTTGAAACTCTCTAAACCTCCGCAAGATAATTGCACAGTGGTTGAAAATTCAGTTTTCAAATACAAAATAAAAGCCGAGCTTGGGAAAGCGTTGGGTGATTTCCTTTCCCTGCCACGACTGAGACTTAGATGAGGTACTTTGTTCCCATTGGGACAGAAAATAATATTCACCGGTATATTTGTTCAAAGAACTCCCCTCTCAGCATTTCCAGAACTCAAATGCAATCCATCAGCTGAGAGGGAGACGGCGGCATTATTGTGAATGTCCCATTATGGATCTGCACTGAAGGAAGCAGCCCCATGCTGTTCCCTGCCCCTGTTTCCTTTTGATTCAAGGAGCCTGCTTGTGGATTATGTTGGGTTGCATTTTTGGCTTGCCAGGACACTACCATGGCTTCAGGAGGGTTTTCTTGTGAAAACTGCCCAGTTTCTATTCTTCAGGTTTGGGGCAAGGCCAGTGGCCGTCAGACATCTGCCTGCAGAGGCTGCTCGGGGTCAGTGCAGCTCAGGGAGGTTTGAGGGTGCCCAAACAGAGCTCCCCATCAGCTGGTGCCATTTGTGTGGCTCCAGCAGCCTGCCCAGCGAGTTTCATTGTCATTCAAACTGGGGCAGCCACTGCCTGTAAATCATGGGAATTATTCTCCTTGCAAAGGCAGAGACAAAACATCGACAACAGGGAGAGAAACCAGCGCTATTTCACCTACTGGGATCTGCCCCTGCCCTCCTTCCCTTGCCTGGAGCTGCCTGAAAACAGGGATCTCTGCTCTCCCCTTGTCCTGGGCAAGGGCTGTGTCCCTGGCTGTGCACACAATGAGCCCAGAGCCTTTGCACCAGGGGCAGCACAGAGCTGGGCAGTTTCAGCTTCACCCAGTCCATCACCAGAGCAAAACAAGACACATACACTGAGGTTACTGTGCTAACATAGGGAAAGGCAAACTTTTCCCAGACACTGGAAAAGATTAAGCATATGTATGGTCCAGCATTTGTCACACAGCAGCCGAAATTAGAATGTGATAGAATATTAGCCTCGTTGCTAGGGCTGATCCAGTGAACAGAAGAAATAACCTGAAATAATCCAAATTTACAACCAAGCCCATTAAAACTTGGTCTTCAGAGACTACAATTTCTGGAAGACATTATCCATCAGTGATCAGAGCAGCATCTAAGCAGCTTGTGGCCTTTGCTCTTCAATCCCAGCTTCTGTTTAACTCACCAAGCATTTGTGGCTGAGCCTGTCCACAGTCACACCGAGCTGAAACCCACTGGAGCTGATGGAGTAACTCGGGATTAGATCCTTTCCAGCTCAGACCTGAGCCTGAGCACAGATCAGTGCCTGCCCTCAGCCTGTGCTCTCTGCTCCTCTCTTCCATCCACACACTGCAGGGCTTGCCATTTGCTCCCACTTTGCTTCACAGCTTGTCCTTTGGTTCACCCAGGAGCTTTCCCCACTGATCGCCCTCTTTCTGCTGCTCCAAACCCCACGACACAAAGTTATTTCATTTGAGCTGACACGCTGGGTTTGGCACAAAGTGTCCCATTGGCTCATTCAGCATCGAGGGAGAGAACTTGGGCAAGGAATTATCAACAGGTAATGCAAAAAGGACTAGAAAGTAAGAGAATTTGATCTGTCACTATCAGAATACAACGATCACGTGGCTGCATGATTCTCTTTCCATCCACCTGGCAAGGACCAGAGAAGTTTCCCTGCAGGGCTGGCAAGGGGCTCTTTTTCCACAGCATTGTTTGACCATGGAACAGCTGGCAGGGGGAATCTGAGGAGGGATGTGGCTGTGCCCTCTCCTTCAGACAGTTCAACGTGGCTTCTCCAGTGGCAGCCTTGGCAGCGAGTCCCTGAAGATGGGAAGTTTCACGAGTGGCTCCCACAGTGCTGAATCTCAGGCATCTCCAGGAAAGCAACAAACCCAGGGAATTCCTCTGTATGAACCACAGATTGGTTCTTTTTGATAGGAATTCCAGTTTGCAAAGGGCCAGATCTGGAGCAAACCCTCTGCAGGCTGGCACTGGCACTGGCAGCTGATGGCACTGCAAGCGGTGGAGCAGCAAAGGTCCTGTGGGCAGCCTGAGCTCTGTGTTCTCCCGGGCACTGGGCAATGCCCTGTGAAATGCCCTCCTGCTGGGTCTCTGCAGTGAGCCATCCCTGGGCACGGCCAGGGGGATATTATCCTGTTACCCCAAACTGCTCTTACTGGGAGCAGATGTTTTGTAATTCCCAGCCTGACTCTCTTGTTTGCTCTTCCCTGTCTCACCATCATCTCGGATGACAAATGATTTGCCACAGCCATTCCCATCCTGTAATTTCTTAGGAGTTAATCCTGGGTTTGTCAGCCACCTTTTCTTAAATGAGGCAAAATTGCTGGCCCCAAAATCTTTATATCCTGACATATGTCAAATAAGACTCCAGGAACAGCTGGAAAACAAAATTACTGTACTCAGGTGGTGGCAAACCAGGTGTGACTTGTGGTGCTTAAAATGTCATTTACAGACCAAAGTGTCCAAGGCCAGGTTGGACGGGGCTTGGAGCAACCTGGGATAGTGGGAGGTGTCCCTGCCCATGGCAGGGGTGGCACTGGATGGGCTTCAAGGTCTCTCCCAACCCAAACCATTCCATGACTCTATGGAGAAGAAAACAGTGAATGTGCTGACTAACACCACAATTGCCTGTTACAAGTAGGTTTTTTAATTATTAAAGTATTCTGAGGTCCCAAACTACAGGACTATTCAGATTCAGGAGTCAGATTTCTGTGGTGCCCATTATTCAGCAGAAATCCGTCCCTGTGACTCACCATTCCCACTGATATTTGCCAGTTTTACTGGGAAAATGGACATGTAGCAGCAGAATGGGGAATTCACTGTGCAGGGATAACCACAAAGCGATCAATGCAAAAGAATGAACCCCAAAGGCAAATTAAATTAGACAAAGTGTGAAATGGCAAAGTCAAGGTGAGGTGACAACACACAGTGTCTTGCTTTCCTTACTTCCCCCTCATAGCCATTCTTTCCTTATTCCACTAAGAATTTATGCCTTTCTTTGGTGTTTTTGTGAGAGCAATAAACACATTTGATGTATGAAAACAATTACAAAAATTAGTTCCAAGAAGTATTAACCATCAAGCCAGGAGCAGAAACAGAGCCCTGGGAATCAGATGATTCCCAGCATTGGGGTTAGGATGCAGCAAATGGTCAAATCATACATGGCATGAGATGTTTGTTCCAGTTTCTCAGTCAAATATCTATTAAAAAATGACTGTTGTAACAAACCCAGAGTCAGTTATGAACAATTCACAGGCACTAAAATAAAAAAAGAGCCAGAATTGTGAACAAATATTAACAGCAACAAATAAATCAAAAAGCACCTAATTACTTATATCTTCTCACTCTAACAGCACATTAATCTGTCCTGAAAGAGTCATGGATGAATCACAGAATATCCAACTTTCCAAGTGCATGTTGGATTCTTTAGAGCTGGACCGCAGATATGAAAGGGGGAACAAAAAAAGTGATTACTGGAAATGGTGAAATAAATTGTCCTGTGGTCGTTTGTTTACTTATAACCTTTTCAATAGCAGTGGGGCGAGGGAAGGGAGGGGAGCTGCTCTCGTGTGAACTGAGGAGCTGAGAGCAGCGCTGTGCTGGGATCACTCCACTGCCCAGGGAGCCTCTCTGGAGGCTCAAACAAGGTTCTGGAGTCAGGAACTCCACTTCAGCCCAAGCATGGATGTGACTGGAGCCCCCTTCCGCTCCAAATGGCTTTAACATCTTGACTTGGCACCAGGAGGGTGTTTTGGTTCAAACACAAGGCTCATTCTTAAGACTTCTGGCTCTGCCACTGACTTACTGGGTGCCTGGGCAAACCACTGCACTCCCAGTGCCTCCAGTCAGGCACCAACCACACAAATCCTCCAGTGCTTCCATCCTGTGCTGAGTCATCCTTGGGCACAATGGAAAACCACTGGGAAGGGGCTGAATTCAGGGGGGTTTGCACCCAGCATTGTCTGAACCCACCAGGAATGGCTGCTGTGAGTCCTGGTGAAGTTCAGCAGCAAGAACAGTTCTGAGCTTTCCTCTCTTGGAAAGCACGAGGCTGCTCCAGAGCCCTGCAAAAGGCAGGAAGCAACTGGGGATGGGGGGAAATATGATGGCAAAACTTTCCTAATACGATCCAGCACTTCTCCAGATCCCTAAAGATGTGGTTCAGGCTTTAGGCAAATGTTGTGAGATGCTTTTATTTTCTTTGAAAGGGAGTTTGCCAGCCCTCTGGAGGAGGAGACAGCGAGGGGGAAGAGAAGCGTGAATGAATCCCTCCATCCCCTTTGGGCTTTCTCTTTCTCCCTCCTGTTCTCACCTGGGAGAGGTGAACACGTGCATTCCCAGCCATCCCAGGACGCTGCCAAGGGGAAGAGAGTGTCCCCTCCTTCTCCAGCTTTTCCTCGGAAAGCACACGAAACACATCGGCCCTTGTTGCTTCCACGAGCTGAAAGGGGTTTGTGATTCCAAGTCTCCTCGGCTCCCAGCACGACATGCCCTGGGTCAGCCCCAGCAATAATGTTTTTAAACAATATTAGGTTATTCTTGGCAATCGGGGATGACATTTTCTACCAATCGGGATATGAGAAAAACTTCTAATAATAAGAAGTGATCGAATGACAGAACTGGAGCCCCAAATGCTCTGCAGCGAGGGGGCTGCTTACGCTGGGGGGCACAGGGAGGCTGGGACAGGTCCCGGCTATGATTTGTCTTCGGTTGAACCCAAACATGCTGTTAATTCCACACTTGGGGAGCCCAACTCTAATGACTCCATCCTCGAGATGCTCGCAGTAGCAGGCAAAGCAAATGCTGTGTTTGTGTTTTTCTCCTGTCCTACGTGTGATCAAACAATTAGGTGCTTACACCCAGAAACTGAAAATATTTGCAAATCTGATGCATTAACAACTCACCAAACTCCCCGTCTGGGTTGCTTTTCTGTATCTCTGCCTCCACGTGGACTGGACTCACTTTTTCCTGGTGGGCCCAGCAATTTTTGAAGTGTGTGCTAACACACAAATGCATTTTGCTCTCCCTTGTGCCCTGCTGGAGGCGCTTTGTGCAACGACCCTGGTGGCAGTGACGATTCCCTTTTATGCATGGAGTGGTAATAACACCCCAAACTGCACTCTTAGAAATTGAGGAGGGATTTAAAGGAGAGGGATTGATGCTCCCTTGCAATGGGAACACATCCCCAGGGGGTTCATCTTTCGTCTGCTGTCACAGGTGAAGTTTAAGCGAAGCCCTGCTGCCTGTCCCTGTGCCAGCTCAGGGATGCTCCTGCAGAAAGACAAACACCTTCTACCCTTTCTTTTTCTCGGCTTAAAAGATGCACAAGAGGAGAAAGTGGAGAGAAATGCAGGAGACAGAAGCAATGGGATCAGAGGGACCATTACGACCAGCATTGTTGAGTTTGAAGAGACTTCTGCTCAGTTGCCCTTTCTCCTCTCCCAGAAAGGCAAAGCCCTTCAGCAGTGCCAACCAGCCTGAATTTGCCACCCCTGGAGGAGCAGAGCAGGCAGGGCTTCTTCCTCCTCCATCTCTCATGGCCACGAAGAAATTCTTCCTGACATTCTTCCCTTCAGTGATGGGACTGCCCTGGCCAACTCCCCTGCCTGTGTCTTGTCATGCCAGAGACCTCTCTTGGTCCAGGTAAACTGGCCACCCTTTCCTGCACTGCTTGGGATCTGACAAGGACCTGACTGAACAAAGTGTTTTAATTCGGGTACACCCGTGGCCAGAAGTGGGAAATGAAGGTATGGGGAAGTGGCACGTGCAGCCCTGGCCTGCACACAGTCTCTTTTGTGCAGCTCTAATTATGTTGGCTGGGGCTGCGACATTTTACCCACAGTTACAGCAGCGTATCCTGCAGCGTGGACAGCACAAGGGTGCCTTATACCACCTCAGCTCATTCCCTGTTCTTTACAGGAATAATCCCTGTGAATATAAGTGGTTTTATATTAGCAGAGCTTCACCCACATCAGGGAAATTACACAGCTTTAGCCACCCAAAGAAAAATAAACCCTCACATAGAGAATCCTTAAAGAGACGGGTAGTGACAACCAAAACCCTCCTGACTGCCCAGGCTGGCACAGCCAGGTGGGGCTTAAAGACAATGAAGGAAGGGCTTTCCTGAAAAAAATTCAGAAATTACCTATTTGGCACCTCAAAACAGTCAAATCTGCCCCTTTTGTGTCTAGGGCAATGTTAAAGGATAAATCAAAGCCCAGATTTGGTAGCCCAGGATTCCTATGACAGGCTCTGACTGTGCTGGCTGGTTTCAGTCCATCTGGTGGCCCAAGAGAAGAATTATGAAAACTTTCAAATAACTGGTATGGATAGAAACACATCACCCCACTCTGTGTCCCCAGCAGCCCATCATGGAAAGGAGCACTCAGGCTTTGCAGAGTTTCTCTTGTGTATCTCCTGTATGTATCTCTATATATTTTTCTTGTTTTGTTTTTATATCAGCTGATTTTGTAAACACTCTCCTTGTACATAAACCCTCAGTGACCTGAGCTGGCTGTTTGGTGAGTCAGGAACCTGACCATGGTTGGTGGTGGTGATGGGTTTGACGAATGGAAGTTACATTTCTCTACCTTTCCACATCTTTGTCTTAGACAAGAGGGGAGAAAAAAAGTGTTCTGACTTCCAGACAGCCATGAAAACTAAATAAACATGTATGTAAATGAGAGGTTATTTGGAAGAGGGGTTGTGGATGTTGGCAAGAAGAACAGCACAACTTATGACTTCTCTTTTTTTTTCTTCTTTCCCTCTCTGAATTTTTCCCCTCTTTTCCCCCCTCTCTCTCTTTAAAGCCATTGGAGATATTTTTTAAGGCAAGAGTTTATTTTTGGACCACATTGTTTTGGGGAACTGACCTTTTCATTCAGTCAGGAGACATCACATGATTGGCAAGTGAAGAGGTACAGGACATGAGCCATCCATGTCCTGTGTGGAGGTTTCTTGTCCCCACTGTCTTTGGTAATCATCCCCCCCATCTACACCCTCCAGGACTTCCAGGCATGATGTGTAGACAGAATTAACCCAAATTCTTGTCTTTCACCACGCAGCAGCTTTTGGGAAAGGAAACCATGAGCCAATAGCTGGTATCAGGTAAGGGCTCAGTCTGTAGCAATTCACAGTTGAGAGTGGAGGTGAAATTAATCCTGTAGAACTTTCTCCTCGAGCAGATGAAGGTGGCAGGTTTTCACTTGATAGCTAAATCCAGGGGAGGCAGTGCCTTGCAGGAAATGCTGGTGTGTATAAGGGAAGCCACCTGTGACAGCTGGGGCTTTAGAGAGAAATGTTGGCTTCTTGTGCTTCGGAGGGACCAGGGCCATGGGAACAACCACCTTGCTTCAAATACCTACCCTGTATGTGCTCGAACCAGAAGGCGGCTGTGATACCAGGCCACAGTTGGTGAGTGGTGAGGAGTATTTTGATGTGTTTCTATTCTTTTACCCATAATAATTCTGTTCTTTTACCCATCATGATAATTTCCCTTTAATAGGCGCTTTCCCCGTTGGTCTTGGAAATCACCTCTGCAAGGCTTTGAAAATGGAATTATTCTCCTGTTTACTGAGAAGCTGCTGCTTCTGAAATGTTTGTTTTCTTGGCTTTTCTTTCCCATTTTAACAGCGGTGTGCTTTCTGAATGTGATCTCCAAAAGGGTTAATCTGGCTCTTCACAGGGATATCCACACCCCTGCCCCAGCTGGCTCCTGCCCTGTCCCAACTTTCGAGCAATTTGAGCCCAGTGGGTGCGATATCCCGATGCCTCCGGAGCTCCTGTGGTCTGGAAGAGATCCCTGGATCCCTCTGACAGGGGAAAGGACAGGAAAAGATCCATCTCTTTTCATGTTGAGTGCCTCTCTTCTCCCTTGTCTAGAACTCTTAACTTGCATTTTTTCCCCTGCTGTTGAGCATGACTAGTGTTTCATCCCTGGAAAGCTGCTCGGGATGTTGAGCCAAGGTTTTTTTAAGTGTGTGTGTGTATCTGTGTGTACGTGTGTGTGAGCCCCAGAACAGGTTTACATCTCTCACTTCCAAAGGCAGTAAAAAGATCCTTGTCAGAGGAACTGATTTATTGCAACGTTTAATGAGGTTCTTGTCAGAACCTGGTTTACTGGTGTAAAAGCAAATGTCAGGCCGGACTAAATCACAGGGCTAAGGGACAGAGGAAGAAATATTCCACTTCTCCCCAAGAGATAAACCAGCTCCACGGGTAAAGTGGTCTCCTCCTTGATCTGCCAGGGGAGATAAGCTGATATCCAGCACTGCTAAGTGCCCTCTCCAGCATTAATTGCCGATTAACGGGAGGGGCAGGGCCCCAGCAGTGCAGATGTGAGAGCCTCATCCCCCAGATGTGCCAGCTCCCACTGCCGGGGCACTCACCCTGCTGGGAACTCCCTGTACTCCCACGGAGCCAGTACCCCTGCTCTTCCCTCTCCTGCCTTTCCTGCAGCCCCTGAACTGGGGCTGTGGGTTTGCAGGCAGGTGTGAGCCCTGAGACAGAGCATGGAATCATGCAATCCCAGAATGGTTTGGATTGCAGGGGCATTAAACTCATCCCATCCCACCCTGTGCCCAGCAGGGCCAGGCTCTGGCTCGGGGCTTTCCCTGCACCCTGCTCCTCTTCCATTCCCTCCCTTCCAGTCCTTCCAAAGGAAGGGGGACATGCGCACCAGCCTCAAATCCCTGGCCCCGGGCCACTTCCCAGGAGGACTTTGCAGGACTTGGGCAGATGGAAGGGATTTTGCCAAGAGGGGCTCAGCTGGTGCCCCTCTGCCCACCTTCCTGGGCCTGGCAGTCCTGAAAGCACATGGATGGCCCCCTCCTTCCCTCCCAAACCTCAGGCTGTCCTGTCTGTGCCATTCAGTCCCTGTCTGCATCCTCTGCCAGGTTCCTACTCGCTTTTCCCTTCCAGGAGAGGGTCAGGGAAGGCCAGATGGTACCTCTCTTCTTTTTCATCCTAAAACGTGCAGGTTTTTTCCAAAACCAGTAGACGGGCAGCTAGGAAAACCCATGAAAGATGCTGCTGGATGTAAAAGCTGGCTCCTTTTTGTCCGGAGTCATAAAAGCCCTTAAAGAGATCCAAACCGGAAAAGACAGGCATCTAAATAGCGAAAACAAGGAAAGGGGAATAAAACTGGCACGAGGGTCCCGAATTTTTCCATGACTGATTGGAGCATTGCAAGGCACTGGCACGGAAAAGCAACACCCGCGGCAGCACAATGGGCATCACTAAAGCCCGGGGAGAGCCCGGGCTGCGCTCTGGTCCAGCGGCTCCGGCATCGGGCATCCTGGCACAGCCTCTGTAGCAACCAGCGCGACAATGGGGCCGGCACTGGGAACAGAGCAGGAGTTAATTAAGCCCCGCATCTTTTATTCCGCGGGGGCGATTCAGCCCGCTCTGAATGAGCCGCAGTGCCAGGACCTGGTGGGAATGGCTCTGCCGGCCCAGGGGAAGCCAGGCTCCTGGGCTCATTATTACCATAACAATCTTGCCCGGGATGCCCCCGGCTGATGTCATGCCAGGGGTGAGCGGGGGAGAGGGGAGCTTTGCCGTGCAGGACCTGGGAGCGTTTGCCACCGACTGGGGCTGTGGCAGCCCATGAAATTTCCTTTCTTTCCCTCTCTCCCCCCTTACGGGATGTTTGCTAATTGAAGCAGTTCTGGAAAACAATAAATGTTGGAGCCCCCTCCCCCATCTCGTCTTTTAAACCCACATTATTCTGACTTAGTGGCAAAGCAGGAGCCCGTTCTGCTCTTTAGAAAGCGGCCTCTGATTATTTGCATTTCCTTGTGGGAGAAGGGGAGCACAGTTTTTGGGATGGGCAGGTGGGAGGAGAGGGCACCTCCACTGCCTGTGTGTCCTGTAGCAGATGCTTTTGACAGCCAAGGTATTTGCATGGGGAGCCAAAACCCCTCCCTTTCCACTTTCTCCCCATTCCCCAGGAGGAAGGGCTTGCTCTGGGATTGTTCTGCCTCCGTGCTGTTTTCTCCAGTCACGGGCATTCAATTCCCTTGGTGTCACAAGCCTCCCTCTGGGGAAATCTGAGTGTGTGGTGACTACTATATGACCAAAGCAAGGATTTCTGTCACCTTGTGTGTAAAAGCATCAGCAAGTGTGCTGGTTTGGTGGGTTCTGCATGTACTGTCCCTGCACACGCTGTTCCAAGGACCTGTGGTCATTGCTTGGGCTGGGAAGCTGCACAGATGACCCGTGCAGGAACGGGGCACTGCTGGCTCGTGTTGGCATCAATGTGTAACTGGAGTCCCAGGAGTCTGTGTACTGAAGGATTTATTTTGTATATAAGCACTGAAAAGGCACCTCTCCACGATTGTTCCCCTGGATAAGCCGTGTTTGTAGCAAAGCAATGAGTTCTGATCAGTCTCTTGCTGACAGTGCTGCCTCTCCCAGCACCCCCACGCCATCCTGCTTGTCCTGGATACTTGGGATGGCTCCAGGACAGGAGTGTCCGTGCCTCTGCTGGCCTGGCTCTTGTAGCTTCTGGACACTAGAGGCCTCTCGACACTCTGCTATGATTAATGCTCATGGGGACGGTCCTGTGCGATTACAAAACACAGCCAAACAGCACAACTGGGGCCTTTCCAATGAGATTGTTTTATTATTACTGATATTTTTCCCCTCCCTTTCCTAGATCTGTTCATGACAGTCAGTGCAGTTTCTAAGCAGGTACCTGGTGAGCAGGCAGGTTACAGGAGAACATTGGCTGGGGGGAGCTGGATCAGCAAAGAGCAGGATTAATCTCCCTCCTGCCCTGATCTTTGGAGATCCAGCCTGGGAAACTGAGGCACTGATTAAAGGTGAGAATTAAATGCTGTTCAGTTGTCTAAAGATGCACCTGAAGAGCAACCCTTGGCCCTGGTGGGCACCCATGGGTGGTGAGGGGCAGCACAAACCCCTCCTGTGCCAGCCCTGATGGAAAGCAAGCACATTGCTGTGCCTTGGGTGGCCAGAGGGGCTGCAACTGCCCATTGCTGACAATCACTGCAGTTACTGCCCCACGTGCTCCTGCTGGAGTCGTTCCAGCACGTGTTGGGGGCCACTTTGAGTCCTGACACCCCAAGGAGGTTGAGGCGCAGCACCAAAGCTCTGAGCTGCTCCTAAAGACACTGCCCTGCTCCCATGAGTAGTAGCCAGAAGCTTTCTAAATATCATCTTACCTAAAGAAGAGGGGGAGGGAAAAAAGAAAGTGTTTTGGCATGAGAACAATTTCTCCATTACCTCAATTAGTTCAAATGATCTGGAAAGGTTCTCTCTGGAGAAATCAAGCTCAGTGTCAGCCAGGGAAGGGGCTGGTGGCTGGTTGGTTGCTGGAGGTGTTGATATGAGCATTAGTCAGCACTGGAGATTGCAGTGAAGTCAGGCAGTATTGCTGTCACTGCTGTCTGGCTGCAGCCGTAAATTCATTAATTATATCACTGCAGTAATTGCGGGCCTTATTCTCTCTAAGGATCCTGGCTCTGGCACCTCCCTGCCTGGTGCTGAGCCTGTCCATCAATTCAGTGAGGTCTGGGTTTTGCTGAGATCATTATTTCCTGAAATACTGTAAAATCTCTTCGCAAAAGTGAAAGCTGCCTTTTTTGTTTTGTTTTGTTTTTAATACAAAAAACCCCATCTTCACCCATTTCTCAGAGGAGGGAGAGCAGCAAGTCCAGAAAGATGCAGAAGAGCAAGGTGGGGCTTTCTAATCACAACATTCTGGCATTGTCACTTTGCAAATAGGGATTGAAAATACCTTCAGAGTCCCTGGAACGGTGGGAAGGTCCTGTGGGGAGGCAGATTAGCTTCTGTCAGTGCTCCAAATCACCTCTGGTCCTACAGAAGGGTTGAGAGAAACCCAAACACGGTGATGGAGCAAGGTTGGGATAGCCAAAGAGGCTGAGAAAATTCATGGACTGGCTCCTGCGTGGGTGTAAATCAGTGTCCTGGTGCTGGTGGAGCGGTGCCAAATTCCACCAGCTGAGGGTCTGGATTGCATATTCTACCTATAAAAATGGTGTTTAGGGTATCTTGGCAAAAGCAGGTATTTTTGCAACCCACTTCTAACTGGGCAGTGCTGTGTAGGGATGAAATCCAGTCACACTGGTGAAAAAAACACCAATCAGGCTAAAAGAAATTACACCCTCAGCCTGTGGAGCAAGAGCCCTTTTGTTTTAAAGACTATTTTGTTACAAGGAACCCGCTAAAAGCTGTTGGACACACAGGGATTCATGTTCCTGCTGAAGAAGAGGGAGGAGCACCCTTATTCCCAGCACTTGTTATTGATCCTGAGCTTCCCAGCATGGGATGTTATCATTGGAAGTCCCTGCTCCAAAGGTAAGCAAGAGTGGAAAAATTTTTGGCTTTCCCCGCAAAAATAAGACTTATTTCTGGTCTTCATGATTATTCATAATGGCCCAAAAATCTGAGTTCCAGGCCCAAGGCTCACAGAGGTGCAGACCACTGAGGAGCACAGGCTCATGGAATGGTTTGGGTTGGAAGGGACCGTAGAGCCCATCCCACCCCCTCCCCTGCCACGGGCAGGGGCATCTCCAGCAGCCCAGGGTGTGGGAGGTGTGGGAGCTCGGGGCATTCATTGCTCTGCTGTGGCAAACATCACCAGCACTGCAGTGGCTTTCTCCCAAACGCTGGTATTGTTCAATGGGTCTCTAAACGTGTCACGTGGCTCAGGGTTGATGTTACCAGGCAATGCAGCTGGTCATTTTTGATTTCAGAACCCCAAAATGAGGCAAGCCACCACTGGAAATCACTACTCGTGAGAGGAGGAATTTGCCACATGCACAGGGGTGTTCAAGGGAGCCTCGTCTGGGGATGCTCAGGGCTGAGTTGAGCACATTTGGGGCTGGAAATGAAGGTTTTCCTCACATCTGGTAGACAAGTACAAGCATTTGCCGGATCCTCTCAAGGCAAAGCTCCACTGGGTCATGGCTGAGCTCGTCTGGGAGAAGATCCCTGTCCCTTTCCCTCCCCACTTTGCAGGGAGTCATGGCACGCCTGGCTGTTTGCAGAAAATAAACCTGCAAGAAGTGAAACGCTGTAGGAAACCTCAGGAGCTATGGAATGTTTTGTGTGCACCTACAAAGCTCCCAATTAGTGCTGTAAAGGAGGAAAATGATCTCCTTTGGACACTGCCCAAGGTGTAATGTGCTTCTGCCACTGCAGCAAGAAACACTTCTAGCATTTGATGATTTAGGAGGCAAAGGAAAGGAAGGGAAGGCACGGGGGTTTGTACCTGAACTCCAGGAAATTGTAACCAGCCATTTCTGTAAGATTTCCTACAGGAGAGAGAGGAGATGGGGATTTTTTCCTCCAGAATTCAGCAAAACCTCACAAAATGCTTCAGGATACCAACTGTATTACTGACCTGCAGAGGAAGGAGAGGGAGGATGTTTTAGGAATGGCGTCAGTGTGAGAGCTGGTCCCACCAGACTTCGCATGGGGACTTTGGGAATGTCACCCTCCCAGCTCCTTCCTGCGCCTCCAGCGTCGCTCCCCTGGGTGTGCTTTGGGGACAGAGGGGTTTGGGAACCCTGTGGGCCCTCTCGGGCATCCCGGCTCCAGCACGGATGGATCTGTGCTGGGGGGATCAGTGGCTTCATTAGTGTTGTTATTAAGCCCTGGGTAATTGATTCAGGCTCCCTGGCTGTGCCCAGCCCATGGTTTCAGGCACAGGGAGCAGAAGGAAAGGGAGCATCCCACTGACACCAGCCTTTGAAGTCCCTCTCCCTCCCCAGGATCCCTCTGCCTCTGCCTGGCTGTGGCCTGAGGACTTTCCCCAGCTGTTTTTCAGCTCATTTGAACTGCTGGGTGAAGCAGGAGGGAGGCAGAGTCGGCAGGGATGACTCCAGGGCATGAGGCACATTCCTCCAGGTTTCCAGGCCTTTCAGTGAAAAGCCTCAATTAACCAATAATCAGCCAAGCATGGCAAACCCAGGAGCAATAAGTGCTGCTTCTGGTTCCAGGGCCAAAGGCTAAAATCCATGCAAGGAGCTAAATTAGTTGTCTAATTGGGATTTCTGCCCATCCTTGTCCTGCTCTGTGTCCTCACAAGAATGAGATCAGTGACACATTCCCAGTTCTGTCCCCCCACCATCACCTTTCCTTAACAACCCTGCCTAATTAGTGCTGAGAAGGAGGACCAAAGTCTGACCCTGGGTGCGAGATTGGAGTCCAAGCTTGAGCTGTCTTCTCATCCCAACTGCTGCATTCCCAGGAATTTGACCAAATTGCACTGATTTATACAGAGGGAAAATTGTTCTCTCCCCATCCGATGGCAGGTGGGACACCCCAAGGGCAGCCCACCATAAACCCCCTTTCCCTGCTGCCAGCACATGGGAAGGGAGGGTGGCAGGGGGCTGTGGGAGGTGTCTCATGGCGGAGTGTGGGACCAGGTGGATGGGGACAGTGAGGAATGTCACAGGAGAAATCCCTTGGTATGGAACAAACATCTGCCTAACATGTGGGAAGGGTTTCCGTGGTCCTGGTTGTCCTCAGCCCACCTTTCACTGCTCCACAGAAACTGAGGAGCTGCTTGCCTGGGGGGCAAAGATGGAAACAAAGAGTCCCAGGACCTTCCAACCTCGGAACAAAGCCCAGATAATTCTGCACAGGTGGCAGAGCAGGTAAGTCCATGCTGGAAGATGGGATGGCCAAACGAGATGGTGTTTCCCTGCCCTCGGAGCAGTGACCAGGATGAGAGGACACAGGGAGGAGTTTCAGAGCCACAGCTAAAATCCTTCACCCCCTTGGGAGCACAGAAATCCTGACCTGTAGGATGGGGGGTGATCCTGGGAGGTCACCCAGCCCATTTCCTTTGTCCTGAGGCAAAATCAGTGATAACTAAACCATTCCTGATCATTTCTTGTCCCGGGTTCCCCTGGATGCTGCTGGTGGGGGTTGCAGCCCTCGAGCTGTGCTGAGGATGGGTCATGGTCCTGCTGCCAACAAGGACCTCCCTTGGGAGATCCCTTTCCAGGGTGCTCAGAGCATCCCTTCTTTTTTGTGGTCGAAGCTGCATCAAAAGGAATTAAACTCAGGCAGAGTTTTTAAAAAATCCTTTGGCATCTTTAGATTTTAGAAAAAGTAAATTCTGTGTCTCTGGGAGCTGATCAGGAATAATGCCTCTATCCTTGCTGTCTGGTTTTACTTTAAAAAGAATAATTTTAATATTTCTTTTGGGCTTTCAGTCAAAATATGTCGTCCAAAAGCTGACAGGTCTGTAGAAATTGGAAGGAAAAAATACAACCTATTTTCTAGGAAAGGAAAGATGTAATAAAAGCATTAATGTGATCAAACCCCTAAGTTTTCATTTAAAATTTAATTAATGGCTCAGATTAGAAATGGTAACTCCCCTACCTGCTAGGCAAAAATACATAGCACATGCTTGCACTCTGGATTCCTTTACAATTCTATGTTTGCACATTAAAATTCTCTATTTAAACACATGGAAGCAGAAGTGAATGCAAACCAGGCAAAGGCAGAATTGCAGGGAGCAGTGGAAGCTCTACCTTTTCCTTGGAGACCCTCGTAATTCTGGGAATAAACTGCCAGGGCGCCCTGTCCTGCTGGCACCCTGGGGCACACAGACCGTGTCCTGCTCTTAAATTCCATGGCAAAAACTATTCCTTGGATTTGGGGATCTGTCCCCGTCACTGACAGGGGGAGGGAGCACAAAACCCACCTGTCTGCAGGCGTTGGGTTTTACCACTCCTTGTCTGATGGGTGTTAAATACTCCTGTCAGGCTAATGGCAAAATAATAACACAAAATAATAATATAATGTACAATAATAGCAGAAATTAAGCTCTAACAGGGCAGAGGAGGTGAGCCAGCCCCGAGGTGCTGCTCACAGGGCTGGGGTGCACAGGATGCTCCAGGGAGAAGCTGGGAGTTGTCCCCCAGGCAGCAGTGTCCGTCTGTCCAGCTCAGCCAGCCCTGCTCCCCCCGAGCAGTCTCCCTGCCCTCTGGACTCGCTGCTTTGCTGGGAGAGCCTCTCCAGGTGAGGTCCATGCCCACCTTCCCAGCTGGCAGCCCTGGTCCCCCCTGCCCCTCAGGGATGGAGCAGCAGCAGCCCCGGGGCGGCCTCGGCGGCAGCTCCAGCCCAGCTTCTGAAGGGGGGCTTTCTTAGTATTATTATTTTGTGGTCAAAAGGTTGCATACACTATTTTTTTCTGATGGAGAGGCTTAGAAAGAGTGGAAAGCAAAATATTTTGATAATTATTCAGGCCAGCGGGTTACATAAAAGGTTCCATAGCCCTCTGCATCAAACCTTAACAGTTCAAACCACAAATTCTGTTTTTGCAGCCATAAAACATTCAGGGAAAAAAAAAAGAAAAAAAAGAAAGAAAGAAAGAAAAAGTAAAAATATTAAAAAAATAAAATAAAATAATAAAATCCATTTTCCATTTGCCTGAAACTTGTAAAATTTTATGTGGTGAAAAATGACAGTTTACTCCCAGAAGGAAACTGCCCAGAGAGGCTGCTTTATTGGCACGGTGGGATCAAGAAATAGGCCTGGGCTTGTGTGTGTGGTGAGTAAATGCTGGAGGATGGCACAGGGCAGCAGCACAAAGCTGGGGGAGCCCAGGGCTGCTGGGAAGGAGCTGGGCAGGGGCACCCAGGGGTGCTGCTGCCCCAGGGCTCGTGGGGTGCTCTCAGTTTGGACAGGGTTAGCCAGGGATCTGAAACCAAGGGGTGAAATCCTGTCCCCAAGCTCCAAGAAAGCCAATGGTCCTCCCGAAACCCAACACTGCCCGTGCTCTGACAATCCCAGGGACAGCAGGTGCAGGGGGTGGAACGGGGGCAGGGGCAGGATGCCACAGGGATGCTCGTCCCCCTCACACTTCATTAAGTCCCAGGCATAGACAAGACACCATGAAAATCCCAAATAAAGTGTGAAAGTAGTAGAATTCCCCACAAAAATTTAGTATTTTTGGGTTTCTGGTTATTAAATGAATATGGCTTTTCCCATTCCCATCCCTGGAAGTGTCCAAGGCCATGTTGGATGGAGCTTGGAGCAACCTGGTCTGGTGGAAGGTGTCCCTGCCCATGGCAGGGGGTGGAAAAAGGTGAGCATCAAGCTCCTTCCCACTCCAAACCATTCCATAATTTTAGAGAAATATATGCAAAGTGGCAGAATTATGTAATTGCTTTTGCTTTCTAAGTAAAAGATGCCCTCAAAATTATGGAGAAGAAGATGCACTTTCTTTATGGGTTTTCTTCCCTGAAATATTAAAAAGTCATCTCATCCCCTGAAAATACAGGATGAAGAAATATGTTAAAAATTTCCCAATAGCCAGCCACAAAAACACAGACTATTACCAGCTAAAAAACAACATTATTCCCCCTGCGTGTTAGAATTTGACACTTCTGGGTACTGGCAGCATTTTTCAAAAGAAAATTAAAAAATAGCTGTGTCTAAGTGAAAAAAAAAAAAAGGGCTCTTTGCTTTTCCTTTTCCATTTGCAAAGGGAAAAAACAAAAACCTCATTTTATATTCTTTTTTTAACATGGGAAATGTTAAAAAGTCATCTAATCTCCTGAAACTAGAACTAATTAATGAGCAAACACGGGAGCTGGGAAGAGAAAGCAAGCCAGAGCCTGGGCTTTCTGTGGTGCAATTCAGTGCCGGGACACACTGAAGGCCATACATGTGTTTTCTGCGTTCTGTGGAGTTGGTAATTAGCGACCTGAGAGGAAATTTGTGCAGCGCCGAGACACGGGCCGCCTTTTTTTTTAAAAATCCTTCAACATTCGTGGGGTTTTTGGGGCTGGGGATGTGCTAAACTGCACCTGGGGGCCGGAGCCCCCGCCCCAATCTGCCTCTGTGGCTGCCTCAAAGACTCCTCCACCAAAGCTTCTCACCCTTCTCCTCCTTCTTTTTTTTTTCCTTATTTTGTTAATGCAGATTTTGCAGCCCAGTGAGCCTCCAGCGTTTGTGAATGCCAACGTTGTGCCTGGGAGATTAACTCTTGGCATGACAGCACGCTCCCTGAGACAAGCCTGCCTCAGTCCAGGCTTGGGCTGGGCTCTTCTCGTGGCCAGAAACCCCCCCGAGGCTGACACCCTGAGAGCCACCCCCTGGCTTTATGGTTAGTCCTGCTCTGCATTTAGTCACCTGGGGGGCCTGGAGGTCTCCCAGGTGCGTGCTGAGCTCTGTGACAAGCTGGTTCTCCTGTCCCCTTCACAAGGGGACACGTCTGGAGCGACAGATTGCTCAGCACTGACCTCTGCGAGGCGTTTCAGGCACCCTTCGACCATGAAATGCTTTGCAAACAAGGACCAATGTCCTCAAAGAGCCTCTGCTACTCATGAGGAAGTCACAGGAGCCACGTGGTGCCTCCCAACACCCGAAGTGCTGAAAACAGGCGTGTTTTGCACCAGCTGGAGCTCTGAACATGCTCGTGGCATCACCCCTTGGGATATTTCTTGCCGTGGTTTCCCAGAGCAGGTCATAATGCGAGGAACTGCACCCAGGTCGTTGTCTGCCAGGACGGGATGGAGTTTCCCAGCTGGGCAAAGACAGGAAAAGTTGTTCCCAGAAACCATCCAGTGAAAGTTTGGAGGCAGAAGGAGCCCAGGACAACGTCTACACCATGGACTGAATTGACCGATTGTGGCTGAGGAGGCTCAGCTGAAGGAGTTATTATTTTCCTGTCTGGTAATAAATAGAATAATGGACAAAAAGCCCAATTCCCTGCATGGAGTCTGAGTAAATGACCTGGTGCCACGGTTCACTGCAGGATTTGCGGTTTGGGACCTTCTTCCAAGCTGTGAATCAACTCACCAAACAGCCCCTGGGCCACTCGTGTGGCTGGGAGGACTGCTGGGTGTCCCTGGCTCCTTTCTGGTACAAACCACCCCCGAGTCTCCCGGTGCCCGTGGGGTGGTTGGTACATCGGGGCGGTCACCACCTCCACCTCCTTCACGTGCTCCATGGCTGAGAAGAGCACGACAGGCAGGAGCTGGACTCTACCACCAGCTCATCCCTCTGGCTTTTATTGCCCTCTGATGCAGCCTCCGTGCTCTGGGCTTGTTTTAGAGCCTTGGAAAGCCTCTCTGGCAGTAACTCAGCCCCTGCCCGGCAGAGCTGCCCTCCCATTCGGGGCTCCCAGCCCTGGCAGCACCACTAACACAGTGCAGTGTCTTTGTCTTCATCCCCAGGCAGGAGCAGGACAGGCCCCAGACAGGCTGCAGGACAAAGGAACTGCCCAAAGATGGTACTTTTTAACAACAACAAAAAAATAAACTCTTTCTTTGCAACAGTGTCCAAAGAAAAAGCAGTCCTGGAATTCCTGGTCAGTCCTGTCTTAGGTCTTGGCACTATTGGCATTCCTCTAGATGTGATATAATATGGCATAACAACATACATTAACAGGATGCAATTAATTGTATAATGTTATAATTGATATATATTTGTTGCCCAGAGAGGTTGTGGCTGCCCCATCCCTGGAGGTGCCCCAGGACAGGTTGGACAGGGTTTGGAGCAACCTGGAATAGTGGAAGGTGTCCCTGCCCATGGCAGGGGACTGAAATGAGGTGGGCTTTAAGGTCCCTTCCAACCCAAACCATTCCAGGATTCTATTATAATACAAAGATATAATTACAATACTTAAAATGTAACATAATTTAAACATTCCTGGTGCCTGTTTCATGTTTTTGTTTAATCATTCCCTTTCTAAGGTGGGTGTTGGGGTTTTTTTTGGGAACTTGATTTGCTTGGTCTCAGTGATCAGCTCTATTATATTCAGTTATTACATTGAACTCTAAATTCCCAGTATCTGTGCATACTAAATGAGATTGCCAGGCTAATGAACTTTTGAAAATCAATTGGATGCTGTAGATAATACCAAACCTCTCTGCAGAAATCAGATCAAACTAAGATTGAGACACATCACGAAATCATTCGGAAAATCTGCCCCTTCTCTCTACCCACTGTACGTTTTTCCATTAGAGGTTACAGAGGCTTTAAAATAATCTGCTTCATCATTGATGAGAAAATTGAATTATTTTAATCCTTGTATTATTTTTAATCTATTATTTTAAGGTTTTGACAAGCAGTTAAACCACTCTGCTAATCCCTAATCCCTGGATAATCACCATCAATTTGGTCTCAGGGAATTACAGGAGGAGCCAGCAATAAAGCAGAGGGTGCACATCAGAGGATTCCTATTTATATTTTAGTTTTCTATTATTTATTATTGTTGTTGCTGCTGTTGTTATTGTTATCATTAATATTATTATTATTGTTATAGCTGTAATGATGATGATGATGATAATAATAATAATAATAATAATAATAATAATAGTGCTGCTCTGGCACATCTCACAAAATCCTCTTCCCCATCTGCTCTGCACAGAAAGTGTCAGGAAAGAGGCAAAGTCAATCACCCAAAGCAGAACAATGTTGAGGGCCAGTTTAATAAAATAAAAGTAATTCTTCCTTTAAAAAATCCCCTCGTTTGCCACACATTTTAAAGCACAGAAAGTATTCCATAACTCCCAACTGCCGGGCGAGCCTGGAATACTGTGTGCCTTTATTCCCACTTTAATAGTTATAATTAGAACCTTTCCTATACGGTTTCTATATCTACGCGTAATTCTCCAAAAATCCCTGCTGTCTTGCCCACTAAACTGATTCATTGTTACCCAGGCTGGAGTCAAACAATTCAAGGGAGAACTGGAGACGGTGGATTTTGATGAGGTTTTTTGGATTTATTCCTTTTTTTTAACAGAGAAAAATTCTCCAACGTGAAATGTTCTCTCTTAGCATCAATCCTTGCCTTGCAGTGTTGCTGCTCACCCTGTTAATTGTCATGTGAAGGGGAAAAAAGCAGAAAAATGCCCAGGAAAATAAAGCAAAATCAGACCTGATTTGGGGGGGAAAAAGAATTCTGCCCGAATAGCAGGAAGAAAGTAGAGAGTAGGTCAATTCCAGGCAAATGCAGGAGGTTCAGGCTGTAAAATAAGTTAAATGTGGCAGAGTCTGTCACTGTGACAAAAGCAGAGCTCTTGCCTCACCCCAAGCACTGAGGTAAGACCAGGTTGGGTCCAGTTCTGCACTGTGCAATAATCTAAGGAAAAAAACCCCAAACATTTGGCTGTGATTTAGAGATAATTTTTCAAAATCCATTGGATTTTTTTCCCTTTATTTCACCTCTTTTTTTCCCTCCTCTGACCAAACCCCAACACACTCCTGGATTTATGGGTCAGAAACCCTCAAACTTGTCCTGATGGATTAAGCAGAGACAAGTTGTATCGAGTAAATTAAAAATGAAATAGTTACAGCTGTTGGAACAGACTCAGGGCCAGAGGAGGCAAAAGACTTTCTACCCTCGAGGGGCCTGGAAATAATCTGGGAATCACCAACTGCAGAAATAAAGGCAGCTCGAGTGTCCTGAAGGGTGGAGAGAGAATCCAAGCCCTCTGGGTCTGAGTGTGGATGCCTCGTTCCTTGAGTGTCCTAGGGAAGATGTTGGGGCCAGCCCCAGAGCTAATGGAGCAGGAAAGACAGGGATGGCTGGGAATAACACATGGGGGAATTTTTCATTCCAGCTCATCTCCAGACAGTGCCCCTGAGGTGTCTCTGCCATGCACACAGCGAGGATCCACCCTCTGCTCCCAGCACCAAGTTCTGCCTCTGAATTATTGCCTTCAAGCCTTGTGCAGGGTGAGATTTGTCTCTGCACCTGAGTGTGATCCGTGATGCGACATTCCCTTAATCCAGTGGCATCTGGAGGAGGAAGAGGAGGAGGACACACCTCCAGCAGCAGCAGCAGCAGAATCCGTGCGACTTCACATTTCTCAGCTATAAACCTTTCAATAGCTGGAGGTAAACCCTCCAGCCTCCTCCCAGAGCTGAGCTGTGCGGCTGCAGACGTGTTGGGAGGGCAGAGGATCAGCCAAGAGGAGCGACTATGGGCAATGGGGGCTGATAGTGGTGGAATGCCACCCGAGCTCCCACACGGCTGCAGCGGAGGGCAATTCCCCAGCTGCTCATTCCCTGCTGGAGGTCTGGAGCCATCCTTCCCGGGGTGCTGGGGAGGAGGGGGGTGAAGCAGAATGATGGAGAAGGTGTTTCTGGAGGGGGTTTGCAGAGCTGAGCTCGTGGGACCTGGGGCTGCTCGTGTGTGTGCTGGGCAGCTGCAGGCAGGGGTGATGCCCCAGACATCCCCCCCGGCTGCACCCCGAGCCAGACCAGAACGTTCATCTCACACCACAAATGGGTTTTTCCCCCCCTCTGATGCTTTCTTTAATCGGGTTTCAATACAATAAACAAAGGGGATGATATTATTTCCCTGGCAAAGGCTCCAGCCAATGCACAAACAGTTTGCAGTAGCAGCACACAGAGGGACTTTGGCAGCATACACTGGCCAGGCAGACCCAAATCAGCCCTAATGGCCCAGGGAGATTGAAATTCAGATCTTTCACCTTGAAGAAAAAGTGTCACTGGGAGAGGGCACTCAGGGAGGGAAGAGCAAGAAGTGCTGTCACTAATCACCAACAAAACACGGGATAGAAAGCAAACCTGACCCAAAACACATCTGGGTCACTCCAGCAGGCAAACCTCTCCACCCAGAACAAGCCAAGATTCATTCCTGGCCCAAATCCCTGCACTAGCACTAACCACCGCTTGATGAAGTGATTTTTCCTGACATCATGATGCAAGTCACTGTCAGAGGAAGGGCTGCAGCGGTGCCTGGGAACGCTGGAGCCCTTCGATGAGCCAACCCACCGCAGGGCTGGTACCTGCACTCAGCTCCCCGCTGGAAAAACATGCAATTTTCCAAAGGTAAGGGAGTCTTGGGTTACTAGGAACACAAATCATTACGAGTAAAACTGCATTCCCGTTTTATTGTATTTGTTTTATTTATAATTTTATTACTTATTCCACATTTTCCATATTTTCCATGTGTTTCACGTCATTCTCATCCGTTCAGGCCTTTACATGGAAACCTGGGCTCCTCTCCACGGCCTAACGTGTTGAAGGTTCTATAAACAGCCTTGTTTCATTGTTTGCTCAGCATGTTCCACCCCAAGAGTGTTTGCCTGGTAAAGTCTGAGTGTTCCCTCACCTGGGAACAGGATGGGGTGAGGAGGGAAGAAAAGCGACTCTGAACGTGATAAGTTGTTGAAAATAAAACCCATCAAATTGTTCAAGTGGAGTTTTAACAAAAACAGTATGAGACTCCTCTGGTCTGGGCTGTGGTTTTGATCATGTCAGGGGTTTAAGTTGTCAAAGCTGGAGATTTTTCCATGCACTGCAGTCAATGTGTTGCACGTGCACACCCAGATTTCTCACCCAACCAAAACCAGAGTTTACTGAACGCAGAGGAATTCCTCCTGGTGCTGCCAGGTCCCTTCCCTGCTCCACGCTGGTGGAAGGCAATATCCTGCATCTAAACGCCCAGATCATTCACTGCTTCCCCCTCTCCTGGATGCACAGCCATCTCCTGCACAAGCACTTTCTCACTCACATCTGACCCCAAAGTGTGAGCGGATGGGGAGCGCTCAGCTCTCAGCTGCACTCCCAAGGGTTTGTGGCAGCAGGAACGATGGGTCAGCCTGCAAACAGCCCTGGGAAATCTGGTGCAGCATCTCGAGTGCTCTTGACAGGGCCTGCTCGAGCTCAGCCTCACGGGGCTAACAGTTGTCATTCAGCTCTCGAGCACGCTGACACCAGCTCAGCTCTTTGCCGTCAGTCTTGCACCCTCTGTGACGCCCGGCTCGGTTCCTGAGTGTGTTCATTCTCACTCAGTGCAATCCCACCAGCAGAGCCACACACGAACCTGAATAATCTCTCCAAAGGATGCTCAATTCCTGCAAAAAACCCCTCCACAAGTTCGCCCTCCATTAAAGAGGAGCGCCTTTTGGATCTCAGGAGCTCAGACAATGCAGGGTTTGCCGGCAGGGGAGGGGCGAGGAGACTGGATTAAAACATCTGGCGAGGTAATCAGATTCACTAAAAAGTTTACACTCCAAACTGCCCCCACATAATTGATGGGACTATTGTGATGTGTCACTTCCAGTTACGGGCTCGGCCGCCGCGCTCTCCTCGCCGTGCCCTGGGCTCACCTTCAGGCCTGACCTGCCACGGTCCCCCATTAAACCTGCAATTACGGGGTGACTCTTAATAGCGAGGTCTTGCCTGAGAGTGGGGAAAAATGTTCCTGTAGCTCACATGCGACAATTAAAGATAATTTAAAATGTAAGTAATTGCACGGGGTTTCTGGAAACTACTGTAGAGGTCTTGTCCCAGGCAGCTGACAGGCATGGGGGGGTATTTTGACAAGTTTTGTGCAGATTTCCATTAAATGCCACCGAGCAGCTCTATTTTCTGTGGAGTCATTGGTCAGGAAGTGGAGATTGTGAAAGGTCAGGCCTGGAAGATTCGGGCAGGGATGGAGGTGTTATTCAGGTTCTGATCCTTGGGGATCTAGTTCCAATACAAATCCTCCAGTTGTTTGACTCTGGCTTTGTCTCAGAGCAGCAGGCAGGTAGGGACTATCCACAGGGAAGAGCTTTTGTTGAGTTACTGTCACTCCTGCCGAGATGCCAGGCAAGGTGACACTCACAAAATCTTAGAACATGTTGAGCTGGAAGGGACCCACAAGGATCATTGAGTCCAGCTGTCCATCTGCCCTCTGGAATCATCCAGAAACCTGGTGAGTCTGAGTCGAGAGACCTGGAAACACCAGAAGGGTTGGTTGGATCTCCAGCCCACGCCGAGCATTGCACTAAAACCATTCAGTTTGTAAAACTAGACTTGAAACTGCAGCTCCTCCGAGGCTTCGGCAGGGTCAGTGAAGTGTGAACGCTGCACAGAACGTGCCCAGAGACTTTCGGAGGTTCAGCAGCCCCCGAGAGAGTTTTGTATCACCAAACCAGACTGCGGGCTGGGTTTGGATGGTGCCACATGGTCCCAGAGATAACAAGCCATCTGTGAGCACCGAGTCACACACGGCCTTGCCTCTCTCTGTTTTGTCTCCACCACTTTTCTTCCCAGACCTCTCCAGTTTGACCTACATTTGAGTAACCCCACGAACACCAGCAGGGCTCAGAGCAGAGCTAAATATGCAATCAGTTACCTCATGCTAATGAACAGCAAGTCCATCTACATCAGAGGGAAACCAGACATGTGAGAATGGGATGATCCATACGACGGAAAAGGACCCATAAGGAATATAATCACCTTCTGTCACGTTTGACTGATTTAGGCTCCTCTCTCAGTGGGACTTCTGCTCCTAAATCATTTGGGGTTGGGTTTCAAAAGATGTTTGTAATCACAGTATACACAAAGCAAACTGTACAACAGTTAGAAATTGCACTTTTATTTCCTTTTCCATCATTGGATTTCTAAATTGCATTCAAAAGTTAGAGCTTATACTCCTATATTGTTGATGCATTGAGCCTGGGCTGCTTCATAATAAAATTAAAGGTATTTATAAGCAGTTGCAGAATCAGGAGATCTCAAAGATTTACCCTTCATATAACTTTATACAGGACAAAATACTTGCACGAAATAAAAGCTGGGACGGGCTTGCCCTCATTATTGCTTTCAAGTGGCTGCCTTTCTGCCTGCAATGGTTCAAATGCATTGGTAACACCATGGCAGCTCACCACAAAAACAACATTGTGGGGCTTCATAAAAACCAGAAAATGAAATTAAACAGTAAAAAAAAAAAAAAAGAAAGAAAAAGAAAAAAGAAATTAAACATGTCTTTGAGGCAAATGCAGTAAAATGCAAACTTAAAGCACATGACCACAAAGAGAA
>JAWWMP010000042.1:1544184-1582607 GCA_035047865.1 Dendrocincla tyrannina | reverse complement strand
AAAATGAAAGTAAACAGTAAAAAAAAAAAAAAAGAAAGAAAAAGAAAAAAGAAATTGAACATGTCTTTGAGGCAAATGCAGTGAAATGCAAACTTAAAGCGCATGACCACAAAGAGAATTGTATCAAAGCTTTAAATCATTTTTGTTCCTTTCTAAAATGAAATTATCCCAAAGATGAATATGCTTGAGAGTTTGGTCTTTATATTTATTCCAACGTGGTGCCTTTAATGAGGGATTCCAAGAGAAATCACCCTTAAAATGTAAAGATTGCTGCAGATCTTATTTTCTCACGTCTCCAGTGTCACCCTGGCTGGATGCTCGTGGAGGAGCCGGAATGACAGGAACTGATTTGGGGGGTTGGTTTCTGCAACCCAGGACCGTTTGGATTGGGGACTTTTTTATAAATTCAACGTCATGGCTGTGCTCAGACACAAGAGGACACATGTTCTGGTGACCCAGAGAGCGAGCCCAGGGGCTGAGTGGCACCGAGCGGAGCCAGGCGCTGCAGGAAACACTCCCGAGCTTTCCTGGTGCCTCTCCAAGCTGCCAGAGGACGTTTATATTAACATCACATGGCTGTCTCCAGCTGCATTTGTCAGCACAGCCCATTTGGAGACCTTGCCATGTTGGACTGCACGAGGAACAAGAGAGGGGAAATAAAAAGAGCCACAAAAAACCCCCCCGAACAATAAATATTCAGTTTTTATCACCAGCATCTTCATTGGTGACGCTCTCAAAGCCAGGCTCTGCCTCCCCTGTCTGTGCAAAACCTTTGTAGAACCCTTGTGGGGCAGCTTTTTAAACGATTTTTAGCACACAGGAAAGTAACACACCATAGAAAGTTGGCAATGAGTTTGGCTCAAGTAGCCAAGCCGGGCATGGAAAAAAAAAAATAGACAATAAAAGGTAAGTTCTAGCCAAGTTTTAAGTGAGTATACAATATATACATATTTTTCCTGCTCTTTGCCTTAGTTGTTGGCCAACTTGGCTAGGAGCTTATGGAAAACACTGAAGTGGATTTATTATAATTGCAGGGGGTTTTTTTCTCTTCTTTCACCAAGCAAAAGTTCTTATAAGCAATACTTGAATTGTGGCAAAAGAGTAACACAGACTGGTTTTTAAGGATGCACCATCCGAAAAAAGCCCCTTTTTTCTACACTGGTCTTTAAACAAGGCAAGTTCCTGAGCATCAGTGATCTAATACTGCTGCTATTTATGATTTCTCCAATTCTTTCTTATAAAGTATGTCATAAAGTGGAAAATTACCGGTGCCGATCACATTTCCAAGCAGGTTAATTTAGCAGCGAGCGCCGTAAGTCAATTAGGATAATAAACCTGCTGGGGGGTAAGGGGGAGGATTTTCTTGGAATGAACATTTTCTTCCTGCTCCTGCTGCAAAGGGATCAAACAGGAGACACTGAAGGGCTCCGAAGCCGCTTTCCCGACACCCGGTGGGGTGGCAGCTCCTCCCTCCCCAGGATGGCTCCGCTCTGTCCCAACACGTTCCCAGAGCCTCCTTCCTTCCTTGCCCCCAGGTATTCCAGGTGGATGCTGATTAAGAGCAAGCTCCTTGCTGACGTAGTTGCCTGTTTAACATCCTGCTCTGTTTCAGACCTACCTGCACCTCAGGTTTTATTTTACTTTATGGGAAAGGCAGAGTTAAAAAAAAAAAATCAATTAAAAGGAAATACGGGATTTTTTTGCCTCCGAGTTCTTAACTAGAGGCATCTTTCCTCACCTTCTGAAGCCTGTGGGTTTTTTCTCTGGAGGATTAGAGATCTTCCATGATACTTGACCAACTTGCAGCAGCTCCAAAGTGTTTGAGACCTGGACCAGGTACAGCAGAGAAAGTTGCATGAACAGCAGCCTCTGAAATACCCAAATGATCCTGGGATATTCTGAGGCAGGACACGGATTCTGGATGCAAGATGACACAAGTTTTGAAGGTCTGACCATGTCCATGAGACAGAAAAGGAGTTGGGCATGACAATAAAAGGGAAAAAAATAAAAAATATTTGAAATGAAAAGTGAAAAGAAACAGGAACCACAACCCTGAGATTAACAATAAATTTATAAGCTGCAGGTTTGGGCTGTGTTTAAATGAGAACAACAGTTTCCTCTCTGCCTTTTGTCAATTAGAGGCAATTCTTTTTCAAATGGAGCAGATAATACATTTTCCCATATTCCCTTGGAAACATCCTTCCACGTTGTGTGACTTCTTTTAACAAACCAAAAGCTTGCCAGACGCATTTACCTCTCTGCAATTTTCTTTTTTCATTTCACAAAATAAGGATCCAAAGTCTTAAGAAAAAAAAAAGATCCAATTCTATTTATGCTACTGAAGCTGCAGCAATGGAAAAAGCAAAATCTATTTTGTTTGGAGAGACTGGGGGTTTTTACCAGAAAATATTCATGGCCAATGGAATTGTGGAGAGGGTATTTCTCCCCAGTGATACTTCAGGGCAGAGCTCTACGAGTCTCCCCCAAGCCCATGTTGGTTGGAGCACGAATGGCAATGGGTTGGGAGCGGAGAGCACTGCCCAGCCCACTGTCAGGACTGCCACATGGGACCCCACGGGCTGTCAGGCATCTCCAGCCCATGGATTTGGCTCCTCCTGGGTGGAACATGCAGCCCTCCGGGCAGCCCCACCTGTGCTCCTGGGGGTTCGCAGCCCGACCAGCCTTGCCAAGCTCAAGGTGTGTGAGCCGGGTGTGGCCACCTGTAATTGCAGCCCTTGGGAAGGACTGGCATGACCTGGCACATCAGGCAGCCCAGAGGTCCATTCCAGGCCCTGGGATGGCGTTTGTCAGCTGGCACGGCGGGTTCTGCTCTGCGGGAGAGCTGCATGGAAAGTAAACACGGTGAGTAACGCCGGAGTCACGCTGGATGAGGCTTGTAGGGACTTGACTGGTGACACACGCAGTGGAGAACTGGCTGATGCCACCAGCTGCCCCAGGGGATTCTCTCTGGTGATGGACTGACGGTGCCTCACTTCATGAGTTCACATGGGCAGACATCTACAGGTGAGACCATGGGAACATCATCTGAAAATCCAGTTGTCGCTGGGACCTTGTCATCCTCATCTCCTGCAATGCAATCCCAGAGAGCTGTTATGGTGCCCTCAGCATTTCACAGAGCACCACTAAACAGGCTGCCAAAGCTGGGCATAAAACTGCCCTAAAACCCAGGATATTGTGGCCTCACTTGTGCTCTTACCTGGTTGTTCTGTGTCATGTGCAGGTTTCCATTGAGGTACAATAAAGGGAGTGGTTAAAGTGAAGTTGTTAAAAACATTTAACAGCTGGAAAAACATTTGAGAATTGGACTTGCTAATTTTAAAGGTCTATTCCAACCTTAACAACCTTCCACAGTCGATGGACCTTCTTGGAGAGAGTCAACCTACTCACCAATCTTTGGGTTGACAGGACACAAAATCTCACCCAAGTGTGAGACCCTCAAAGCATCAGTGGGACATCCCACCTGGCCAGAGAATCTGGAGGTTTCCAGCTTTTATGAGTCATTGTCACCATCTCAAGCAACATTGGTAGGAAATTGTTTTAGGGCACTGTCATTCCAGTTTGAAGGTACTTGTTGACAGTGTGGTGACTGTGCCATGTTTCTGAACTCAGGCTGGGTTCGATCTGCATGCAAGATCACCAACTTCAGCACTGAGGAATTGGCCAGCTGAGCTGCAAAAATGAAGGTCTGATCAACACCAGCAACTGGCAGCTGCTTCAAAGTTGCTGCACATCTTTGTGCCCAGTCTTGGCCACTGACAAATGAAAAAGGATGGACCAGGCTTAGCTGAGGACAAAATGCAATTAAACATCTACATGCCAATGTAATTACAAAGAGGTGGGTGACTAAATCTCATTACTGATCTGGAGCTAAACCTGTTAGCAGGATACAATGGATTGCAAATAGATACACACACCTTTGCCAGTGAGTTACACAACCTTGCCCTCCTCCAGCTCCCCAGAACATGCACATTTCCAGGCCTGGCTGGTGCTCGCATGGTCTGATGGCATCAGCGGGAGGCTGCTCATTTGTTCCAGACCGTGAAAGCAGCAGAGACTGGAAGTTTCCCGTGCAGAAATGAGACTGATCCATGCATCATCCCAAAGTCCTCCTCCACGCACGTCATTGCAGGATGGGTCACTAAATTTAGTCCTTACAGATGAGCTTGCAAGCAGACACCACAGCTTTCACTGAAACACAGGTGCTCCTTAGGAAGGATGCCGGGCCACTTGCTCCCAGCTTGTCCTCCTTGAAGTTTCCAACTTCTTCACCCCAGAGGTGAGCTTGGACTGGGTGTGAGGAAAGCAAAATGAAGTGAGAGAGAAGTTCCCTTTTCCTTTCCCTTGATGAATGCCACCATCAGTGATTTACAACCTTTGTGTCGAGCATTAGATGCCAACATGACCTTCTGCAACAGCTTTTTTGTCCTGGATGCTGAAGCCCTCTGGGATACAGGAAAATGGAAAGTCTATGATGCTGTGACCAGCACTGGGTCAGATTTGTACAGGGGTCACTCTTTTTTTAAGTATTTAATGACCCCAGATTGCAGTATCCCAGGCATTAGGCAGATGATGGCAAAGTCCATGGAGAGTCTAAAGTCTGGATGGAGGAAGGAGGCAAAGGGACACAGATGTTGTTACCATAATGAACGTTTGCTGTCCCACCCTTTCCCAGCTGGAGCCTGTCCCATGCTGGTGAAAGGTAGGGATGGTGGCCTTTTTAGGACTGAGCCATCAAGAGCCAGGGCACTTCAGAAGTCATGAGACACCCCCAGTGCGGGCAGAGATGAGGTGGAGAGCACAGGGCTCCCTCCAAGGGTGTTCCCATTCCCAGCCTCGTGGCATCCCCACCACTCCAGGCTATTGACTCACCGGGACAGCTCAGGATGAGCAACCTCAGCACCCTCTTAGCAGAAACCTATTTCTGTCTCCCAAACAAACAGAGAAGCTTTGGGGAGGCAAAATGAAAACTTGCTGTGTGGCTTCACTAAAAGGAGTGAATGCAAGGAGGGGAAGGTCCACCCTCTCTCACCATCTGAGGGGATAAACCCAACTTCTCCAAAACCTATGGACAGAGAGCAGTCAGTGCTCCAGCCACAGGACAACACACTCAGAAAGGCTGGCTGAGATCCCTGAGCAGCTGAAAGCATCCTGGGACCCCGCCAGCACAGGCAGAGCATTTTGTTGTTGTTTTCTAAAATGATATTCATTAAGACCAGGAGATGGGCAAAGTTCCCCTCTCTACCTCAGGCCAGGGTGCTCCTCTGCAACTCCTAATACTAAAAAGGAGATGAGGGAATAAGAAACCTCAGAAAATAAAACTTATTTGGCACTGCTGATTAAAACCAGTTTGTGCTTCGTTGTGAAAATCTGGGTTTGCTCAAGGTTTGTGCAGCTCTGGTCCCTTCCATCCACATAAGGTTTGTTTTAATGACCATGGAGTTATATGAATCTATTAATTTTTTTTCCTGAAGGTTTCATAATAACAATGCCTGTTTTTTTCATGCAGCACTTTACAGCCACGTGTCTGGAAATGCATTGCAAATGGGCAATTAGTGTCAGCCCTGTGCTGAGGATGGAGAAACTCGAGTGGAATCCAGGCAAGATAATTCCTAAATAGCAATGCCAGAATCAGGCTTTTAGTTTGATCTTCAAACAATTGGAGCCTGAAAAAAACTCTCAAAGAACAATTCAGCCAGCACAGACACAAAGCGCTTCATTGAGTGGAACAGGAAGGGCTGGCACGGGAATGACCAACACTGGAATGACCGCTGAGCACCGGGAGAGCCTGGCATGGTACATCCTGAGTTCAAGGGGTCACTGGGCATCTCTTCTTACAGGGATGCCCAGATGCTGCTTCTGATGGACCACCCAAAAGGAGCACCCAGGAGCCACAGAGAAGCCGTGGAGGTGATGCCAGGCACGTGGGCTGGGCGATGGGAGCTGGACAGGAGGAGCTGCCGGCAGGTCCTGGCCGAGGGAGGAGGGAAAGCTCCGAGCCAGCCCCAGCCCCCCGTGGTGTTTCAGTGCTCTGCTGCTCCCCAGAAACCTGCCCATAGATCATCCTGCAGGAGCAACACGTGCATCCAATTCTCTAATGCCAGGCCTCGCCGCGCTGGTATCCACATAAATCCTGGAGCCCTGACACCAACCTCTTCATCACTGGGCTGGAGCGTGGAGGGATGAAGGAGAGGAGGGAGAGTGGGCTCACGGAGATGGCTCTCGGCAGCAGGCACAGCTCCTCTTTCCTCCTTAGTAATCCTCTCTCTGCTTCACCCACCAGCTGGTAACATGTGGGTCCCATTTCCCCCCTCCCCACATCTGAGCGGGATGGCACATCCAGCCATCCTGCCATCGGAGGCGCGTTTGCAACTGCTCTTGATTAAAGGAGGAAAACCCTCTTGCTGCAAGGCATGAGGGGCTCGGGAGGACTCCCCACAGCCCCCCAGAGTGCCCTGGGTGCTGCTGGACTGGGGGTGAACACCCCTGAGCTGCCTGCAGGGTTATGGGCCAGCCTCCCTCCTGGGGTTCACTGGCACAGGGAAATCCCTGCCTTTGAATTACTCTCCCAGCTCACTTTATCGTGTTAAATATTAAATATACTAAACAATTTCAGTGGTATTAGGATCAAATTCATGCATTTGGAGATTTTTTTGAGCAGGAGAGAGTATTTCATCCAATATATCTTTCTGTGTGAAAAACCAGGAGCTTTGTTGGGGTTTTGTTTTGTTGGAGTTTTTTTGTTTGTTTGTTTGTTTAAAAGAAAGGAAACTGAAGCCAGAAAATCTGCAATTTGAAAATCACCAGGGAGGGATTAATGACACAAAACTTTTCCCTCTTCTTTTTGGGGTTGGAATTAATAGGTGTTATTTGGCGCCTGATCAAGTGAAGTACCAGAGAATGCATACCCAAACTAGGGGCACTTCCAGCATCAGATATTTCTGCCTGATATTTTTAATATAAAAATGTAAAAAGCCCAAAATGGACCCTTAGAAGATTTGTATTTCCTTTGAATTCCCATCTTACCTGTGTCAGCCTTGCTGCAAGGAGTGTCATCCCTGGGCTCACAGCACAGCAGAGTGTTGAAATCACATATTTGAAATCAGTTGGAATTTCGAGGAGGGAGGGCAAAAGCAGGAGAGGAAGAGGACTCCTGTCTGTTGAGACCTGGACAAACACTTCAACTCCAGGGCTTCCAGCACTTCAGGCGGCTCGTGGTTGTTGCGAGTCTTTGAAGTTTCTCCTTCCTAAACAGAGAAAGACAATTCCTTCAGGGCAGAGCTCAGGACCAGTTTTGTCCTGAAATCACCTCCCAGCACCATCAATAACCTTTTCCTTCACACATTCATTTACCTTCCAACTCACTCGAGAGGACGACAGGCTAAATTTCCAGCCTTCCTCTTCCACAGCCACCCATCAGGTCACCCAGAGGTTTTTTGTGGTTCAAGCAGCTTTGCTGTGGGATGAGATTGAGGGGAGGGTGTTGCCTCCCATCCTGCACCTCGAGTAGGTGCCTGTGTTCCACCTGGAGGAGCAGCCCTTGCCAAGCCCTATGGTTTGGAATGAACCTGCACTTAATCTCAATTAATTCAGTTAGAGAGCAGGCCCTTTGAAGCTGCCACTGATCAAAGCTCACGAGAAGTGAAGAGCAAATTAAAATTTAGAAGAGAAATACAAAGCAGAAAAGATATTGAGAAGGAAAGAGATGGTGAATGGCAAGAAGGGAGTTAATGAGAGCCAGAAACACAAGTTGGAGAAATGTTGATTTTATTTAGCATTAATTGCAGGAAAGAGCCTATAAAGTGTGGTAAAAAATTATTAAGTACCACTATGCAATGCCAGCTTTGTGCCAGCCATCCCCACGAAACAGGTGTATTATTCCTAGTTCCCAAGGTATAAATAAATAATTGCTTTTCCACATCTTTTTTTATGATGGCATTTCATTATTTTTTACTGCCATATTGTTCCAGCTCCAATTGCTGCAGAGCGGGTTTGGGGATGGGCGGGCGGGGGAACACGTGTGGCTCTGTGTGTGTGTGTGTGTGTGCAGGGACGTGTTCCTGGGCTGGCACGTGGGAGCCACGGGAGCCGGGACAGCCTGAGCTGTCTCACACGGCACCTGAAACCAACTGCTCACCCAGGTTACCTTTCCTGAGGGAGGGATTGGTGTGGGACAGGATGGTTTGGGGGATATCACCCTGCTCTGAGCACTGGTGTCACCTCAGCCCAGGCAGGGACACAGAGCTGGGGTTTCTGTGACCCTTGTTTGCACGCCCTGAGATCAGAAAAGGGAAATAAAACCTGCATTCTGCCCCACTTTAATTTTCTCCTCATGATCTGCCCTATGCCCTTCCCAGCACTGTTACAGTCAACATTGCCTGAGTTAAGAACAACAAGGACAGATCACATTTTTCCTGAGCAATGTTTATATCAGCATTTTTGGCTTGTTTTTATCAAGTCTCTCACTTCTCAGGAGGAGACTCAGCGGGGAGATAAGCACTGGATGCATTTTCCTTGCAACCTCGTGCTTCAGATGAGGCCACCAAAGACGCTGGGGGAAGCAATGATTCCCTGGTAATGCCTCGGTCCAAGCTGTGACCTGGAACCGTGGGCTCTGCAACTATGCATAAATCTTCAGCTCCCATCCAAATCACTGCAAGGTTCAGTGAAAACAGCAAAACTGCCAGTGAATCCAAGCTAAGCTTTAATCCAGCTCTGGTGTGATTTATGAGCTCAGGTGGAAACCAGGAAACACGACGGCTTCAGCCCCAAACCAGAGGGTGGTTGTTGGCTGCCCCAGCCCAGGGGTGGCTGGTTTGGTGCTGAACAACCGGCACAGGCAGAACACGGCACAAAACCACCCCAACAACATCTGCAAACCCTGTTCACCTATCTAAGTATTGTCACAGACAGCAGGAAACACAATTTTTTATTCCTCCCTAAAAAAGAAAAGAGGAAAGAGAGAACACTTCAGTCCCAGCAACCCAATTTCCTAGGGAAGAATGGGTGTCCTATCAGCAGGGAAAGATGCTTCTGTTGTTGGCAAAGTTCCCCCCAGCCAGAAACAGGGATCATTATCTCTACAGAGCATTAATGAGGACATTCCCTCTCCTTTCTCTGACCCTCATTATCTCGCTATATATTAGCCTGGAAAACAAAGAACCATGATAACAATTAGCATAAGATCCCAGGTGACACGACCAAGGGTTCCACCCCTGCACAACCCCGGGAGCCCCCACATAACCCTTATCATTCAGGCTGGGAATTTTGAGTCTCTTTAATGAGCTCTGCTGAGAAACTGGTGGGTGAGAGAGGGGTTTCTGCACCACAAAATGCTGCTCAGCTCCGAGCCTGCCATTCCCAGCCCCAGCTCACAGCTGTAACATCTGCATCCCGTCCTGGTGCCAAGTTCCTCCTTTTTCCAATCCTCAGCATCATCCCCCCTCCATGTGCACGTAAATCTCCAAGGGGAAACTCTGCCTCATGGGCTGCCCAGGGAGGTAATCCCAGGCAGTGCATTACAGCAACACCTGCAGTGGCTGGGCCAGCCCAGACCCCCCTCTCCAGGCACTGGGATCCCACCACCCCGGACCCACAGACAGCCCTGAGCTCATAAGCCCCAGACAGACAGTTTACAGCACCCCACAGGCTCCTGAGTCGTGAGGCAGTGACAAATGTGTCCCTTGGCACTGGGGGGGGACTGAGGAGGGCCACGCTGTGTGTGCCCAGGCTGGCTCAGCACGGCCAGGGGCTGGTGCAAAGGGCACGTGCTGAGTCAGGACACAGAGAGCAGTGGAAACTGGGGTGCCAGGGATGGGACAAACCCGGTTTCTCCTTCCTGGCTGAACAGCACCAGAATCACCAACTCTCATTGCTGCTTCCAAGTGTTTCAGTCACGGCTTTCCTGCATTTATGTTGAAGGTGATAAACCAACGTCACAACAGCAAAGCTGAAAAACCAAATCACAGAATCATTTCTGCTGGAAACAACCTTTAAGATCATTGAGTCCAACCATTAACCAGCACTGCCAGGGCCACCATTAAACCATGTCCCCAAGTGCCACACCTACACATCTCTTAAATCCCTCCAGGGATGTTGATTCCATCACTTTCCTGCACAGCCACAGCTTGAATCTTGTACCTGGCACAGGCTCCCAGAGCTAATACTGCAGCATATTTCACAGGTTTTGAGTGTATCACCACATAAGGATCCAGAGAGATATCACCTAAAGCTGAGGCCAGGCTTTTCCTAACTCTCCCCATTCCTGCTGGGCACTGTGGGTCAGCTGGAGGTGCTCTGGAAAACATCTCCAAAGCTGAATGGGTTTAATTCACCACAAAAGTGAGAAATTCATCATTTTACCTTTATACCACATCAATTTCTGCAGGCAGTCACGACCTAAGGCAGTCTCCTGATTTTCCATGGCTATTTCTCATCTCTGAGAGGGCAAGTGTGACATGGACCCAGAAGTCACAAAAGAGCTGCCTGACCCCAGATCTCTCTGTTAAAGTCTGACATGTCTGTCTCAGCCCAACCAAGCTTTTTCTTGAGATGAATATTGTCAGAAAAATAATCCAAAGGGTCCATTCTTCTCCCTCTATCAGAGCAAACACAGAGAGATCCCCAGCTCTCCTCATAGGAAAAAGCAAACCTGCACTGAAAGGGTTTCTGCAGGACCTACCTTGTAAAAGACACAAGATTAGTAACAAGGTTTTTGCCTCTTTCTTTTTCTTTTTTTTTTTTTTTTTAATTTCAAGTGAAAGAAAGAGTGTGACAAGGAACTAGGAGTCTGTCTGCCACGGAATATTCCTGCAGTACTTGGGGCTGTGGTTTATTTTACTAGTGGTGACTAGTTCAAGCCACATTTAGTCAATAAATATGAGATATGAGGTCACCCCGCCATTGAGCTGTTACCCTGTCTACATATTTCACAGCTGGGTAGTAACCTTTTAACTGGCGTCTACCTCGGTGGGGAGTCTCCATAAAAAAAGAGCCAGGATCCATTGGTCGTGGTGGGGGATCAAGGCGATTGCTGAGCAGCCTGAGTGGGAGAAAGGGAGAGCTCAGGGCTTTGCTTTTCCCTTGCTCTCCCTGGTCTCCAGTGACACAGCACCCACCCGAAGCTGGACCCCCCCAGCTGCCCCACAGATAACAGGCAGCGAAGCAGCACATCCCACATCCCAATGTTTCCCCAACTTTCCTATAGAATTGGGTCAAAAGACAAAATTCCTCCAGCTTTCGGCTTTACAGAACAAACCTATCAAGTCGAGCATTTCCCAGGGGTGGGTTCCTCCTTTTCTATATAAACTTCTTCAAAAGGTTAATTCTCCTTTTTCCAAGTCTCTCCTCCTCACCACCTTTGCTTTGCTTTGGCATGAAGAGGACACTTCCCTGGATTCTGAGCTGGTAACTCTGGTTAAGATGGAGCATCCCTGGGTCCAACACCCAACCTTCACCCCAGCACAGCAAACTTTCCATGATGATCCCAAATATAACTGGGAACAGACAGAGCATCCCTAGCCCCGCCCCTGCCTTCATTTGAAACCTCCAAGGTTTCAAAGCAGATCTCGAGGTGCTGTTCTTGCAGCACTACCTTGTGCCTGTCCTGCTCCATCTGAGGCCTCCAGAGATGGTGGCAGCCATCCATGAGCAAGTGCTGAGTGTGAGAAGTAACCTGGCCTGGCTCCAGAGGGGTGTTCAGGTCCCAAACAGGACTGGAAGGGAGTGGACGTGGTGAGAAGGGACAGTGAAGAGAAAGCAAACCCAAGAGTGAGCGGCCTCGACAGGGACCCAGCTGTGGGGCTCTCTTGCTTTACACCAGCTCTACACCAGCTCTGCTCATCATGCTGGTGTCCCAGGACCTCCACTGGCCTCATCCTTCCCTGGGAGCTCCTGTAGCTGCAGCCACCAAGAGCAAACCCCGGGAAGGGGAACATGAGATGGGAGCTGAGCCTGCCCTGCAGAGCAAGGTGCTCGGCAGTGCCTTCCAAGCACTGCACAGAGTTTCCAGGGGGAGAGCCAGGGAAGCAGCAGCCCAGTGCTGGTGGCAGGGCTGTGCCGGTGGCTGCGGGGAGCACTCCTGCCCTCTGGCACACCGGGAATCTCAGCCTGGCTCTCCCTCCGGGATGTCATGGCTCAGCACCGGCAGACGCGGCTCCGGCGCCGGGAGACAGCGCTGACTCCTCCCAGCTCAGCTGGAGCCTCCAAAATCAGAACCTCTTCTGTCAGCTGCCTTTTATAGGGCTGTAAAACCACAAGTTCACATACGAGTCTGTCAGACATCGGCCAGCATCAGCCTCTGCCACCTCCATCCCACTTCCCTGGCTCCCACACATGGGTGGTCCCTGCTCCCTCCGTCTCCAGAACCAGCACCCGAGGACCAGGACCCCTCAGGTGGACCAGTGGACTTGGAAAGATGGAATTGCAGCAATGCCAGCTCAGACGGACGTCCCTGAGCAAAACAGGTACAAGCAAGGCAATGCAATGCTGCTTTTGGGGAGTCCCCAATCCTAGTGATGCTCTCTGGCATAAACCACCCCTGCACCACCAGCACGGGGCTGCAGCTGGACACACACCCACCAAACCCCCACCCCAGAGCCCCTCGTGGCAGGCTGGGACCAGGGGGCTGTGCCACACACCCCCATCAGACCCCACTCAGAACGTGGACACTTGTAATGCTGGGCCCAGCGACAAGAACAACATGAAACAACCCTGCACCCACCCACTGAGAACACCGAGTGTGTCACACTCCTCTGTGTCATGGGTGTAAAAATATCTCTACTGACAACCTTTCCTCTTTTTTTTCCCCCTTTTCTTTTCATATTTATTTATATTTTTGAATGCCCAACTTGGCAAGGTGGGAAAAGTTTGCATCAGAGCCGAAGCTGAGGATGGTGACGGGTGTCTGCTTGTTTTACGTTAAATGGGAGGAAAAGGGGAAAAAAAAGCAAGTTTGCAATTACATGTTCTCTGCTGAGAGGTGTGGCTGCTGGCATGGCCCGGGCTCAGCCTAAACCACACAGGCAGATGCTCAGGGAGACGGTGCCATGGCCAGTGGAAACACACAAACAGGGGCAGCTGCAGCTGAGATTTTATGGGAGCAAAGGGATTAGAAGCTCATTGACAGGCTAAAGAAGACTTTGGTCCTCCTGAGGGTTTCCACTCCATGTCAGTGGCCGTGCCCAAAGCTGTGGGAGAAGCTGGCAGCCCCAGTGACAGCACTCAGACCCAGTCCTGATCCACGGGCAGGTGCTCCAGGAGCTCACGGTCCCACTGCTGAGGGGACCATCCTCACCAGCAGGTCCTGCACCACACCGAGGTCCATCCCCTATACAAACACTTCTCCTACCCCTGCACTGACTGCAATTCTTTTCAATTCCTTTTATTTTTCTCCAAAAATCAGTGCAGAGGTTCTATTTAAATCATCAGTACACAGAGTTAGCTTCCAACCTAAGGCATCCCCACACAAGGCAGCTGGGACAGAGGCTTATTTGGAGAACAGCCAAGAGCAAACAAGTCAAATAATGGGTCAAATCACAGGCATAAGGGGAATTTTGCCAGTTGAGGATCAGGGCAGAAGGAATCAGCAGGCTGGGAAACAATGGAAGTGCAGGAGAGAGAAACAAAACTTGGTAATATAAAGGATGAATCCCTCTATGTCCACCTTGTTTTACCTACCAAAAATCACTTTAAATTTACAATTTCAAAGGACAGTTGCAATTTAACAGGTCCCTCTTTACTCTGGAGACAGGATGAGTCAGAGCAGAGCAATGCAGGTGTGCACAGCTGGGGAGGCTTCATCCCTATGCCCTTGAAATTCCTGGCCCTTCCAGGGCAAATTGTTCCCTCCTAAAGCAGCACAGAGTGGCTTGTGTTTCTAGATGTTGTATTTAATTGTGTTTCATAAACCTTCCCAGAATTAGTCACCCATTTTTTCATCTTTTCCTTTTGCACGTTTCTAGATTCCCAGAAAATTTGGACTTCCTCCCTTCCTTCACCTCTTGCCTCAGCCATTTACGCTTCACCTCATCACACCATCATTCCCACAGACACTGGTGGCCCAGGTACAAGAATGTCCTTTCCTCTGCTGATGTAGAAAACACACTTGAAATTAGTGGCTTAAACTGTCCCAGCTCAAATTATCACATTTTGCTGCGTTGGGGTTTGAGGTTTGCTGGGGGTTTTTAATCAGACAAAAGCAGAGCCACACAACAACCATGTGAAAGCATTTCAGTGATGCTGGAGCACTCGTGTCACGGCGTGGGACGTGCCAAGCCACAGGAGGTGTGATATGGCCACAGCTGCACTCCCTGAGGAAACCCATCCCTCAACCCTCCAGAGCTGTGGCTGGCACCCAGCTCCACAGAACACTTCAATTCTCAAAGTCAACATGACTTTGTCTTGCCCAACGAGGCGTAAAACATCAAGAGCCGGACAGTTTTGTTCCTGCCATCTCTTCAGTCTAATTTAATCCTACAGAAAAATGGGTTTGGAGCTATTTTTGATACTTTTTCCAGGATGGGAAAAGGATAATAACAATGCAATGGGAGGTCCTGAGCTTAAAACTTCTCTTAATGTTTTTTTCCCTCCTTGCTTTCCTCCACAACAGCAGGCTGAGGCACCAAATGGAACTGCTGGCCCAACACTTGGGTGCTGCAGGGTAGGAAAAAGCCAGTGGAGCGGTGTCTCCAATTGCCATGTTGTGGCTTTGGGGAGGCTCAGCAGCCGAGCTAATTTGGTGCTGTTTCCTGTTTTTCTATAGAGATAGAAGGAGGGAGGGCGATGCAGCTGATCTGAGCTGCCTGAGCTTGCTGCTCTTGTGCTCCTGGGCTGAAAGGCTCAGTGGAACATGCCCAGAGCCCCAGCTCAAGCCTGTGGTTAATACCAAGCCCAAAGCAGTTTGTCTGCTGTTAACAGTTGGACTTGGTAAGCTTAGAGGTCTTTCCCAGCCCTAATGGTTCTGTGATTCTGCTCTGAGGCAACAGATGCACAAACCACCATCTGGCTCTCACAGCTGGAAGCCAAAGGATGGGGTTTGATCCCATTGCTCGGCAGCAATTTGGTTTTGCAGCACCAACCCCATCTGATCAGCCAGCTCGGAGCTTCCCAGAGCCCCTTCCACTGCTCAGGGGTCATCAATGATGTCCCTCAGCTCAGAAACCACTGCCCCTGCACTGCCTAACCCCGTCCATGAGCATTACCTTCAGCATGGTTCTCCAAGTACAGTGATGACATACATACCCAAACTCCTCAGCCTCTGCCAAACACACACGACCCAAGGGTGTGTATAAACACAAATCTGTGTGTACACACACACTACAGACTTATATTCATGGTAAAAATATACATAACACACACATACATTGAATGCACTGTAAGGGGAGTGATTTCCAGGGCAGTACTGCATTTCAAGGACACAACTAATTGTCAGAACCCCTCGCTTGGCTCTGTGCTGAGCCCCAGAGCCATGCCCAGCTCCTCGGACTGGCCCCACAGGCTCATGCCAGGGCTGTGCCAGTAGGCAGGATGCCTGTGGATCAGGCAGCCAGCATTAGGCAGAGGCTGCCCGTAGCTGCCCCCAAGGTACAAACAAGCACCTCTGGGGTGTTTGCCTGAAGGGGCCTCCCTGAAACAGTCCCCCCCCTCCCCTGACCCAGTGCATCTGTGCAAATAAACACAAGCCACGTCCAGCACAGCCGTCCCTGAGTGGGGCTGTGCCTGATCCCCACCAGCAGCAGGCTGGGCACGCCCCAGCCCCGCTCTGAACATCTGCTGGCCCTCACAGGAACAGCACAGCCCAGCACGTGCCCGCTCCTGAAGGGCATGGTGATGGATGGATCTTCAAGATGCATTTCATCACCCACGCCTGGGAAGGGTTTCACCACGGCCAGTTGGGCCCATCACTAGCACAACACCCACCCTCTCAGATGATGTGATGCTGCAGCCAGGGACTTCAAAAAGGGCAGGATTATGGTCTAATTGGATTTCTGGTCTCAATTAGGGCAGAAGGGAAATCAACTGCAAGGCTGACAGGGAAAGCTCCAACCATCTGGAACAACAAGTGGGTCATTTACAACATACCCACCCAGGAGAGAGTAAGGATGATGCAAACCTTCCTCCTGAGGTGAGCAGGACTCACCTGCTCCTAAATGAGCAGGAGCAGTAAGGATGGAATATCATCAAATGCTGCCTCGCTTCCCCACAGCATCACAGGATGGGGACAGGGACAATACCTGGAGAAGCAGGTTCAGCAGGTGATCTCTGCCTCCTTCCTCCTCCTGAGTACAGGCTGGGCTGTGGGAGACCAGCAGGATGGAAGGGGCAGCACCCCCACATTCCCTGGAGAAATCTCAGGAAACTCATATTGGGTTCACCTTGAAATCAAACAGAGATTAGGGCTTAACAAGCAGCTGAAGCAAAGTAATGGCCTGGGCCACATGTTGCACATCAGATGCCATGTGAGGCTAATTACTGCAGCCCAAAGGTTAGAATGGCTGCTCAAGCATTTCCACATGGGCTCCCGGAGCTGGCCCTGGAAGCACCAAAAAATAAAGGAGTGAGGGACCTTGTTGTTGGCCAGAGCTGCTGCTGGGCTGCAGAGAAGGGCAAAGCCTGGGCAGGGGTGAGCCAGGCACCCCTGCGACCCACATGGCTACTGGTGTGGCCCTGCCATCCCACACCCCCCAGCACCATCCACCATCCATCAGGATCCCAGGGCCCTCCTGGCTAAAGCCAGACTCATCCTGTTCCTTTTTGCTAAGCAAGGCAGTGCTGGCAGCAACCCCAGCTGCTGCATGCTCAGGGCACGAGTCCCCATCCCTGCTGCCTCCCCTCCTGCTGCAGGACACGGGATGAGATGAGACTGGGACATGTCCCAGACCACCCAGTTGACTGGCACTGGGCTCTGCTGACAAACACCAGTGAGGCATCACCATCTCTGCACGAAACAGCATCACTGAGGGACAACAGGATCCCTTGGAGCTGCTGAAACCCCACAGCAACCTATAGCTATCCAAACTGCTGCTCCTGGGAAATAAACCCTGGGAATGGCCACGCTGCGTGTGCTGAGCCTCCCTCCACTGCTGCTGGAGCATGGCCAGTGCCCACCCTGGCTCCCGGGACCCCCACAGCAGCCAGGATGGAGCAGGGTCATGTCCCACATGCTGTGGGGGGCTGTGGCCACTCAGCCCGAGGCCAAGTCTGCTCCATCAGTCCCACTCAGACTCTCCAGGATGAGCTCTCCAAACACAAAAGGATCCCCTGCATCCCCACAGCAACCTTTGGCAGCTCTTTCTCCCCAGATCTCTGAAGTGTGTTGCTCCTGGAGCCAGGGGATCAGCTCATTTGTCCTTCCCACAGGAAGAGTCCCTGGGAGCCCAGTGCTCACTCTGCCAGCACTGCCTTCCCCTCTGCCAGAGCAGGAGGTTTACACAACATTTTCCTTCAGGGTTCCAGATTACACGGTTTAGCTGGATCTTGCCAGCTGATATAAAGTTTGGATTTGGATGCATTGGCTTGGCACATTTACACACCCAGAGGGCTACATTCTGCTTTGTGAATGGGCCATCAGCGCTGGGATCCCAGTGGGTAGCTCCCCATAATCCCACTCCCACCTTGCATCACAAAAGGCTCACGCTCCCAAGGGAGGGAGTAGAAATCCCATTAACATTTGGGGTGACAAACTCCTCCAGCACCCGCAGACTGCAATGGAAAAATGCATGATGCATCCCTTTTTACTCCCCCAAAAAGGCCTGTTTCTCACTGAGCCACTCCCCAGCAGCCTCAGGGCCACAGGGCTGTGGCTGAGGGGCCACGAGCACACCGGGGTGCCCGTGCCCTGTGTGGCACCAGCAGGAGCAGCCTGGCCGTGGCACAGGGAGCACACACCCCTTCTTTATGACAAGTTGCTGCACCCTCAGCAGACACAGGTTTCCAGCACCAGCTATTTTTGCTGCCCACAAGTATTTTCACCCAGCTGGTTCAGGCTCAGGGCTGTAAATGCAGCAGTGGACACTGAGGGGGTGCGAGCAGCTCCTGCCACATCCAAGCCCAAGGGCGACACTGCCATTCTCACCCACACGCCGGGACATTCTTGCTTGGCCCCTTTCCAGAGGGGCTTCCAAGCTGGTGTTTCCTTTCTGCTGAGCAATCTGGAATTTGACTTTCCTCTGGTGTGAGTTCTCCCTGGCCACAGCCGTGGGGATGAGGGTTCAGCACGTTTCTAGTGCTGCTGCTCAGGAAGGGCTGGAAGGAAGCCTTGGGATTTGGAGTGCACCAGGAGTAGGATTGGGACATGAACCCCCAGTGGTCACCGGCACTCTCTCCTATATTGAGGCAAAAAAAAGAAGTGAAATCCCAGTGGAGATGGCACAAATAGCAAACAGAGTGGAAAGAACAAATGCTTAGGGGAAAAAATAGACCAAACCACAAGAGCTGCAAGCAAAGTGGTTATAGAAAATGGATGCAGTTTAAGTGTGTGATTCAGAGTCTTGTCTGAGTGTCACAGGTTCAATACTATTGCCTCCAATTTAAATCATTTTTAAAAGAAGTGCAAAAGAAAGGTGATGAAAGGGCCCCAACGTTGTTCCCTGGTCGGAAAAACACAGCCCACTTGTGCACTGTGGTGAAGTTTTGCATTTTGGCAAGACATTGCGAGCGGGGCCGCGCTGGAGCCTGTGCTGGGCTTTAAAACTGGAGTCACTGCTGATCTGGGGAGGGGGAGATGCTTTTGCCTTTGAGGAGGATGCTGTAGGAACATCACGCAGAGGAATGGAGCTGCTCCTGGGGGAGGGCGAGGGACTCATCACACTCATGAGTGGCCAGTCTGACAACGTGTGGGTGAAACCAGACCTTGGTCACCTCCTCCTGCTCACTGGCTAAGGCGTGCCATGGGATGGTTTGGGTTGGAAGGAACCACCAAAAATCATCTAGTCCAGCCCACCCTGGGCAGGGACACCTTCCACTAGCCCAGGTTGCCCCAAGCCCCGTCCAACCTTGCCTTGGACACTTCCAGGGATGGGGCAGCCACAACTTCTCTGGGCACCCTGTGCCAGGACCTCCCCACCTTCCTGATAAAACATTTCTTCCCATCCAAATCAAATCATAACCATGCTCCTCTCCCCACTGCCACTTCAGAGGTGCTCAAGGACACTGGGAATGTTTCCAATGGACAGGTACAGACAAGGAGCTCCCATTCCAGCACTGAGAGCTGCAGCTTTGGGGACCAGAGCACACACACTGGGTGGGGACGGATGACCACCCACCAGAGCTCTCCCAACACCCTGAGTTTGGGTAAAATCCCTCAGCAGCAAATCTGTGCCCATCCCTGGGCATCCAGGACCCCAATCCTCACCTCCAGGGGCACAACAGCAGGCATGTCCATGCAGAACCCCATTGTACTCCAAAGGGAATGGAACACGCAGGCACAGGCAGCCACAGACAGCTCCAGGAGCTGGGGACAGTCACTGCACTGCTGGGAAGGGCTTTACACTCACATTTAAAATAATTTAAAAAAAAGAGATGGAGAAGACAAGAAATAATCATAATTTGTCCTGAACCCTGTGTTTCATGCACCACGCTGGGTTGATAACCTCACCTGAGCACTGAATCTTGGATTTTAAGCTCTGCATTAACTATTGTTATCATCCAGCTCCTCTGCAACCCAGGCCAGAGACTTTCACTGCTGTATCAAAACAAAAACTTGTGGTTCAGCCTGCCAAAAACTCCTGCATGGATGTTCTCCCTGTAAAGGAGAGAAATGCACAATAAACACCCTGTCATTAGAGCAGACTCATGGATTTGGGGTGTCCATGTGGGTGTTGGGTTTGTACTGAAAGATAAGTTTAACAATTGGGTGATTTCTTCTTCTTTTCTTTTTTGACTCCCCTCCTGCTTATGCAGTGAGTTACTAATATCCTGATTGGAACCAGATTTGCATGAATTAGAAGTCGAAATTGGAGCAGTGACTGCTGTGCAGAGGATGTAAAGGGAATAAAATGAATGGGGTATTAACCTTCAACCACTGAATATTAATCAGTGTTTCACAAAAAAGAAAATACAGAGGCTGCCACACTAAATATTTTTAGCATTTATTGACGGGCTTGATTTCCTCTCTCTTTTAGACCTTTTGCTTCCAATCACGGACCATAAAAAATCACAGAGAAGATGAGGAGGGCTAAGAAGGGGGAGGGGGTGAAGAAAAACCCAAAGATCATCCATTTTCTTGAATGCTGGATGATATTTGTGAGTTATGCAACACAGAAACCCAGCTGACAAACAGAGTTCCTAATCCCACAAGTGCTCAGTTCAAAGGCTCAGCTCTCCCAGTCCCAAACCAAACAGAAATCGACCCTGGAGAACAGCGAAGCCTTCGGAAATGAATGCACGAGAAAGAAATAAACTTCCCCAAAGCCAAACTTCCCGTGCACTGAAAGGTAAAATGCAGTTGAAAATCAGCCTAATAAAAGAATCGGCTCGTTAAATGAATATCTGCATTTTTTTTTGCCCACTGTGATCCAGTGCAGTTCATAAAATAACGCCGTGGAAAGTAAAATAGAAAAGCTTGCCCAAGTGTCCCTGAAAATGGTGACATCTGCACTGCACTGGAGACACTTTGGTCTGGGAGCAGCAGCCGGAGGAGGGTTGATGTCACATCCCCAACTCTTGGGGGATCCAGCTCCCCAGTCCCCATGGGACCACAATTAAACTGGGATTTTTATTGGGCTTAGCCATGGATATGGCTCTCCTTGGGATATTCCAGGGTGCTGGGGTGGGTCGGGCAGGAGGGTGAGATGGGAGGTCAGAGCTCCTGGGAGGTCAGAGTTCATCAGCCCCCACCCCCAGCACCCCCAGCTGGCCCCAAAACCACATCGAATTGTGTTGACCCAACCACGTCACTGCAGAGTTTTCTCACAATGTCTAAAGTGATGAAAAAAAACCCCACAAGTGGAAAACTACAGAGCCTCTTCTTTTGCCATTTCTCCCCTGCAAATTTGGCACGGGGGGATTTTCAAGCCAGATGTCCTTTGCAATCCCCTTTCAACAGAGACAATTCCCTCCCTCCCAAACTCTTCTGCCCTTCTCCCCGACGCACCTTTGCAAAACAGAATTCATTTGTTTTCATTAACTTCTTATCAAGGTACCTGGATTTGTTTCAATCCTCCGAACATATTAGAGAGAGGGAAAAAGAGAAAGAGAGAGAGAAAACAGTGGTAGGTTTTCAGGAAATAGCAAGTTCTTTTTCACTGAGATAGAAATCATTTGGCAAGCCACAGTGAAATACTTCTGGGTTCCAGAAGAAAGCAAAGGGGGAAAAAGCAAGCAAGGAAAGGGAAGATGCTAATGAACTGCAGAGGAGAGAAAAATAAAGCTTAAAAGAAAATGAAAACAAACGAATAAAACTGAAACTCGGTGTTGGTCAGACATCCACATCCAGCTGATCTGTGGAGGGAACTGAGGCATCCCAGTCACCAGATAAGGACCTTCCTTTCCTGGGGAATCACTAAGGGTAGGTGGCGTTAAAGGCCCAGAAATAACAGCATTTACACCATTTTCACATAAAAATCCCCAAAGGTACCAGGTCAGCAAACATTTTGGGGACGTGCTCCCCATCCGCCTCAGGAAGACGAGAGCCCGGCAGGTACCTGTGTCGGTGTAAATAGCAATAAACCTGCCTAACCCATGGGATATCCCGGGCTGGCAGGGACCAAGGCTCGCCAAAACCCATCTCCAGGCCCTGCTCACACTTCAGTGCTTCCTTTAGAAATGGCAATGACCCTGGGGAGCTGTGCCAGATTCTTCCATCAGTGCCCCAAAACCCCCTCCCAAACCCCCCTGGGTTTGCTCCAGCTCCTGTCCCTGTGCAGAGCAGCACAATGAGGGACTGGCTCTGACTGCAGTGGGGACCAGCTGCCACCAGGCCCACCTGGGACAGGGGAAATCCCAAAGCGCTTTCCAGAGAGGGTCAGGCCAGCCCAGTGCCTCCATAGCCACCTCCCAGTGCTCCCAGTAAAGCCCTTCGGAGCAGCCCTGCATGTGCACACCTTGGCTGACGGGCATTGTCCAGCTCTGTGTAGCAAGGCTGAGTTATTCCACATTCTCAGGCTTTTGGGGCTCTTCAGCTTCTTTCCTGGGGAGGAAAGGGGGATTCTTTCTCTTTTTGTTTCTTTGCATTTTCTTGGACTGGAGGCTGCATTCTAATTACTCTGCATTTACAGGCTGCAGAGTGGAAACTCGATCCCTCCTCTAACCTTTATCATCTGTTTCTTATCTTCAGAGCTGCTCAGTCCCCTTAACTCTTCGTGCACAGGGAGACATTTCAAAGCCCTTCTGCTGTGAGCAGAGCCACAGTGGATGGGAAGGAGGGAGAGGCAGCAGCCCCAGCCCATGTGTGTACCATGGGGGCAATGGGAACACAGCTCTTTCCTCCCACCCCTGCTCCTGCTGGCCCTCCATCCCCAGGAGACGGACAGGACGATGCTGGATGGGGCTCTGAGTGAGCTGGTCTGGTTGAAGATGTCCCCGCTGGTCGTTGACACCATCTGTGAGGCAGGCTCTGAACTAAACGCTGCCCTGCCCAGACCTTTGCACCAGAGGCTCCAGCAGCACATGGAGAACAAGCACAAAACCTGTGGAGGGGCTTGGCCATCTCACCCTGAGCTGCTGGCACAGGTCCGGCCAAAGGCAGTGGTGGCACTCCCAGGGCAGTCCGGCAAGTGGTGAGCCTTTCTGAAGAGCTAAAAGTTTAATCACTTGTTTAGATCTTAAATAAGCCTGAAAAACGTGCCTGAAAGGCCCATCTCTGTGCACAAGTGCCCTGGGCTGGCTGTTTGTGTGTGCAGCCCCTCGGAGCCGCAGGGTAATTGTAGGTTGCTATAAAAACGTTTTTTCCCCTTGCACATTTTAAATCTGTCAGGGTTGATTTCCATCACATGCTCCTAATGCAAAACGTCCTGGGGACTCTCTGGGTGAGGAGCAGGGCTCATCCTGAGCTGCTCCTCCTGTGCCGGGAGGGAAGGAACCTCCTCTGAAGTGCTCCTGGTGATTCATGTCCTTCCTGTCCCCTCCCTGGGAGAGCCTTCCCTGGGCTGACCCGACCTCCACTCCTCTCCACCACCCTGGCAGAGCCAGGGGATACCGAGTGACCTTCCCAAACCCCAGGGCGAGGAGGAAAACCTTCCTGCCCTGCCCAGCCTGTGGCAGCGAGGGGACCCAGTTCTTCCAGTCTTGCACCAGAACTGGCTTGGATTTGAACCCACAGGAAGACAACTGGCCTCAGCCTTAGAGATACTCTGGGTTTTTCCATCTGGTGGGATCTACAGGATCTTTTTCATCACTAAGTTCAAGGAATTCCATCAGTGATTATGATGAAATGATCTCCATGCTGCATCTTTGAGACTAGAAAAGTGCCAGCTGGATATTTTTTTTAATTATTTTAGTTTCTCTTTCTTCTTCTTCTTCTTTTTTTTTTTTAACTGTCTCTATTGCTTTTTAACCATTATCCTGTGCACATGGTTCAGCCTTTCACAAAAACAAAACAAAACAAAAAATCCCTAGGTGTGAGAAGATTAAAGATTTTGAGATCTGGACATTTTCAAATCAGAAACACATGTTGAAAAGAAATGGGGCTGGCGGACAGCCACCACTTGTAAAAGCCAAGAGCTGTTGCATTAAAAGGATCCCCCAAAAGCCTGAGGAGAACAAGAACATCAGCAGTTCCCTTCACCTCACTCAGGGACAGGACAAGGACAATTCCAGGGGGTTTATCATTCACGTCCATGGCCTGTGTCATCTTCTACCCATGGGAATGTCACAACCATTTTTGAACCAGCCCCTGTGAGTTCTGTGTGCACACACACTGTCCATCCATCCCAAACTGCAGTCTCAGCCTCCTTCGAGAAGACCTCAAAGCCCAACCTCTTTCCTTGCCTGGAGCAACTCAGCCCCCACCAAGCTCTCCAGGGGAAACTGCAAGGACAAAAGCTACAGAAGACCCAGTCTGACTTAAATTCCTCAGACAAACAAGACACCACCGTGCAAAGGACAAGGGAATGGCCAGAGCCCTCTCTGCTCCCATGAAGGAAGGACAGGGATGACAGGAAGAAGAAGCAGTCAAAGATGAAGAGCAGCACTGCTGGATCCAGGGCTCCTGGCTCGGTCAGGGAGCTGGAAATATTCAGGAGGAGATGGCTACAAGCTGCTGCTTCTCACCCTTCCGAGCTGCGTTCTGCCTGTGATATCATCATCCTCACGGAATCATCACAGAATGGTTTGGGTTGGAAGGGATCTTTCAGACCATCTCACTCCCAGGTGTTCTCCAAGGTTCAGACCCACTCATCTCCCAGCCGAGACCCAGACCATAGAGCCACGCATGTGACCAAACATGATCTCAAGTGCAGTCCCTGACTGAGCCCAACTATGCATCCTCCCACCAGCACAACTGCTGCACAGCACCAGGGACCTGGAGCTATCCCCAATTTTCTGGCTGAGCAGACCCTGGAACAACTGAAATGCCCACCCAAGAGGGCCCACCACAGCTGGGATGGTGCTGCAGGCTGCAAGAGCATCCAAACTAATCAAGTTTCCTCCTACAGGACCAGGTAGATGCATTTCCAACCAACAGGAGAACATCCCAAAAAGAGGACCAGGAGCTTTGCTCCCCACCACTCGATTTTCTTACTCTTGGCATGTTCCTCATTATTCGCAGGAGAACCACCTCGAGCAGCACCCTGGGGTTTGGGAGCCTGAGTGGTGAGGAGAAAAAAAGAATCAATGAAATTACCTGTCCATGATGGTCAGAACCTGCTCTACATGGAACAATATTCTTCATCCTACATTTGTTTATGGGGTCCTTAACTCTTCCCTTTTTATAGGGGGGTTTCTGAAATCTATTTTATTAGGGGAAAAAGATTTGAGTGTATTAGGCAAAGTGCCAGTAGCCATGGTAACCTCGGATTTTTCCATCTTCATTACAAGTTCAAGTAAAACCTTCATATAAAATCTAAATGAAAGGGTACATTATAAGTCCATTTTGAAATGTTTGCCTGGAAGTAAAACTTTGGACTGCATCCTTTTTTCTCCGCTGAACATTCTGGTTCTATGCAGAACACATTTTTCAAGTCAGATTTTTGTTTTCTTTCAAATTTTATTCCGTTTGCTCATACAGGGTGGGTCGTCTAGTGGTTAGAGCAAGGCATCAAGGCAACTGGTTTCCAGTCTCAGTCTGTTCCTGATGGGTCAGGGAGTGTTCCCAATTTTATCCAGGTGATTGGGGCAAATCCTGTCAGCTCTAAAAATTGGTTTGGGGTTTTTTTTCCTTCCTCACCAATGTAACAGTAATGATTATTACTGTCCTGAGGTTGCACCAGGATTAGCATCGCCCCACTCATTAATGTTGGTGGAGAAGCCACTCCCCAGAAGAGCAGTTCATCTCTTCCACTGCATTTTCTCCTGGATCTGGAAGCCAGGCTGAAAGGTTAAGGAGAGGTAGCAGTTACAGAATGGCATGAATTGTCTGTTTTCTTTCCAAAGACTTGATTAAGAAATCTGAAATTACACTGCCTGACCCACTGTTGTTCCAGGAGATACTCAACCTGCTTAGACAATCCTTCAGTGACACCTGAGTGGATTAATTCCTGCACTGTGTCATCCTAAAGTGCTCTGGTTTCGTCCAGCCTTGGGAGGAGGCAAATTCTGCAGCTGCCTTTCATTTCTGAGCACCATCTCAGCAGGGGCCAGAAAGCCACAGCTGTAGCAATGACTTCCTTCCTGGACAGTCCCCCCCAGGACACAGAGCTGGGCAGCTCCTCTGGGGCTGAATCAGGACAATTCTCCTCTCCAGCCTCTGCCCTGTCCATGCAATCCAGCCCCCATGGGGCAAATGGTACTGGGTTTTCCCGAGGAAGCATCCTGAGGAACATCCCGGGACCTCGTCCATGGGCTGCTCTCCAGGTTACAGGGACATGCAGGCTGATGGACTGCAGGGAAGGAGAATTTGTAGAAAAGCTCTGTCCCAATCCCCTTATATTTCAACCCATACCTGGGAGTCTTTAATGGCCAGGGTTGGTTTGGGCTCAACTCCTGAGCTGTGTCTGAAGTGAACTGTCTGTGCTTGGGCTGAAGGTGAGTCAAGCAGTGCTTTGTCCGGGCTCTGGGCAAGCTGCAAACCTGGGGACACAGCTCCCAGCTGCTCCTGCTCTGAGCAGCACCCACCTTCTCCACGAGGATTTATCGGAGCAGCCCTCGGGTTGTGCATTACATGGGGTGCAGAATCTGCTCCTGGTGGGGCAACTCTCACCCTTGGGGGGCTGGAGCCATTCAGGTGAGGGGGGCAGGAGCTCTACCACGCTCCCTGAGCCAGCACATCCATCCCTGCTGTCCCCCTGGCTGGGCAGGGACAGGGCACAGCCCAACCCTTAGAGCTTTTCCTCCTTTCTAGTGATGCTGGAGAACCTTTTCCACATCTGCCACTGGACTGAAAGGAGACCCTGCTCCTGTTGAATCTGATTTCCCCTCTGCTCCATTACAGTTCAAACCCCAACCTGCTGCCTCCTGGCCGGGCACGTTTCGGGAGGGGAGAGGGGGCTGCAAACGGCGAGGGGGCTCTTTCTTTTTTTGATACATCCTTCCTTCCGCTCCTCACAATCAATTAGTGGGCAAAGACTTCCGAAAAGCTCTTTCCTCCCTAACCTTTCGCAGCCTGTTGCAATAATGACTCTGGAGAGCTCGACCTGGGCCCTTGCGTGGGGTTTGTTACCTTGCCGGGGCAGCGGAAGGTGACCTTCATCACTCCCTCCTCTTCCTTCCCTACCCCTGCAGCTCGCAGGGGCTCAGGGAGGAGGAGGAGGGGTTGGAGCTGCCTCACTCGCAGCAGATAGAGTTTCCCTCCAGTGTCATTTTTGCAATCAAAAGTCAGAGGGTGGTACTAGAGATAACGTGGGCCCTGGGAGGTGGAGGGGGGCTGCCCTTCCAAATAATGATTATAATTATGCAAACCTTGAATCAAGACATCAAGAGTTGGAGGGGGAAAAGGGCTTTCTGGTTTTAATTTGTAATTTCTTTCTGCCTCTCTCAGAAACCAAACTCTAAGCTGCTTCCCCTCAAAACACAACCTCCAACTGAAGTAACCTGTTTCACCAGCAGCAGTGGGGTTTTTGGGTCCCCCATGTTGCAAACACACAGGTAGGATGATCCAGCAGAAGTTTTCCCTGGCCCCTGCAGCTGCTTTCACAGCCCGTCCACCTGGGTGTGGTGCACTGTGGGCTTCTCAAGCAACACCTGGTACCAAAACACCCCTGCTCGCAGGGCAGCTCTGTGCTGGCTCCCACACAGTGGGAAAAGGACGGCACCACGGACATGTCCTGGGACAAGCACATCCCACTCCGCATTTCCACAAGGTCTTCCCCACAGCCCTGCAACACTTCCCAAATCTCACCATTGCCTGTCCCAGTGCCCCACCAGCAGCGCCTCCCTCAGCCTCCAGAATGCCACAGGTGACACTACAGTGGTTACTGACTCACACCCCTGTCCCCGAAGAGGAAGTTTTCCAGCCAATTTTCCCCCTGTCACCAGCAGGATAAATGAGGGAGCCACTCCCCCACACCCCCACAGCACTGCCCACGGAGCACCTGCATGTGGGGACGGGCAGCAAACACAGACAAACAGGTGCTAAACCCCATGAGTGGGCCCGTGCAGCCCCAAAACACACCACTTTAACCACCTCATCCTGACACAGCCCAGATGCAGCCAGGAAGTTCCTTCTCTAAACGCAAAGTGACTCCTCAGGGAACAAAAAGGGGCATTTTTTCAAGCTACTGCTTCACTCAGATCACACCAGAGCTGTCTCCCTCCCCACCACCACCTGTACCAGGCGGTGTGAGCAGCCACCTGTGTTCCAGCTCCTCCACGGCTCAGCATCCCCCTGTTCCCCCCACAGCTCCCCAAACCCCTCAGTGCCCACCACACCGTCTAACCCTGACCAGCTCCCACCCGCTCCCGGCGTAATCAAAACCATCCCACCCCATCCCGGAGAAAAACTGGAACCACTTTGAGGCGAGAAGCCCATTACTGAGTTATAAACCTCTCCCATCCTCCACATAGAGCCTTTCATAGGGCCAGCCAGAAAAATAATAATTCCAACCCATGTGGCGAGGAGGGAGAGAAGACGGTGTCTCCAGGTAACAAATATTTGCTTCTCCAACCATTGTTCCAGCCATAAAATGGATTTATTAAAAAATCCAGAATTTGATTTTGCTTGAATTAAACGTGAATGAGCCCCCCCTGCTCCCCACTGAGCTTTGTTTAATATATTTTAAGCTGTGAAGTCTCAGCTGAGTGTGTATGATACAGAAGGCAAGGTTTGAATAGCCCAGCTCTGTTGGTACCAATGGATTAGCACTGATTTAAATGAAGGAAAAGCTGGGGATGTGGTGGGTAAGTGCAGGCAGAGGATCAGCACCAGCAGGCCTTGGTGTGGGCACATGTCCTCACCCTCTGTCCAAAACCCAGAGCTCCCAGTGCCCCTCAGGGCATCCACACCAGCTCTGCCCAGTAAGGAGAAGAGGAATAATTAAACTTCTGAGCCACTAACGTGAAATGAAGTACATTTGCAAAATTCCACGTTTTGCTTCTCCCTTGACTCTGCTTGAACGAGCCTCACCCTCTCCCTCTCCCCAGCTCCCAGCAACACCCTTTGGAGGGACGGGATCCCCTTTCACGTAACCAAGTGGATCAAAAATCAGAATTTTTAGTCACAGCTAGTCACTAAAAAACCCATGATGGACCCATGCAGGTCATGGATGTGCGTGAGGCTGAGATAACAGCAACCACTCAGAAAAACTCCACAAATTAGGACAAAAAAGTCCATCAAACACATGGTCTTTTATGACCATCCCTTTTCTGCTGCCTCTGCTGTGAAATCTCATCTCTGACCACTAGAAGCAGAAGAGAAAGTCAAGAGACAAGCAGAGGACACGGTTCCTCCTGCTCTGCCCCCTCCTTCACCCAAAATCTAATAAAGATGATTAAATTACATGTCTTTTCCTCCCATTGAAATCCCCGCACACCGCCCGAGTATTAGAGCTCAGGAAATAAGGCACGACAACTTCCCTCGTGAAACTTAAGAAGGCAGAGCAGGGGTCTGGAGCGACAGGCCTGCACCACTGGGCTGCTCTAATTAAGAAATCACCCTGCTGAGCAGAACCTAATCTAAATAAAATAGAGAAAGGAACTCGGTTCCAAACGCTGCCTTGCGCTCGCCCCTCCCGCCGGCCCCGCTCCCCCCGCCGATCCCATCCAGGGCACAGGGAGTTTTTCTCCTCTGCTCCCTCGGAGGGCCAGGGAGGCTCACACAGAGCCCTGTGTGTGCTTGGGGTGGCCAACTTCCAAAGGAAAAATACACCAGCCAGGTATGGCAAAAGGCTCCTAGTTTGGGGGGTTGGTTTTTTCTTTTTTTTATTGGTGATTTGAATTTTTTTTCAAATGACACTTGGCTTGCTGTTTGCTAAGGAGGGGGGAAAGCCAAACCATCAGATGATTAGATTGTTGGGATGGCTGGTCCAAACTGGCTTGGGACAGAGAACTGGAGGGTGGGTCACACTTCCCACTCGCCTAGAAAAGTTTCTGTCTTTCATGGAAAAACATTGAAAAATGAATATTAAAACAAAAGAACACCATATTTTTCAGTGCTATAATTTAAAAAAGAAATATTTGAGCCGAAAGTCTCAGCTAATTTGATCATTCACATCTCTTCTTAGAGGATTTCCTTATGTGCCCATTCAGATTCCCCATCAAGCAATACCCCCACCTTCCACATGCCAGCGCTGGGATGACCATCCCACCAGTCTCCCAGTCTGGGCCAGACATTCAACCCCCACCTATTGCCTGGCTGGGTCTCCTTTAGCTCCACTCTACTCCCCACCCTCCCGTTCCCCACGTGCCCCCAGTTCCTCTCCCCTCTCCGGTCCAGAGGAGGTGTCCCATCACACTCTCCAGCTCCTCACAGCCATTAATTTCATGAACATGAAGTTACCACGTGAGTGGCTGTTTAAAAGCCCAGAAAGATTTACAGCCACACACAGAGGAGCACAGACACTCCCGTGTATGTTTTAAAAAGCACTTACCTGCTTAAAAGGGAAAGTGCTGCTGCTTGAAGGTTTCCTGGCCAGACCTGAGAAGCAAATCAAACAAACACTATTTGCATTTATTCATAATTCCCAGCAGAGTGTTGTTCTAGGAGTTTTTGGCTCCAGGGGAGTTAATCTGACTTGTGCCAGCTGAGGACCAGGCTGGCTGAAGATATTCTCCTGAAGGCACACAATCCCAGAATCATTTAGGTGGGAAAAGACCTTCAAGATCATGGAGTCCAACCTGTGCCCGATGCCCACCTTGTGCCCCAGCACAGAGCACTGAGTGCCACTCAGCTACTTCTGGGACATCTCCAAGGATGGAGACTCCACCACCTCTCTGGGCAGCCCCTGCCAGTGCCTGACCACCCTTTCCATGAAGAAATTCTTCCTGATGTCCCACCTGAACCTCCCCTGGCACAGACTGAGGCCATTCCCTCTTGTTCTGTTGCTTGTTGCCTGGGAGAAGAGACCAATCCTCAGCTTGCTGCAAGGGAGTGGAATGAGATGAGCTTTAAGGTCCCTTCCAGCCCAAACCACTCTGTGATTCTACGAAATAATTTTCACCATCAGGGTGGCCAGACACCAGGACAGGCACCAGAGGGGATGTGAGACCTCCATCCTTGGAGATCCTCAGACCTGCACTGGACATGCCCCAGACAACCCAGTGTGTGTGTCCCTGTTCTGAGCAGGGTTGCACTGGAGCCCTGCATTTCTGGCTGAAATGATCTGCAGTTCTCTCTCCCTACCCACACCCCCAGTGCTCCCATTTCCCTCCAGCCTGCACTTGCTCCATCCCGGGCCTCTGGAGGGGCTCCCAGACCCTCCCAGACTTATTACTGCTGCAATTTCTTTTCCAACAGTAAACCCATTTCTCCATAACTCAGCTAAAGCGTTAACACTCCCGTTTCAGTTCCTTTTATGACAGCCCCGGGCTACTGCCAGCCAGGCTCCCCTCGCCACCCAACCCTCCCCACAGCAACACCCCCGACTCTCTCACAGCACCGCTTGTTCTGCGACAGAAAGCAAAAGAAAAGGCAAATAAATACACTACAGAAGAAGAACATGGGAGGTAGAGGCCAACAGAGAGTGGCAAGGAGCCAGCAAGGAGTGCTCAGGGCTGCACTGTGCCCACCCCACGTGCCACCCGGGGTCCAGCCTGGCCCAGGGGCAGCAAGGCTGGTGAGAAGGAGAGCTCTTGGCTGGTTATCCACAGGGCTGGTGCCCATTCCTCATCCCTCAGGCAATCCAGGGGGAAAATGGGGGCTGCAGCAGAGCCCAGTGGGTTTTCTCCCTTCCGTGGTCCCTCCCATTTTCCACTGGGCTTTGCACAAGCTGCTCCTCTGACTCCATTTCTTTGCTGTAAAACAGGAAAAGGCTGTTTCGTCTTTTCCAGGTGTTGTGAGAATGAAACCCAGTCACAAGGGATCAGCTGAGGGGTGCTCAGGGCGGCACACAGGGGGGAATGAACTCCTGCACCATCTGCTGCCCGAGGGGAAGAGTTGTCACCCCTCCCTGGAAGCCACATTACCCAGTGACACTGCCCTGAGGTGGCACCGGGATTTGTCCCAGAGTGACACAGCAAAGGGTGCCTTGCCCTCAGGAAGTGGCACCAGGCACAGAGCACATTCCTGCCCTGCAGAGCTGATGCCCGGGGCAGATTTGAAGCCTGGAGTGTGATGACAGATGATTTCACAGCTCAGAGCCACACGTGGTGTTTTGTCAGATACGGTGTCAGAGGCGTCCTTTGCATCTGCTGCCTTCTCTCTTTTTCTAATAAAACCAACAGGAGACTTTCTCTTCACATCAACCAATGACAAACTCGAGGGAAGTTGTTTTTTTCCTCCACCTCTGATTCATTCACTACTAATTGCTGTTCACTTCAGTGCTCAGAGCAGCTCCTCGGTACTCAGCACGGTGCAGACCCAGTGGGATTCCCTGGAACACTGAAGCAACTCCAGTTCTATTCTCACCACTTCAGTGGACACAGCAGTGCTTAATGCAGAGACCCTGCCCTCCCTCCCTCCCTATCTCACCACCAGTGGGAGTGTCCAGAACTCACATAATTCTTGTCCAACTGATGGAAACTGAGGCAGATAGACTTGTTAAACCATTTGCCCTGGGCAAAAGGCATAAGCAGGAATGGAAAATACTTCTTTGGAACCCAAGCCTGTGTTTAACCCCCTGGCAAGGCTTTCCCAGGTGCCCACAGTCATTCCTGCACTCCCCTACTGAGGACACACATCTCTAACACCTTTAATCACACTCTGTTTGGCAGAAATAACAACACAAAGTGCAGCACTGAGAGGCAGCATCACAGGGTGAACACCACGTAACACGTGTCAGAAGAAAGGAAAAAACATTCCTAATCTACACAGGGATATTTAAATGTGATATCCTAAATGTTCACTGCAACTCAAGTTCTTCTTAGCCAAAAGCATAACACAGCCCAAAACTACACTCCCCACCAATTTCATGCTGATATCAGATAAAAGCTCTGCACTTGCACAGTGCACAGTACACTCTGCTGGGACCTGGGCATGGACAACACAGACCTCCAGTTCATGTTATTAATCCAGTTATTATTACTGGATTATTATTATTATTTACTCCAATCCTCTGTAAACACCTGCTAAACTTCAAGGAATGAGTTAAACCCTTCAATAAATCAGAGCATGCCAGAGAGGGAAGCTCAGCACAGATGGGAAGGTGCCAGATGACATTAAGCCACCCCATTCCTCCTCCTGGACCATTGCAGCTCCACTCCTCAGCCCTGCTCCAGGGGCAGACACGTTCAGAGAGAGAATCCTATGGAAATATTGCTAAGATCCTATACAGCTATACAGTTTTCTGATCTTTGAACAAACTCAGCTCTCAGCAGCAAAAAAATTGATTTATTTCCCATTTTTTAGGTTTGGAAAGAAGGTGTGAAGATCTTTTGCATGGGCTGAATGCAGCCCAGCCAGGCCAGGAGGGGGGGGCAGGCACATTATGCTGTACTTACATACACACACATATAGGCACTGACATACCTACACATCCGAGCGTCTGTGTGAAGCCACTCCAAAGTCAGGCTCTTCATCATTATCCTCTTCATCTTCGGTGGGGACCCCAGGGCTCCTCTGCAGGATGGACATCCAGCCTGCCTGGAACAGCACAGTGTCATGGCATGGCTCACACCCCTGGGGGTGCCGGGGGAATTCCCAGCCAGGATCCACCTGGCAGGTGCAGGGCCAGTACCCCTCCTTACCCCTTGGCAAGGAAACAGCCAGGCTGCTCACGAGGCCAGCTCGAAGGACAAGTTACCCCAAAACCCCCGTGCAGAACCAGCTCCCCCTGCTCTGCCTCAATCCTTGACTTGGCTCTCAGCAATTGCAGAGCTTCCCAGAGAGCCCCCCGGATCCCGTCCTGACACACTGGGGATGGATCAGCAGCTGCTGCCCCAGTGAGGGAATGAGGCTGGAGCGTGCCCTGATCCCATCTTTTATACCCCGGGTGTCTCCACTGCCGGGCCGTGTCAGGAGGCAGCGGCAGCGAGCGGGCACACGCAGGGCATGGAGAAGATGAGGGGTTTTAGCAACAGTCCAAGGACACCTTTTCTTAAGCTCCATTCATAGCGCCAGGCACGGTACAACAGCCCAGCAATTGTTCTCCCCAACACCACCGTCCCATGGAGGCCACTGACAAAGCCTCCCCTCTGGGCACACAGCAAGGCAGGGCTCCATCATTTTTCTGAGCCTTATTTCTTAACCACACTACCCTGCAAATATCTGCTGAGAAATTCCACAAGGATTTTTGTTTGGGGGTTTTTTTGGTCCCCTCCCAGCTCTCCCTTCCCTCCATCGCTTTTCCTTTCCCTCCCTCTCTCTTCTGGCACACTTTGGCTCTGCTCACCTGCATTCCTCGGGCTGCCTGTGCCGGGCTGGCTCCTGGCATGGGGATGCACAAGGTCTGCATTCAGGCACAGGAGGGCAGGAAAGCGAAACTAATGCACTCAGGGCTTGTTGTGCCACCAACTTAATACCTGCACAGGGAAAACAAAGGCGCTTTAGAGGAGCCACTGGGATGCCATGACCCTTCCCCAGCGTGGAGGAGCCCGAGAGATAACAAGGGCTGAAAGAAAAGGCACAAACATAATTAAAACTACCCAAGCGATTTCTGGAGGTATTATGGATGATGATGGCCCAGAGGATAAGAGTATGTTCACTGTTTTTAAACTCTTCAATGTAATTATTTTGGAGGGGAAGGAAAAAGTTCCTTTTTGGAAGGCAGACCAGGGTGCAGCCAGAGCGGGGAGGACACTTTGGTTCACATGAAAAAATCCCAAGCTCTTGGCTAGTGGTGAGCTCAGCTGGTCAGAGCACAGTGCTGAAAACAAGGCTGTGGGTTTGACCTCACATGGACCATTCACTTCAGAGCTGAACTTGATGATCCTTGTGGGGCCCTTCCAACTCAGAACATTCAGTGAAGTCCAGAATTGGACTAATCACCTCCCTGCCCACAACAACAGGGAAATTTTTAATTAATTGATTCATTAATAAGGGCAAGTGATTCCCAAACCCAGACCTGCAGCACAAGCGAGTGTCCCCTGCGTCCCCACCAACCCGTGCCACAGGATGGGCTGTGACTCAGCAGCCAGGAAAATGCCAGCCCTTTCCTTCCCTTGGCTTCAGCCAGCACCGCTCCCACTGGTGTCACAGACACGTTCCACCAGATTTAACCATTCACCTAACAGAATTCCATCAGTTCCTTGAGGAAGGAAGTGCCTGTCCAGCATTTCTGGCCCATCACACACGCTCAGGCAAGCCAGGTCCACGTGCCATGCCCAATCAGAGCTCAGCTCTCACCAGCTGGGAGGGGGACTCAGGGATCCCTATGGATCCCTCCCAGTTTGAGACGCTCTGTGATTCTAATTCCGGCACTTCCCCATCAGCGTTGCTGATACATCACCTCACTTTGAGGCTGGATTTGTTGGTGCAGAGGAGCAGGTTGGGGACCCAGAAGCACCAGTGAGATGAAGTGGAAAGGGCTCCCCAGGCTGGGTCACAGGAGTTGTTTGACCAGGGTTGCTTGAAGCCAAACCACCACAACAGCTCAAGGCAAGCAAATGGTGTCCAGAGCATCACACACAGGAATTCTCCTGAGAAATCAGGGAGATGTTTACAGAGTTTTTCAGTCACGTCTGTTGCTAGATAGAGCCAAATTCCATCTCATTCCCATTGCATAATATAAGTAACAGTAATATAAGATCTGTTGTCATGCAACAAAACTGGGGGCACTTTCTGTTCCAGTTTCATCTCACCTTCATCCCCATTTCCTTGCCTTGGTGCTAACACTGTTTCCTCACCCTGCGCTCGGTGTAATCTCATTAAGCAAAGCCTAAAGTCTATGTTACTTATTTATTCCACATGATAAAACCAGGATATTGCTCTCTGTGATAACAGGGGTTAATTTTCAGTGAAGCCTCTCTTGGCAAACTTTAATACAATGAATACCACCCCTATCAGATCCCAGATAAAAGCTGTCATATTGTAACCTCAGCTCAGCCTTTGGCCCAGGGACTACAAGGTGCACTAATTATGTTCTACTGGGGTTTTTTCTTAATTGTTCCTCATAAAAATCAAGGCATAAAATTAAATTAGTTCAGTGTTATTTAGCACGAGCTTTATTCAAGGCCAGCATCAGGCTGGGAATGGTGTATTAAACCCCCCTTCCAAGGCACCTCTGGTGGGCCTTGAGTGGGAAATTTGGTGGACAACAGTTGGGCTAAGAGGGGTAAATATTGTCCCTATTCCCTTCTAAGCATTGACCCACATCCCCTTCTAAAAATTGTCCCCATCCCTTCCTCCTGCCTGTGGGAGGGCACAAACAGAGCTGGGGGCAGCCCTTGGCCATCTGAGCCCCCAAAACTGCACCCAGAGCAGGTTCCTCCATCCTCCCATGGGCAGGAGAAACGTGGAGGAACAAACCTGATGGTGCTAGTTTGAGCAACTTCTATTAAAGCAAAAGAGGACAAACTGGGTGAAAAAAAATATAAGATGGCCCCAAATTAGAGTTATCATTTTGATCCAACCCAGCAGAGTGTCACTGCATGCCAGACCCAAAAATGAGTCTTTCCTCCCATATGAGGCTGTTCCAGTCCCAGCAGAGCCCAAAGCTGCTTCTGCGACAAACTGGAGCAATCTGGGCAACACAATGAACAGTTTCTGAAGGGCTGGATGGGCCTCACTGACCTCAGATCACTCCAGGATTTATATTCCACCAGCACAAGTGAGTAGAGAAATGGCCACAGGATCTGAGGGCAGTGGGGTTATTTTAAAATTAGAAGAGGTGTCGAATAAGCTTTTCCATGAATTTATTTTGCAAGTTTACTTTTTTCTTTGAATTTCTTTGAATATCTGGGACAGCCAGGCAGCAGAACCCCAGGTGAGGGATGGCATGAAGCGTGTAATTAAAGCGGGGAAGCCTCCGCGAGGTGTCAGAGCCACGATAAGTCCTGTTTAAACTTTACCCAGAGCTAAACACCAAGTGTCAACATGCACTGCTGCCCAAACTCTCTGATCAGGCCAGGCAAACATCCAATCAGAAGTATAAATCAAAGCCCAGACACATCCAAGTGAGACTGGAGTGTTTAACTCTGCCATTCCCATCGGAGCAGGACTTTCCCAGCAGGTTCCCCCCAGCCAGCTCTCTCCCCAGACACTGTTGATCTAAGGAACCCGTCTGTGTGCATTATTCCTCTATTTATTTGCCCCTGGTAGGCACAGACACAGGAAAAGCCCTGCAGGGTACACGATGTCCCAGCCCTGCAGCATCTGTGGGCGCTGCTGGGGGATGTTCTGTTTGCTTTTCCCTGCCCCATCTCCACACCCCCGACCCTGCACAGCCCAAAATTCCAAATAACAGGAGGGCAAGCCCACAGTTCTGATCTCACCAAGTGGGTAAGGAGAGGGAGGGTCACCCATCCGCTTGGGGCTCAGAGGGCTCCTCCCCACCACCCTTCCTCCCCCTAAACCAGGGATTATATTCCCCATGCGAAGGGGCACAGCAGGGAGGTCTCTCCTTTCGGGAACTCTTTAAAAAAAACAGAAAAACCACTTTTTTAAGCCCCCACCACTGTCCAAGGCTACCTACAAGAACAGGAGGCCACTGCCAAGGACGACACGACATTTTGGCTGCCAACCCCATGTACTTTTGGGAGCCTTTGGCTGCAGCAGTTGCCAACCCCTTGCTTCCAGGAGTGGATCCTGCAGTTTTCCTCACCCCTCCCAGTGCCTGGAGGAGAGGGGGGACCCACCACCCGCAGTGTCACCACCCCACAGCTCCTGTCCCCTCTGCATGTCCCTGTGTCAGCACCATTTACCTTAACACAGGAATGCATTTCAGGCTGGCCGAGCTCGCCAAGCTTTGGATTAGACCTCCAAGTGATGTAACCCATAATTAAAAACCCATGCCAATATTCTGAGAAAAATCACTTTTTTCCCAGATTGGGCAAAAGAAAGGTTAAAAAACACCATCTGTCATGGTAATTTTTTTTCATATTTCTCTGTCCTTTCCCTCGTTAAAGGGAAGTGGGGAGGGGAGAATGTTCATTTGAAGCTTGCAACATGTTTTATTAATTGATGGCAAATAATCCTAAGATAAAGTGCACAATAAATTTTTTAATGAGAACATATGGTGGGGAAAATTGATAGGACTGAGCCTTTGAAGATTTCCTTGTGAGCACAGTTACAAGAGGAGCGGGAAAAGGCTTGGACAGGGAAGCCCAAATACTCCTCAAAGGGAGAACAAGGCAAAGGGCAGGTGGGGGAACTGCTGCTGTCCCCAGGTACCAAGTGCTCCAGCTGGACATGGTCCCTGAAGGGATGCCCAAAACCCCAATGATTCACAGCAGGTCTAAAGACAGGGTTAAAGCTCAAAATTCACCTGTGACTCTGACCTGTGCCAGGTGTCCTGGTGCCACTGGCCCTGGGGATGCTGCTTGGTATCAAGTGGTTAGGAGCAGGCTTAAGCTGGACTGAAATAAGCTGCTCATAGAGAGCAAGTGGCTCAGCAGTTCATGCCTGTTTGCCAACCTCAGTCATGGAATGGTTTGGGTTGGAAAGGAGCTTAAAGCCCATCTAGTTCCAATTGCCTCCACCGGACCAGGGTGCTCAACACCACCTTCATTAAACAAGAGTGGGTTTAGAGAATCACAGAAAGAAGATTGCTCATGGAAAGGGTGGTCAGGCCTTGGCAGGGGCTGCCCAGGGAGGGTTGGAGTGCCCAGCCCTGGAGGTGCCCAAG
>JAWWMP010000042.1:1463912-1544084 GCA_035047865.1 Dendrocincla tyrannina | reverse complement strand
AGCCGCGCTGGAGACCGGCGGGGCCGCGCCGCTCCGCCCGCACCGCGCCCGCTCCGCCCGCACCGCCCGCACTCCTCTCCTCGCACTGGAGCTTTTTGGTTTTTGGTTTTTCTCCTCTTTTATAATTTTTTTTTTTTTGCCTTTTCTAATTTTTTTTAATTTCTTTTTTACTTTTTAACCGAAAAAAAAAAAAAAGTTTTTGCAAACTTTCCCCCGGCTCTTTCGCGTCCTCTCCCCAGCCCGGGCTGCGCGCTGGTGGAGACTCCGTTTCTCCCAAAGTTTTTGCTTCTTTCTTTAACCTCCCCCTGCCCCCTTAGCGCTTGACTCTTTTAATTTTTATTTTTTAAAGAAAAACAAAACTTTTTTCGTCCCCTGCTCCCCCCCTCGGCCACTTTCTCGCATGAATCTCCTCGACCCTTTCATGAAAATGACAGAAGAGCAGGACAAATGTATCTCCGACGCCCCCAGCCCCACCATGTCGGATGACTCCGCCGGGTCCCCCTGTCCCTCTGGATCCGGGTCGGACACGGAGAACACCAGACCCCAAGAAAACACCTTCCCCAAGGGGGACCCGGACCTGAAGAAGGAGAACGACGAGGACAAGTTCCCGGTGTGCATCCGGGAGGCGGTGAGCCAGGTGCTGAAGGGCTACGACTGGACGCTGGTGCCGATGCCGGTGCGGGTGAACGGCTCCAGCAAGAACAAGCCGCACGTCAAGAGACCCATGAACGCCTTCATGGTGTGGGCGCAGGCGGCCCGCAGGAAGCTGGCGGACCAGTACCCGCATCTGCACAACGCCGAGCTCAGCAAGACCCTGGGCAAGCTGTGGAGGTGAGCGCGGGATGCCGCGGTGCGGGATGCAGGGGGACCGGGGGATGCTGCGGGCGCCGCCGCTGCGGAGCCTGGACCAGAGGGCGGAGGAGGGAGAGGATGTCCCCAGCCTGGAAAACTCGCTGAAAAGCTTTACGTGTGCTGGCAAACTCGTTTGGCGGAGGAGAAGGCAGAATAGCAGGGGGAAAGTGCGGAAAGCGGTTCCCCGTGGCCGCCTTCTGGTCTTGGAAGGGGTCTGTGTTCCCTGAGCGATGCTCGGGGCAGAGGGGACGGTGCGGGGGCTGGCGGAGCCCCCCGGGCAGGGCCTCTGTTTGTTTGTGCTCCCGGGTCCGGAGGAAATGATGGTTTTGGGGATTGCATCAGCTCGGTCCGGGAGGGGAGGGGGTGCGGGAGGGCGGCGGTGCGGGGCGCGGGGAGGGGGCGGCGGTGCCAAGCCCGGGTGGGTGGCGGCGGTGAGTGGCGCATGGCTGGGTGCCCTCCGACTGCCAAAATAAGGTAGGGAGGGGAGAAAAACAAGAGGCAAGTGAGTCACCTGGCCGCCGCGTACTCTGCGACTGCAGAAAGGGGCGGGGGGGGCATCCGAAATTTTTGGCAAGAGGAGAAATGGGTGAGCAAAGCTGGCCCTGGCAGGCGGCGATGGGACTGTCCCCAAAGCGCCCATGGAGAGGGACGGGTGGGGAGGGCGAGGGCTGGACCCCGCTGCGACTCCTGCACCTCCTGTCTGGTCACTGAAACAACCGGGGAGGGGGGCAAAGGGGGTGACAACCAGCGAGTGCCCCGGACATGGGGGACAGCGTTGTGGAGGGCTTTGCATCGCTAGCGGGGGGGCCCAGGGGAGAGATTTGAGCCGGTGTCAGTGCATTTATGTCCCCCTTGAGCAGCAACTGACCCCTCGCCCCCCGTGTGTCCCCCCAGGCTGCTCAACGAGAGCGAGAAGCGTCCCTTCGTGGAGGAGGCCGAGCGGCTGCGGGTGCAGCACAAGAAGGACCATCCCGACTACAAGTACCAGCCGCGGCGGAGAAAGTCGGTGAAGAACGGGCAGTCGGAGCAGGAGGAGGGCTCGGAGCAAACCCACATCTCCCCCAATGCCATCTTCAAGGCACTGCAGGCTGACTCCCCGCAGTCGTCCTCCAGCATCAGCGAGGTGCACTCCCCCGGGGAGCACTCGGGTAGGTACCCACGGCCCCACGAGGCGTTTCGGGGGGGACGGCACAGATACAGCTACCTAAGAAAAGTTGCGGCTCGAACCAGGCTGAAGCTGGGATTGGGTAAGGGAGGGGAGCCCCAGAAATGCAGTGAGAAGGAGGGGGGCAGCTGCATCAGGGGAGAAGGGCTGCCCACAAACTTTGCCCATAGCATGGGCTTTTGCCACTACTGCAGCCACTTCCACCCACAGTGCACATGAGAAATGTGAAGCTATGCATTTAAAACAAAAACAGAACCACCCCAGAAAGCTGGCCCATTGCAGTTCACACCTGAGGGCTCAGTAGGTGGGTGCCGACAGGGCTCCCGGCCGTGCCCCTCACACCTGGACGTGCCTGGGTTACCCTACACAACCACAGCCCCTGTTACCCATTAGCGGGTGAACCATTAACGGCGTTATCGCCCCCAGCGACACCCCCTCACCCCTGTCCCCCTTCCTTCCTCCCACAGGGCAATCGCAGGGCCCCCCCACGCCCCCCACCACCCCCAAGACGGACACCCAGCCGGGCAAGCAGGACCTGAAGCGGGAGGGCCGCCCCCTGCAAGAAGGCGGCCGGCAGCCGCCCCACATCGACTTCCGAGACGTGGACATCGGCGAGCTGAGCAGCGACGTCATCTCCAACATCGAGACCTTCGACGTCAACGAGTTCGACCAGTACCTCCCGCCCAATGGCCACCCGGGGGTCCCGGCCACCCACGGCCAGCCCGGCCAGGTCACCTACACGGGCAGCTACGGCATCAGCAGCACGTCGGGCTCGCCCGCCACGGCCGGCCACGTGTGGATGTCGAAGCAGCAGCCGCAGCCCCCGGCACAGCCACAGCCCCCGGCACAGCACGGGCTGCCGGCGCTGAGCGGGGAGCAGGGCCCGGGTGCGCAGCAGAGGACACACATCAAGACGGAGCAGCTCAGCCCCAGCCACTACAGCGAGCAGCAGCAGCACTCCCCGCAGCAGATCAACTACAGCTCCTTCAACCTGCAGCACTACAGCTCGTCCTACCCCACCATCACCCGCTCGCAGTACGACTACACCGACCACCAGAACTCCAGCTCCTACTACAGCCACGCCGCGGGGCAGGGCAGCAGCCTCTACTCCACCTTCACCTACATGAACCCCACGCAGCGCCCCATGTACACCCCCATTGCAGACACTTCGGGGGTCCCCTCCATCCCCCAGACCCACAGCCCGCAGCACTGGGAACAGCCCGTCTACACACAGCTCACCAGACCCTAAAGCCATGGAGGAAAGGAAAAGAGAAGAGAAAGAAACTTAGAAAGAGAGAGAAAAGAAAAAAAAAAAAAAACAACAGCAAAAAAAAATCAGAAAAGCGTGAAAGCAGCGAGAAGAACGGAGAGCTTCCTCAGACTTTTTCTTCCTTCTTTGCAATTAAAATAATAACTATAAAAAGACGCTCAAGTGAAAGCTGGCGGGGAGGAGAGAGCGCCTGAGCCTCCTGCACTAGAGCATCCTCCAGGACCCGCTTGAGAGCCAGCAAAGCTCGGGACACACTCGCCAAGGACTGGACTTGAACTCTGCTTCCAGCCTGGAGAGGAGATTCCTAACCAACCCGCCCAGCTGTCTTGTTCTCTGGACTTTTGTAATGAGGTTTTTTTTTTAGCAGTAATTAAAAAAAAAAAAGAAAAAAGAAAAAAAATGGGGGGTAAAAAAGAGAAAACTCAGAGTCCTCTGTGAGGAATATTCTCTATTTTAAATATTTTTAGTATGTACTGTGTATGATTCGTTACCAATTTGAGGGGATTGATACATATTTTTTAGAGATTTTTTTAAATGCTCTTATTTTTCCAACAGCTAAAAAAAAAATGACACTTAGTGGAGCAGTGCTAGGTTTTCTTGCAGTCAGAGGTATTTTTGTATAGATAAGTGTCTTTTTTTCTCTAAAAATAAAACTAAACCAGCATGCTTTGACCTGGGAACCAAGCTCTGTACGTGGGCAGCGTCGGGCGCAGCGATGGGCAGTGCTGAGACTGCGCAGGGACCAGCACGGGAGAGGCTTTATTTTTCTAACTCGTAGCAAAACCAGCCAGGAGAAGAGTTTCACTTTATTTTTTAATAACCTTGAGCCTTAAGAAAGACAAACAAAAAGATTAAAAATGAAAATCAAATCCAAACCAGCCCAAAGTGCTGGTGAGAAGCCTTAAAGCAGCCCTGTGATAATCACTTGGCTCCAGCTCTGCCTGTCCCTGGGCTGGGGGGGCTGAGCTCGACCCCCTCCGGGCACTCCCGTCCACCCCAGGCCTGATGCAAAACCCATCCAGGGGCTCCTCTCTGCTTGCAGGACATCACAGATACTTTACATTATTTATTTTGTGAGAAGAGCAGTTTTTAATCACAATTTTCCTTTTTTTTTTTTATCTCCCTTCTATTTTAAGTCCTTTCAAAAGCGATTGCATTAGTCGGAGCATTATTTGGAAGGTAACCGTGCCTGTTAAATTATGGTCTTAAACTGTAACCAGTCCTTTATTTATCTCTTTAATTCTTTTTTTTATTATTATTATTATTATTCTTTTTGGAATCTGTGTCCTGGGTTTGTACAAACTTGTGCTCTTCCTTTTTTTTTTTTTTTCTTTTGTCTTAAGGATAAACTGGAAAAAAAAAATAAGATTTGTACAAACTAAAGATTGCAAATGTAGCGTATCACTGAATCATTTGCCTTGTTTTCTGCCTCAGCTCTCTGGGACACACGAGCTCGTGCGAGGACGAGACCCAAGGCCCTGGCCCTGCCCAGGGGCAGCTCCGTTTTGGCCTTCCACCCCCCCAAAACTGCCTTCATCAGAGCTGGGGGGACACTGACTTTGGTGAAGCTGTGGCTGAACAGTTAAGGATTGCTTTTTAAAAAAGACAGCAAACTTTTTTTATTTAAAAAAATGATATATTTGTTAACTTTTTTTTTTTAGGGATTAAGTAGAAGAAAAAAAAATCTTAAAGCACTCTTATAATATGGCATCTTTCTATTTCTGTATAAAAGCAGATCTTTTTAAAGTATTTCTGTAACTTAAAAGACCTGTCATTTAAATCATATTTTGTCTTTAGGTAAGTTTGGTTTGGTTTGTTTGCAAGATCCTTCTCTCTGTGAAACTTACCTTTTTTTTTTGTATATTATTGTTTGCAATAAATATACATTGTATTAAAAGTTAAACATGCCCCAGGTGTCTGATTTATTATCACCTCCAAGGAGCACTGGGGCCATGCTGGAGCCCCCGGATGGGTTTGGGTTCATTGATGGGGTTTGGGGTGTTCCCTCTCCAGGGCATCCCAGAGAAACCAGAGCCAGGGAATAAGTGGGAGGTGGAGATAAATAAAACCAGACTGGACAGCTCAGAGTGTGACAGCAGAGCTCCAGAGGTGACAGTGAGCTCCAGCTGTCCCCAAGCCCCACCAGCTCTGACCACTCTCCCTGGGTTGCCTGCTCTGAGCTGCCTGGTTTGGGAGGGCGCTGAGGAAAAGGTGGGGAGAAAGGAACTACCCAGGGCTTTCAGGTCATTCTTATAAAACTGCTGAAATCCTCCCAAAAAGCCAAAATCACCTGAACAGCCAAGCAGGACACGTATCATCCTCAAGAATCAATGCCACATGTTCCCCCCCCAAATGAAGCACAGGCACCCCGGGAAGGAAAGATCTCCCAGCTCAGCCAGACATTGCTTTTCCTATCAAATCCATCCCAAATAAATCCCTAATCCAATCCTGCACAGTGTCTACCCCACCGGTCCCCTGGAGCAGCTCACGGTGCTCCAGGCAGGCCCCAGCCCGTGGTTTTGCCACCCCACCCCACTGCTGGTGTCACTGCAGAGCTCGCTGGTGACACGAGTCTGTGCAGGTCCCCTCCCTGACCTTCCCTCCGGGGCCGCAGTTTTCACGTGTGAAAGCATTTGCAGGAATGTCACAACCTGTCCCAGGCTGCACACGGAGCTGCAGCTGGCACAGGGCATCCCGTGGGGCTGCAGCTGTGGGGGGCACAGCACACAGCGGGGGCTATGCTAACACACCCCAGGGCACAGACCCCGGCAAACACCACCTTCTCTGCCAGCAGTTTAGCCCCTCTGGACTCTTTCCCTGGCTGAAAAGCCACTCCGATGCCGGCAGCGAGAGCCTGGGACGCACCAGTCCCTGCATCGCCAGAGCACCCCGAGCCCCTGGCCACAACACAAAGCCTCCACAGCGGAGTGAAGTGATTTTACACTCCAGCCCGTTACCTGCCAGGGGCTCATTTACCCTGTGCATTAGTTGGGGTCACTGTCACCCCTCCTGCTCCATCAGCCACCGTGGCTGGGAACGCTCCGGTCCCCGGCATTTCTCCGCAGCACACCGCAGCTTTCCCCTGCCCCCACCGGGCTCTGCCAGCTGCGAGTTTGGGCTTTGCTTTCCTTTGGATAGAACAAACACGGCTCCCGGAGTTCTGTCGAGGAAGCAGCCGGGAGCCTCGGGGGCAGCACGGCAGTGCCGGGAGCGGCCGCAAACAGCTCCGCACAGCAGAGCGCCTCTGGGAGATGCTCCTGTGGGTGGGATGGGCTGTCACCCAGCGACACGCTGGAACACATCCCAAAATTAGGACAGCCCTTCCCTGCCTCCCCCGGAGTCGGGGTCAGCAGGGACCCTTCACGTTCCCCCTGGTTTGCCCTGGGTTGGTAGCAGGGCAGATCCAGCTGGGATGTCTGCGTGGGATCCAGCAGCGACCCCTGCCAGATGCTGAGCAGGCAGCACAGCCCCAGCTGCTCCCGGGGGTGCGGTGGCATTGCTGTCCCCTCTCTCCCACTCCATGACCTCCACCTTCCCACCGGAAGCATCCCGGGGATATCTTCCTCACAAGAAACCAAAAGAGCAAAGCTCATGACCCAACCCTGGACCTGTAATTTCTGCACTGTTTACTTATGGTGTGGGCTTTAATGCTCTTGGCCTCCACTCGGCAAAGCCAGGCTGGACGGGGTCCCTGGGCAGCCCCAAAATTCCTGCCCACCCCCCGCCCGGCTCTGCCCCGCTCCGGGGGGACAAAGGGACACCCAGAGCGGGGAAAACGCTGGAAAAGCCCCGCAGTTTCAGGGCGGTGTGTGCTAGAAAGCAGAGCGGGAGGGGTGGGGAGAGAAATAAGAAATGAAGTGAAGGGAACTCGCACAATGCTGCAGGGCAGGTTTGAGCCGCGGCAGATAAGGACGGGTGCGGGGACAGATGAGCAGCGGGGCGGCCGCAATGCTGTCCGGAGGGGCGGGGGGCACCGGGGGAGCCCCCCAGGAACCTGCAGAGACCTACAGGGCTGGGCTGGTGGGGACACAGCGGGGCTGAGCCCCGCGCCGGGCAGCTCGTCCTTCTGCACTGCCGTGGTACAGCTTAGTGAGGACTTGCCTTTTTCCACCAGTGCGGAGGAAAATAAACAATTAAGATTTAAAAAAAAAAATAAAATGTGGGGAGAAAGTTTGAAAGCAGCCCCACGGCACAGCCCGCGTCCCCCGGCCGGGTCCCGGGATACCCCGGGGATGCTCCGGGGATGCTCCGAGGATGCCCCGGTGTGCCGGGCTCGGGGCCGGCCGCCCGCAGCCGTGGCAGCTGCTCCCAAACCGAGCTGCAGTTCGCATTTCCTCAGCCAGCTGTTCGCGTTGACATCGCCTGAAAGCCGCGGCTTTCTCCAAGAGAGGAGGCGAGCCCGCAGCCAGCTGTGCGCCGGGATCCTGGGATCGGCTGCGGCTCCTGCCCAGCTGCAGCCTTTGGGACATGGACCGTCCCTAGGGCAGCACAGCCAAGGTGTTGCTGGGTGTTCTCTTTTCCCTTTTCAGGGCCCAGTTCCAGGAATCAGGTGGTTTAGTGAGATGGAGATTTACAAGGAAAAGTGAAAGCAGCAAGTTGGGTTTCCCCCTGCATCTGGTGTTTGTCTCCCTCGGGACCACACTCAGCTCCCCGCAGGGAACTGCTGCCACCCAGGAGACTGTCTTAGGAAGGGGGGACAAACAAGCCCCCTTTTCTCTGCTGACACCAGAAAAATTTGTCTAAGATGCTTGGATTCAATAGTGCAAAAATGGAAAAGGTGGGGAAGGAGGAGAACTTGGAGACACAGGGTGCACACGGGTCCAAGGAATCAGAGAGGATACTAAAAAAAAAGCTTTAAGCAACTCTAGCACAACCTCCTCTGACTGGCTGGGGATGTGGATGCAGATGGGATCCTCCCTCAGCAAGAGGGTGCTAAGGATGCACATGCAATGCTGCAGGACACAGAGCCACTGCTGTCCCCTCTGTCACCCCCAGCCAGGCTGGATGTCACCAGAGCAAGGAGTGGTGTGACGTGCCTCTCATCACACCCAGATCACAGTAACAACGGGAGGGAGGGGAGGAACAGGCTCCCTCAGACCCCTCCTGCTTCCCCAGCCATCCAAAGCCCCCTCCACAGCAGAATTAACCCCTCTGGGGCCACAGTGGATCATCACCATGTGGCCATTCCCAGCTCAAGCTACAAGCCTGGTGTCACCCACCATCCTACAGATCCCAAAATTCCCAGGAACAGGCCCCAGCCACCACATCCATGCAGGCACAGACATGCCCTAAGTGCTACTGTGATAGAAATAATCGATCCTGAGGTGCCTTGGGGGCCATAAAGACCTTGACTGTTCGCTCCTTGGGTCACAGCCCACCTCTTTAGTACGTGCTTGCACAAGGACTGCTCTAATGGGGCTCTGAGCTGCTATCGGGGCCTGAAGTGCTATTGTAATACAACTACTAATCAGGCAATAGCTTTTATATGAGCAGCCCCTGCTCAGGCTGCGCTCCCAAGGCTCATAAAGCAGGGAAGGCTCTATTGAAGTCACCAGGAGCCCGGCCCATGCACAGGGAGCTGGATCAGAGCTGCTCAGCCAACCCTGCGGCTGTGGAATTCCAGTTTCTTTCTGTGTGTGCATGTGTGTGTGCCCCTGTGTGTGCACACACAAGCACATAGAGCCTGGGACCATCAACGGCAAGAGGCCTGAGCTTTGAGACACGTTGTTTGTAGAGCTGGGGAGGGGAGGGGAGTTATTTCTTCATTAAAACAAAGTCACGTTTATAGAAAGCTCAATAAAAACCGTTTGAAATAAGAAATAACAGCGACTCTACGAAGGGAAGGGAAAGGAAACAAGCCTCCAAATTCACATTTCTAATTAATTACCTGCCTGGGAGCTGCTCTCAGCTTTCAGTGACTGAAACATTTTACAGGGGGAACGTCTGAGAGCTGGGTCTGTGCAGCTTATGAGTGTGGTGACCGCAGCGCTCCGGGAGCGAGACGCAATAACGCGGCTCCCCGGCCCGACAGAGAGGCACAGCCAGGCCCAGGGGCTGCCCGAGCCAGACACACACAGCCATTCAGCCTGCAAAATAAGTATGGTTTTAACAAGGTCGTCGCTCTGACTTGAGGAAATCCACAGGTTGAGCAAAGTGTGGCCGTCCCGAGACGGCCACGTGCAGAAAACACCCACGTGGAGTCCGAGCTGCAGAGGGATCAGGGGGACAACCAGGGTGGTGGCAACCTGGCCCCATGAAACCCCTGCCCTGGCATCCCCTCCATCATCCTTCTCAATAATCCCATGGGGTTCTGCACTCCGCAGATTCCAGATCCACACCAAATTTCCCAGTCTCAGGGGACTGGTTGAGTCCCCAGCCTGGAGTTTCCTTGGGCACAAAGTTTCTCACAACCTCAGTGCTCAAGGTGACGACTCACACATGGTCCCACAGCTCAGGCAGGACAGTGTTTCTGCCCCACATCCCTCCCAGGTCCCCTCCACACCCCGAGATGTGTCAGAAGGAAGATGGGGAAAAACAGCTTTACTTTTGATTTTCCTTCTCCCAGCGTGGGGATTAATTGCACACGTTGTCTGGGCAGAAACCAACTATCACCAAGCAAAGTCTCGCTCCATAAATTTTAAACTGCTAATAATAAGGCTGGACAGGAGTTTTAAAGCTTCAGTAGACAGTTTACAATTAACCTACTCCTGTCAGCTGGAAAATCACCTTAAAATGTGATTCCAGTTCACGTCTGGCTCACTTTGAGAGTTAGAAACTGCTTCAGAATCCCAGTAAAAGCATGGAGCAGAGCCAGGAGGAAGGCCTTAGGAGCAGAGTTTCAGCCCAGACCTGACCTGAATTTCTCTCAACACTGGGGCAGATTTTTGTCAGGTATCCCACAGGATTGCCAGTCCAGCCCCTGGAAGCTGGAAACCAGCCTCCCCGAGTTTTGGAGTTCTCTGAGCTCGTGCCAATCAAGTTTTTATCAACTTTTCCAAGAAGACAAACCCCTCCTCAACACATCTTTGATTTAGCAGCTGCAACACAGGTGAGGGAGAGGAAGATGCAGATTTTTAAGTCCCAAACTACCAGAGACACCTAAGGAATGATAACCTGAAGCCATCATGCCGTGGAGCATTGGATGCACCCACCACACCAGCCCTGTTGCATCCTGATTCTCCATGGGCTTTTTCCAGGCTGGAAGGTGAATTCCAGGAGCTGGAGCCACCATCCCAGTGGTCACATCCCAGCTGAGCCAGACTAACCAGGTACACATGGAGGTCCCTGCAGTGCAATGAGGGGCTCCATCCCTATCACTCAGTATGTCCAATACCTTTTTTCCCCTCTTTTACCAACTTAATCACAAACTTTTTAAAGATAAAAAATACTCTAAAAATAAGTTATGGAGTGTTACTGTGAGGATGGGCAGGCCCTGGCACAGGTTGCCCACAGAAGCTGTGGCTGTCCCATCCCTGGAAGTGTCCAAGGCCAGGTTGGACGGGGCTTGGAGCAACCTGGGCTGGTGGAAGATGTCCCTGCCCGTGGAAGGGGGTGGGACTGGATGGGCTTTAAGGTCTGTTCCCACACCAACCATTCCATGATTCTATGAGCAGCATGAGCATTTAAGGAAGTTTTGGCATCCAAAGCAGCCCACTTGGATCCTACAACCTCACAGACCAAAACTTCAGTCTTTGGCCACAGCCATGAGGTGAGGCTTCAAAAAGGTCCCAACTGCAATATCTTTTAAAAGCCCCCATAATGAATTGCGTCAGTGAGGACTAAGTTGGGGGGGGAGGCACCCAGTCATTTTCTGTGATTAAAAGGCAAATTTTATTCCTCTAGAAACTTGGAAGCAAATGTGGCGTTGCCATGGTTTCACACCCACTGGCTGGAAATGACAATATTAGCAGGGTGACCTGGTAATTAGAAACTGTGCCCCCAGGTCAGGCTGCGGAGAAAATAAAGAGAGATTACGGAGTCCTAAAGACACAGCATAATGCTGCGGGCTCCTGGGCTCCCCACCTTTTATAACCGGCCCATTTAAATGCAGATTATGACTTTCCACCTGGGGCTGCTAATCTGTCTCACAGCCAGATCAAACAATAAGGCATCTCTCCGCACTGTGGGGCCAGGGTGCTTTAGAGCTCGGGCTGTCATCAGGTCCCTCACTCTGTCTGTCCCCCTTTTCTCAGGATAAAACCCAGAGTTTCTCGTTCACAGATGATTATTTTTCCACCCTGGATGTTTATGCCCTCCTCTCCCTCCCCCAAACTCCAAGGATTTGGAGCAAACCAGGCTCAGATTTTCCACTCGGTGATGCAATGGAAGACAAGGGCAGCAATCAAGCTCATTAGCATCGGGCTGGCACACACTCGGTTTAGGGGAAGGATCATGAAGGGGTCCTGAAATAGCAGGAGGGTGATTTCAGGGAAGCAGGTGGCTCCTCTCAGCCCAGCATCCCAAGGAACACTTGGGGACACAGAGTCAGTGCCAGCCCAACAGATCCTACTGGTATTAGCTGGGTGATGCTGGGCAGAGACACACCATCCCCATGGGAGCTACCTGACCCACCACCTGGGCAACCCCATCACTCCAGCCCTTCCCCTGATGTTTCATGAAAATGAGCAGCACCAGTAGGGACAGTGTTCAGAGAGCACCTTCACACTGAGTGGCAGGGAAATCAAATCCCCTGTGTCTGAAACAGGATGGGATACCTGGGTATGCAAGCAGGGAAGAGACTCCTGGATCCAGCACTTGTTCCTTCCTTGGCCATCAGCTTGATGAGCCCTTTAGCATGAGAGCTACAGAATCATTTAGGTAGGAAAAGACCTCTAAGCATATCGAGTCCAGCCTGTGCCCGATCTCCACCTTGTCACCCAGCCCGCAGCACTGAGTGCCAACTCCAGTTGCTCCTTGGACACCTCCAGGGATGGGAACTCCATCACCTCCCTGGGCAACCCATTCCACTGCCTGACAATCCTTTCTGTGGATAAATTTTCCCTAGTATCCAATCTAAACCTCCTCTGGTGCGGTTTGAGGCTGTTTCCTCTTGCCCTTTTGTTATCTGGGAGAAGAGGCCAACCCCCACCTTGCTACATCCTCCTTTCAGGTCTCTCCTGAGCCTCTTTTTCTCCAGGCTGAGCCCCCCCAGCTCCCTCAGTCACTCCTCAAGAAATACCCGAGGAGTCCTGCCCTGATACACTAAGAGTGGTCCAAACCTGCCACTGTCAGCAGAAGGTTGTTATCCTGGGCTCTCACCAAGGGAAAAGCAGCCGAGGTGTTTCCTCGAGCTGTGTTTTCTCTGGTGGCAGCTGCTGGTGATGTCTGGGTGGGGACTGTCCTCACCCAGGACTGACCTGGTGCCCAGGGAGGTTAGAAAGGAATAACCCAGACACAATCCCTGTAAGCTGGACTTTAAAATCCATCCCCCACCAGCAGAGCGGGTAATGCCGGTGTCATTAGAGCCAGATGACTCCATCAACACCAGCAGAGAGTGAGCGCTTTAAGCTCCTTCGACTCCTGCACCTGCCTCTTTACTGCTCTTCGCCTTCATTAAGTGTGGGAGCCTTTCAATGAGGGCTAATAACAGCCCTGCACCCTGAGCAGGCTCCGTCCCCGGGCCTGGCATGTATTTCTCACAACCCAGCACAGGTGTCAGGTGCATCAGGCACCTTCCACAGCTCTTCAGAGAGCACCAGGAATTTTATCTGCTTTTCTGGAGATGCCAAACCCAAGGCTCCAACCCTGCTAACATGGGTCTCTAGGTCCCACTCGTCCTCCTGGATTGGTATTTAACATCTCTGTCACTTTATGGTCCTGGAAACTCAGGACAGCTCCATCTAACCATTTTCAAACATTCCCCATTCAAGAGTCACCTTAACCTTCTCAAAGTAGGAGAGGAGTAGGGAAAATGATTCCCAGAAGACTCAGAAGGACACAGTGGAGATTCTCTCATATCCCAATCTTTGCAAAACGCCCTTAGCAAACATAGGAAGGAAAAACCAACAGGGCATCGTGGAAAAGACCCCAAAACCCCAATATTTGAATGCAATGTGAGCAAAAACCTTCATTTCCAGCTGCTTTTTTTACAGCAGTAAAACAGCAATTGCTCCTTGTAGGTAATAAAGAAGGAGGACCATGGAGAGCTGGAGCATGAGGCACTGGGAACACTGGAAAAGCCAAACTGGATCCCCCAAGCCTTGCCACGCACACCTTGGCACCCGGGCCAATCTGAGCTCCTCTGTGCCTCAGTTTCCCCACACCTGCACCCCTGAGATCCCACTGCACTGCACAAACAGCTCATTTGATGCTTGGAAATCACAGAGAGCCGCTTGTGCATGCTTTTATTACAAGGTATCAGCACTGCAGAAGCGACTTGGGTCACCTTATCCCTGCAGGCAGCCAAGGCCCAGCACAGACACGTCTTACCACCCACTAAAAGCCAAACCCAAGCCTTATTAGCTTCCTACTTGCCTTCTTCAACCCCCGTGCTGCCTCCCACCCCCTTTCCTCGCCCCCGTTCCTCCTCCCTTCCCAAACTGTCATGGTTTATTTTGTTTGGATGGATTTTCTTTCTCCTTCGTCCCCCCGCCCCTCGCAAACAGATAGTTTTCCCATGGAGATCCAGCCCGCTCCGTGCCCATTAGCATCCTTGTGCATAATTACAGCCCAAGGCATTGTCATGCAAAGCAGCCTCGGATGACAACACTTCAGCCCGGACGACGCAGAAACGCTGCGAGGAAGTTTCTCACACTGGTTTTAGCCAAGGCAAACCGGCCCGCGCACGGGTTTGAGATTTTAATTAATTAATGGGTGCTGGGCTCCCTTCACAGCCCCGCCACTCGAGGATGGGAGCCCCCAGGGCTCCTGCACCCATCCCTCCATCCATCCGTGGGCTTCACCTTTCTGTGTAAGAGGATCAGGGAGTGCTTTGAGTTGGAAGGGACCTTAAAGCTCGTCTCCTTCCACCCCCTGCCATGGGCAGGGACACCTCCCACCAGCCCAGGCTGCTCCAAGCCCCGTCCAACCTGGCCTTGGACACTCCCAGCGATAGTGCAGCCAAAGCTTCTCTGGGCACCCTGTGCCAGGGGCTCACCACCCTCACAGGGATGAATTTACTCTGTGGTACACTTTTACCTCATTAATATAAATTAAAAAGGCCACCCCAAGCAGCCAGAGAATACTTTCCCACCAGCCATAAGGGGTGAGAGGGCTCAGCTGGCATCTCCATCACAGCAACATGATGGGTTCTGTCCTCACTGCTCTCCCTACCAGCTCCTATCAGCCAAAAAGGCTCAGAAAGCTTTTTCTGCTCCCAAGTCAACATCTTTAGGGGTTTTCTTCTGGCTTCATGGGTCTGGCTGGCTCTAGCTGGATACTGGTGGTGTCCCTTAGGAGGTCACACAGGGTAAGGATGGGCTGGGGGAAAGATGGGTGAGCTGGCCCAGGACAGCTCAACAGAGAAGATGGGCTGGGTGCTGAGCCCCTCTGCTGGAACCTTCCCCTGCTCCTCAGGCAGTAGATGTGAGCAGGTCAGCTGTGCTCCCTCCTGCCCCACACCTTGCTGGAAAGGGATCCCAGAGAGATCCACAGCAGCAGGGGCCAGAGGGGCTCCTCCAGACCCATCAAAGAGAACAAAGCAAACCCCAAATCCTGCCCCCACGACCACTCCCAAGGCATCCATGAGTGACTGCCTGGAGCACTGCCATACCTCCAGCAAGCACTGCAGTAGGGCTGAGGGGATGGTGTGGCAGCAGGGACACATCCCCCATGGGGTTTCCATTCACTTCCTTGGGATCTAATAAAAAAATCCATCTAATAATAACCACCATTTAATAACAGAAGCCACCAAAAGGTGAAGAAGCAGCCAAGTCAGAGCAGTTCTGGATAATTGAAATGTGTTGAAACCCTGGGATGCTTCTGGGAATGCCAGAGATTAACACACCTGGCAGGTCTAATCCTTCCTCAAACCAGCACCCTGCAAGTGCTTGCCTCCCCAGACACCAGCTCCTCTGCTCCTCCACCAGCTGACGTGCATTTTGGCACCCAGATTTCAATGTCTTTTCATGTCCCTGCAGATGCTTTGCCAACATTTTCTGTTACAGTAACAAGCAGGCTTTTGATAGAGGAATTTCAGAGAGGACCAGTGGGAAACGGGGGCTGCGGGCAAGGACAGCAGCTGCCCTGAGCCACTTCTGGGTATTATTTTTGCCATTCTTTGGCCTCCCTCACATTAGTTCCTGCTCAGTGAAGGACAGGGCTGTGTATACACCACAAGAGGTTTCCTATGCCTCCACCTGAGCATCCCAGAGCTTCCCTCACAATGCCAGCCCCTTCAGATCACAGACATCGACTGAGTCAGGATCCCATTGCTGCAGGTTGACTCACAGGGGAGGAATTTGGGGTATTTCTGAGGTGTCCTCAGTTTAATCCTTTTCCTCCCAGCTCTGCTCCTTGGTTTCACTCTGGGAATTCTCCCTCCCTCAAGGCAGAGACCAAAGGATCAGCATTTAAAACGAGCCGCAGAAGCAGGTGAGTCATCAAGAGTCATCCCTAGAGACAAGAACCCCCACTGTTGTCTCCCCACCAAATTCCTGGAGGATGCCAAGAGCACACATCTCTCTCTGGACAACCCTGCAGAGCTGTGTCAGTCACAAACCTAGTGATTTCCTCCAAAAGCACAGCTGAGAGCCACCCTGCACCTCAGTTAAGGGATCTGGTACTCATTAACCCTCAGGGCTGTGTGTGCCGTGGAACCTCCCCCTCCATGAACCTTCCCCTAAGGGGAATAGGGGAGAAAATTGGGGAAGGAGCTGAGGGTGGTACAAACACCAACATGGTCCTCACCTGCTCCCACATACCCTAAAATGATGAGATCTTGGCTAAGGGGACACTGACCCTAACACAGACTGGCCCGTGCCTGGCACAGCTGACAGCAGAGCTGCCTGGTGGGTGCACCAGGACATAGAGCTGGAGCAGGGCAGGGGAGCCCTCTTCACCCCCAGGACACCCCCCAAAAAAAGAGATAGATACGCTCTGAAGGTGGCATCATTCTGTTCAGCCATGCCCAGGCGCTCTGTGCTCTGCTCCCCACACACACAGGCGGCCACCAGGATGTCCAGCAGCTGGAGAGCCACAGGAAACCCCCACCCCTGCAGATGCTGGGAGCAGGGGAGGTCAGGACTCACTCCTGGCTGGTGTGTTTGCTTTGCCTGCCCCCAGATCCCGCCACAGAAGGTGGGCAGAGCCAGAGCTGGGGCTGACCCGGCCACTGACCCAGAACCAGCCCCCCAAAGGCCCTGATTGCAACCGTCTGGAGGGGCCAATGGGTTTAAATGTGCTCCCCTGGGACGGGGAACATGCCGGGAGCTGCCAGTGGTGCTTCCCCTCCCGGCTGGGATGGTTTGGGTGACAAGAGTCTCTTGTTATGCCAGGCAAGGGATGGCAGTGCTGAGGGCAGCAGGCAAAGTGTCCAGGAGATCTTGGAGCATTTTATAGCCAATGTAGTAGCCCAGCCCCTGGGGGGAGGGATGAGGGCATTGCTGACAGCTGGGAAAGGCACAGGGCAAGGATCAGAGGCACAGAAAACACACAGGAAAGGATCAAGCAGGACAAGGCCACTGGGAAACTTGGGTCACACCTCTGCAGGGACAGTCACTGTGGACAAGGCAGAGCAACCCCAGGTTTGCTGCCCGTCCCTGCTGCCACAGATCCCCTTCACCAGACACTGCAGCAGGGAGTGGCCAGGGAAAAGGCCTGGAAAGATCTCCAGTCCACCAGGATGTTTTTCCAGTTCCCCAACAGGAGAAGAAATTGGTGATTCTTTTCACAACTCTTGGTATTTTAGGAGCTTTTTGATGGCCAGAAGTTTGCTTTGCTTCCAGCAAGGTTTCTTTCCTGGGACCTGATTTTGCAGCAGGACAAGAGCTCACAGGAGTAGATCACATGTGGTCATTGCACCACAGGACAGCAAGAGGGTGGGAGATAGAGCAGAACAACACAAATTCCCCATATCCCCCTGCTCTCTGCTCCATTCATTTTGGAAAAATAACCCAGAGAAATTAAATATTCCCCAAAGCTGAACGTGCAGCACACATTAATGTCCAGCAGCTCAGAAAAATGACAACTCTTTGTTTAGACTTTCTCCTAATTCATATTTTATACGGGCCTCTCATAATCCATACTCAATCCATCTTCCCTCTTACTTGTTTTCTCTTCCCCCTCCTTTTTTTCTTTTAACCTGTTTAATCCTTTTAAGTTCAAGGATTTGAAAAGCAAATACTATAAAAGATGAAAGGTGCGTTGGAGGAAATCAACTTTGATAAGAGGCTTTTATGGCTTGTAAACCTTATTCCGGCCCTTTGGCTTGAAAGGCTGCACTAATTTTAAGAGCCTTATGCAAGCCTCACGTTGAGCTTCAAGAAAGAGTGTGCCAGCCTAGAAATGATGGGCACCTGGCTAAGGGGCTTCTCAGCACAGGGTGCTGAAGTCTGGCCCAAGCTGGACAACCAATAACAGCACAACTATGGACTTTTAAGAACCCAAGAAACAGCCAAAGCAACTTTCAAAAGAAGAAATCAACCCACTAAATATTAGGATTAATGGCACAACCCTGAATAAATTGGTAATGGGACACTCTCCTTAAAGTAAAGCTCTGCAGCTCCAACCCACCCCTTCAGGCAGTGCATCTCCAGCAGCTCCACGCCATGGGACCTCTGCCCAGGGGAAGCAGCCCTGAAAGTGTTAACCAGCCCCAGCCCCACTTCATGGACAGGTTTCAGCTTCTCCCAGGGCCAGGACTGGGTGCAGTGAGGTCACAGTTTGGCAGAGCTGCTCCTGCTCGGGGCAGAAACAGAGAGGGCGATTGCGTAAGAGGAGTGTTTGGAGACAGAGATGCTTGACAGGGTAAACACACAAGTGCCTTGGGTGTTTGAACACAGGCCACAAGGCTCGAAGGGAAACGTCTGAGCACGGGCCCAACTCAGGACAGCAGCTCTGAGGGGCAGGTGTCCCATCCCAGGTGCCCAGGGCTGAGGTTGGGACTGAGGAGTCCCACCCTGTGCTCCTGACTGGGGGCCACCAGCAGTGCCACCACCCCTCCTTATCGGTGGGTGCTGCAGGGTGGAATCGCTTCCACACGTTCTCTGGCACCACTCAGGGCAAACACACAATGCTCTCCCCTCCTTTGACAAGAGACAGAGCCACAGAATCATTCAGGCTGGGAAAGGTCTCCAGGATCACCAACCTGTGCCCGATCCCCATCCTGTCACCCAGCCCAGAGCACTGAGTTACACATCGTCATTCCTTGAACACCTCCAGGGATGGGGACTCCACCACCTCCCTGGGCAGCCCCTTCCAATGCTTAGACACTCTTTCCATGAGGAAATTCCTCCTGATGTCCAACCTGACCCCCCCAAGAGCCTGGCTCCTGCACTGCTCCGAAATGTGCTGCCATCATCCTTGCTTACAGTGCTGCTTGCAGGGTGACAGGCTCTGGGCTCTTCAGCATCACGTGGGACACTCATGCAAAGCATTATTATGCAGGAAATTAGCTGCAATCCGGAAAAGGGCTATCCATCAGGAGACCGAGGCTGCTTCCTTGGGATACTGCTCTTCCTAGAGGAGCAGGGAGGGCCAGTGGTGGCTGAAGGACCATCCCAGGTGAGGGAGAGGAACTCCCTTAATACCAGATAATCACCTCTCAGATACAGGCAGGAGACTCTTTTAGATGCATGAAGGGTTTGAATTGTTTTAGTGACATTCACAGATTCCTGTGGTTTCTGGAGCGGGCCAGTTACCCCCATCACCTGTTTCCATACATTCTGTGCTGTCTCCACATACCCCAGAGCTGCAGAGTTTGTTATCAGCTCCGAAGTTTCAGCCTAAATTTGCAGCAAGAACTAGCCAAAAAAAAAATAAACTATAAAAATTCTGCTCAGCCACTGTATGGTTTTTCCAACAGGATATGGGTCGGGTCCTGTATGTGGTTTTGGGACTGCCTGGTGCAAGAAAGCACAAAGAAAAGATGCTAATTTTGCAGCCAAGCCCAGTGCAGGGCAAAGCCCTGGAGCCCTCATTGCAGCAGCTTGGCCGTGATGCCAGGGAAGGTCAGAGCAACGAGCTCCAGCACCCCGGGCAGAGGGGACAGCCTGATGGACCCCAACTAATGGGCTCTCTGGAGTTGTGCACGTAGCCTGTGCTGCTGCTGGAGCTGCTAATGAGCAGCACAGTCGGAGGGAGCAGCCTGGGAGAGATCCGGGCTCTCCTCCACGGGGCAGCCCAGGCACAAATGGGAAGCAACAACCAGTTTTGAACCTAAATATTTTCCAGTCTGAAAAAGCAAAATGGGTAAAGGGTGGGAAAAAGTGTGACAGGCAGAGAAGGCAGACTTAGGGAGCTTAAGGGATTTGCCCCAGCTGCCAAGTGGGGACTGAAAGCCGGATTTCTGGATCCCGGATCAGTTTGATCCCAAACCCCTTCACGCGCCACTGCCATCGGGGACTGTTCCTACACAAAGGCAACTCCAACTGCAACTCTAATCGATCCCTTTGCAGGCACAACCCCAAATATCATTGCAAACATGTTATGGGAGCACTCTGCTCTCCCCAGAGAGGAACAGGGAATAAACATGAGAGCTGAGGGTGCTGAGACCCTGGAAGAAACCCTGCCCGTGGGGCTCTTGTATATATCCCCTCGTTATTTTGTTGTTGTTATTGTTACTGAAAAGCAAAAAAAGTTTGCAAACACTGTAATCAAGCAGTTTTCACGACTGGAAAATGCTTCCAGCAGACCCAAGCAGCAGCAGAAACTGCTTTCATGACCAATCTTGTATCTCCCGCAGATCTGCAAACCCATGAAGGATCTTGTTAGCACGGTGGACTGAAGAAACACAGTGGGCTAGAAATTACAGCAGAGCAATCAGCCCAGCTTTTTTCCATTACCCAGGCTGAAAAAATGCCAGCAAATAATAACAATAATGAAAATAATCAGGGGAAAATGGCTAAGGACATTTTCCTAGCCATATGGAGCACAGTTATCTTGGGAAAGACTTTCCATCTCAAGCCAGATGTCAGGTGTTACACCCAGAATCAGACCCAGGCTCAGCTCTCGAGGCCTCCGAGTGAAGCAGCAGCAGGGCTGTTGTTTCAGGGCACTGCTAAGCAATACTCAGTTTGCACCTGGGAAACTCTTTAGGTGACTTGGGACCTGAAGCCTGGAGGGTGCTCAGGAGGGGAGGACGAGGTGAGACACAGCACATGCTGTCCCCGTGCCAGCTCCAGCACAAGGATGGGATGCAGACACTTGTCACATCCCTCTCCCAACCACATGCAGAAACCCCAGGAGCCACATGAAGGTGAGGTGGGAGATACTCAGCTTCCACTCATGGGATACAAACCCCCAAACCTCTAAGAACACATACAGTGTCATTGTCCCAAACATCATCCTGTGGAGACTCCAGCCTGCTCCACAATATCCCCTCTCCCTGCTCAGCCCCACCAGTGACCAGCTGATGTTCCCCAGGAGTGTCAAACCTCGCAGCTGTTTTGTTCAGCAGCCCCACACCACACACACAGTTTGCCAACAGTCATTACAACGTCCTGCAACATTTGGCCACCAGACTCATTCTCTATTTGTTTTTTGAGGACGAGGGAAGGATTGCTCAACAGCTGCTGTGTAGGCCTGGTTAGCCAAAAAGAAAATAATAATGCCCTACCCTAAGCACATCTCCAGGGAGACCAAGTGGTTTTTTCACTTATTTATACACCACCAGTAGCACCAAGGGAGTCTTACCAAGATCAAACCCCTGGCATGGCAGTCACACAGAGAGGGAGAGGAGCCACCCTTCCAGCAGGAACGGGTGGCTGCAGAGCAAGGAGGAGGGAGGACTGTAGCACAGAGTAGCTAAAGGAGTCACCCAGAGCCATAATGGGTGGCCATGGCTCAGCTGGAGCTGAATTTCCAAGGTCTGAGTGACCAAAGGAGGATAAAGCACTTCCCTGGCTCAAAAGGGCGGTTTCCAATAAAAACAAGGATCCTGGAGGAGCTGCCTGCACCTCCCTGGCTGTGGTCACGCTTCCCGGACCATCCTTTCAGTGGTGTGGGAAACCACTGAGGCCAAACCAAGGGATGAGGTAAGGAGCCCAAGAGCCTGGGAATAGCAGCACAGGCACTTGGACCACATGAGCATCCTGCACGAGCCCTCATCTGAATCCAGCCCTGCAGTCCAAGGGCTGGTTTGCCTCACTGGAGACCTGGAAGGGACCCAGCAGCTGGGAATCTCACACACAAGTCATATGAAGGGATGGGCAAAGCTCCTTTGAACTTCACAAACACTTAAAGTGTTCAGTTTCAAATATTAGGGGGGGAAGATCTTAATTGTAACAATTTTTCTTATATTTGAAGCAGTTGTTATGCCCAACCTACTTAAAAATCAGGCTGGAGGAAAACAGCTGCCTACAGACCTGTCCTCTGAGGGTCTTCTCACCCCACAGCCCCACTGAGCCAACACTGGTCCCATCTGACCCCACAGAGTGACACTTTTGGAAGGGGAAAATAATCAGAAATGGGTCTTTGGATTTACAGTTTTCCATCATGGCACGACAGGATGGCACAGCAAGTTCTCCACTCTTCTGCCAGAGCCTCTCAGCACAGTAATGTCATGGTTGTCACCTCAGGCAATAAACCAACTCATGGACTGAACACCTCCAGAGCAATACAGTGAGCCACCAAATGGCCCTGCCCTGGTTTGGGGAAGGCACCCACAGTCCCACGAGTGCTTCCACCACCAGAGTCACCTCTGACACCTTCCTTCCTCTGCTCCTCCCTGGATCCTCTGCTGAGGAGCACTGGGGCTGCCTCACCTGGCCACAGGTCACTGCCCACAGCCACTGCTCCTCCTTCAGGATTGGGATCAGGTTTGCACATCTGGCCCTGCTTCCTCCCAGTTGCACAGACGCCACACAGCAAACCAGCCCCATGGTCCTGCGCTCGCTCCAGAGAGTGCCAGAGTAGCTTGTACCAACACCAACCCCCCCAAAAATGCACAGAACACTTCAAAGATTTTATGAAGGAAATAATGAGCCTCTTCTCCTAAATTAAAATCCTTTTCTTCCCTTTTCCAACACAGCAGGACTTATGCTATCCCCAAGTCTGATAAATAAAAGGAGCTTTCATGTCAAAAAAGCCACGTATTTATGTAGGTATCTCAAGCAACCTTTAAAATATTCTTTTAATTAGCAGAAGTTTCCAAAGCCTGAAGTTACACCCCAACTTTCCTCATGTAGGTGCACTGTTGCCAAATTAAAGGTAACACCATGCTGAATTTTTACAGCGCATCCTGGAGAACATGAGCCCTCATCAGGCTCCATGAGCTCCCACCAGGACACGATGCAAACTATGGATTCCAGTGGTGAGAAAGACAGGGATGAGGAGAAAGCAGCCCCATATTGTAGCAATCTTCCCAGTCATTAATTGCATCCTGCTGGCACAGCCCTCTCCAAGTCTGGTCCTAAAACATGTCAAACACTTCCCTCCTCTGAACACTTGTTAAAGAGGCTTTAACCTCTTCCCTCCTGAGTCCCAAAGTCTGCTGAGTCGCAGGAAAGAGGCTGGAGAAGAGGGCCAGGGGAGCAGCACTCAGAGGTCACCAGCCAGCGTGAACCTCAAGTGCCTGACTTCCTTCTTTTCCAAGAAAATGGGGAGGGGAGGGGGCAGGGATGAACACTGGTGGGAACCCTCTCCTCCTCCCCAGCTTTGGGAGGATATGGTCCCGGTTGGGGGTCGTCTAAGATGAAAGAGCATTTGACATTTTCAGACCAAAGGGTCTTATTTTTATTTTATTTTTGAGGGCCACATGCAGTCAAATGCCTTTAATGGTGCTAGAAACAGATGGGCCACCGTTTTCTTTGCTCATACGGGGTGCCAGACATAAAAATACCATTGAAAAATGAGAAATAAAAGTTTTCCCTTTTTCATTTACTGTTTCTGTTCCTTCCTGGCTCCTGGAAACTGGCAGTGGACAAGGAAAGTGGTTGGAGGGGTCAGCTACAACCTAAACTCACGGTGCCTTCAAGACATCAGTGTCATTCTGGACAGGAATCAAACTCTGCCAGCTCTTCAGACAAAGGAATATTTCTCATTTTCAATAAGAAACCAAATGAAAATATTCAAACATTTCCCCCTTCTTGATTTCTACTTGGAATTATTTTTCCCCCGTTTTGCTTTACTGAGACAACAGAAGGGGGAAAAAGCAAGGAAGAAGTAAAAGGGAAACTAGAAGGAAGAGGGGAGGGATGGAAGGGAAACCATTTCAGAGGCTGCAAATCAGAAACTTAAAATCCAAACTTTTCTCCACCAAGAGGAATTAGTTAAGACTCTGGGAGAGAAAGGGTTGAGTTTGGGTTGAAAAATTCCAAGCAGGTCAACTGAAATAATGTGTGAGTGATGAGGGCTGGTCCCCAAGGTCTGCAGTCACCCTCCCCAACCACAGCCCTACCAGAGCGTGGCCCAAAATCTCCAGCTCCACGTGGCAGAGGCACACTGTGGTGCTTGGGAACGCCCCAGACCTCTCTCCTCTCTTCCCTCCCTCCTCCTGGAGCCCTGCATTGCTGCCATTTCTGCAGGAAGTGTTCAGCCAAAGCAAACACGGATTCCTGGAGCCGGCTCTCGGGAGAGCAGCTGCACAGAACTGGCAGCCCCATCCTTCGGGACCCCCTTTCCATCATCCCCGTGAGCCACGTGCACAGGAGGCTCCTCCAGCAGCATCCATGTGCCCCAGAGCCAGGGTTTCACTTACCCACGAACCCAGCACCAGGCCTGTGCTCCCATGGCTGCCTGGAATTGCAAATCCTTTCTCCTCCAGCATCAACCCCCAGCCTCCCTCTGCCCCTGCAGCCCCCGTGGCATCCATGGTTCCATTAGTCCTTGTCACTTCAGCAGCAATCTGCTGTGAGCTTCCCAAACCCAAATATTACCCATCTCCTTTACTCTGCAATCTGCATTCTGCCCCAAGGATAAATTTATTTTAGGATAATACACTCGGGGCATAAAACTCAACCTCAGATATCCGGCCAAGCCATTGCCCAGTGAGCCACATGCACTGGAAGCCACTTGTCCAGCTCTCCCAAATAGACATTCCAGTCTACATCAGCCAAATGTCCATCCAGAGATGTCACAGAGCTGGGACTTTGGTCACACAGAGCTTCAGTTTCCCCCAGAGCAGTCCATGCCAAGAGCCTGCTAAGGATGCAGAGCAAAATTCCCAGGCAGAATAAAAGGCAAGAGGAGAAAACGATGCTCATGTGCAGCTGGCATTGGGAAGCCTGGGATGCAGACAGATCTTTGGAGTTATGGACTTCACCCTCAGTCTGCCAGCACATCCACAAGGACAGGTACAAGGAGGGGGATCACAAAGATGGACACGCAGGTGACTGCCAGGAAGGCTCCTGACATCCCCCAAGGGCAATATCCCGGTGCTGGTCCAGGAGAATGTGACCCCCAGTGCACACAATCTGGGCTGGGAGCTGCTGCCCCTCTGCCCACAGAGAGGGAGCTGGGGGGGGCACACAGCACTGAGCCAGAATGAGAAATAACCCAACCCTCTAAAGTAAAAAAGGACAAAACATCAGGAAAACCAAATTAAAAGTGATTAAAAAAAAAAAGCAAACACCAAAATGCCTTTTTATCAACAGCTCCAGGGCTCGGTCCACCCCGGCATCTTCAGGCTCCAGGTTGGAGCACTGACCCCCACAGCACGGGAAGGGCATCCTGTGCCCTGGGGCTGGGCAACAGCAGCATCCTGCATGCACATATTCCCTCTATCTGCGGCATCAGGACCATTAGGACGGATGTTTTCCCATTATCTTTGCTAAAGCACATTTGAATACAAACCAGTGTAAGTTTTCCACCTTGGGAGGGAGGAATGAAGTTGGACAGAAGCTGAGGCACAAACTCATCTGTATCCCAGGGAGCTGGGATAGCAGAGAGGAACCAGCCGCTTCTTCCAGACACTTTTTCTACCATTGTGGGAAACCAAGTGATTTTCATCCAAAACCCCAAGGCGTACCCGGCACTTCCAGCACCTGTAGCAAACAGCCCAAACGAGCACTCCTTCCCAGGAACAGAAATAGAGTTTGGTCCAAGAGCTATTTTTATTCCCTCCAAAAATATTTTGACAAAACCCATTTGCATCATCCCTGACACTTCCTCTTGCAGGCGAGGCACTGAGAGAACGGATCCGCCCAGGGTTTGAGGAGGAATGCGAGGAACAGCCGACTTTGACCAAAACAGAGCCCAGAGGGATGGAGAGGCATCACAGCAGTGGGACAGGTATCAGCCAGGGCTTTTTGGGATCCTCAAAAGCAGGGATGAGCCCAGGCAGCCCCTTCCAGGGTTGGCAGCTGGAGGATGGCAGTGGCTTGGCTCAGGTAAAGAGCAAGTTTCCCAGTATTTCACCTGGTGGAAAACAGGGCTGAGAAAGAAGAGCTGCCTGCTGGAAATTTGGGTTGCCAGGCTGGCACTGCTCACAGTCAGCATCAGTGCTTTTATCAGAATAAAACCTAAATGCCCACGTAAGTCCAATTTCTTCCCTTTGGAACTTAATCATAGCCCAAATCCATTTTCTCTTCTGCCATTACACTCACACAGCTGCAGTCCCCCAGCACCAAGAGCCCCCAAACCAGTCCCAGGGCACCGAGTGAGCCACTGAGGATCAAATACATGCACTGGATGTGTTTCCAACTCACAGGGGTCAGGTCTCAAAACTTTCCAAACCATTGAGGAACAAGACCCCAAATTACATTTGCCATATGCCAGAGTACCAAGCGGTGGGAGGAGAAGGTCCTTCCATCCCAAGCAACCAGACACCCTGAAGTAAGAGATTCATACAACACACAGGTGGTGAAACTGGGTGATCTGCTTACCTTTCAGATACCCTGAAGCACTTAATGGCATGTCACACCTTTCAGTTCCATTTTCTACTTTCAGAGCTGTTCCCATGTAGAGATGGCTGAGATATGGAGCAGTGCTGGAGCCTGCTGTTCTCCTGCCCCACACCTTCCTGCCCCAGAGCAGAGGGGAGATAAAACTCCCCCCAGGGCAGAGCAGTTAAGTGCTCCTTCTCCTTCCACCACGGCTGAGGTTGAAGGGAGCAGCTCCCTCTGCCCTCCCCTGTGAGAAATCAATGCCGAGCAGCTGCTGCTCCCAGCATGGCTGGGGAGCAATTTCATCCCTGTTCATTTTGGGGAAAAACCAAAAACTGAAGAAATATAGTTACCCAGGGTCCCCCTTCCCTGCTTCAAGTCCTTCCCTTACTTCCTCTGCTGCACTGAGCAGTTACACCATGAAAGAAAAAATACTGACTTTCTGGAGAAGCTCCTGGACCTTTGTGCCCTTCCCAGAGATGTCACCAGCTCTGTGAATGAGGGGCCGCCCCTTGGTACTCTCTCAAAACACTCCATGGTGTTGGATGGTGAGGCTGGAGGGGTCACTGAATAGCTCACAAATCTCCCCCAGTCCTCCAGCCAACCTCCCCTTGGCCTCCCACTCTTCCCTGCATATCTTCTCCTCTGTCAACAGCACTACCATCACTTTTCCAGGCCAGGACCTGCTCTCCTGGCCACGTTTCAGCTGGATCCAACCACCACAAAGGGCCCATTCAAGCAGCAGCTTCTTGCCATGCTCAGACATGGCAAAGCCTGGGTGGGCAACTGGCACAACACCCTAAAGCCCACCAAAATACAACTCAAGGCTGAGACCATCACATGGCCAACCTCTGAGTCTCCCCTAACCTGCACAGCCAAAGGAGAGGAACCACATGTTGTTTTGGAGACATGGACCAATATCCAACAGGGAGTAAGGAAAGAGACCTGCCAAACACCACGTACTGGAAAAGCTCAGCAGATTCTGTTGCCTCGACTGACACTTTGCCAGGGACACTCTCTTTTCTCTGGGACACCCTCTTTCCCTTTCCCCCTGTGGTATTTCACACCAAGCTCCAGATCTGGAAGCCAAACTGGAACTGCCCCAGCTTGCTGGGTTTGGGGTTGATGGCTCAGGTTTTCCCAGCCTCCTCACAGCCACACTGAACAGCTTCCCCAAGTTCCTGTAAATGCCTGGGCTGAGTTAAGGGTTTACAGAAAAACCTGAGTGTGGGTGCTGAGGCTCAGAATTGGCCACGACAGGTCCTGGTGGCTCTTGAAGTTGGAAGACTGAAGGAAAAAAGGGGGCTGATAGAGCCAAGCAGGGAGATGAATCATTCCACTTGGGTACGTTGGGGGTGATGAGACAGAACAGAAAAAAATAAATACATATATAGTTTAGTGTGAGGTCACATCTTCAGCCAAAACCTGACATATACTAATAGAGTCGTACCAAAATCCACAATACATCAAATCCCTTTCAGCAGCACTACAAGGGAAATAAGAACTGCTCAGAAGCTGGGCCCTGAAGGAGGTGTTAATCCATCTTCAGCCTCAAGCCTTCCACAGCCTCACCTGGGAAGCCAGACCCCCTTCCCTGGGGGTTCTGAGGCTCCCAGGTCACAGGTAGCCGGGGTGGGCTTGTCCTACAGAAAACCCACCCCACCTTAGGATGAAGAGAGATCCAGGGAGAATAAACCCCATCCCACAGCCATGGACAAGCCTGGCAGGGGGTGAATGTCACTGTGAAAGGTGATGGGGGACACTGGACTGCCCTGTCAGCACTACAAGGACAAGGAGTGTTGACACCCCCTCCACTCCCCCAGCTTTGCTGGGATGCAATCACACTGCAAAGAGCCAAACTGACCTAAATCCTTGCCTAAGCAACACAAGGACCTTTGCCTGCCCAGCGCGGACCGCGCAGCCCCTCCAGGACCCCATTCCACCTGGGATGCTGCAGCAGGCACAGCTCCAGCGCCCGCCTTTCCCTTTCCCCTTGCCTGGCAGGCAGACCCTGTTTTTTCCCCGCAGCAGGAGACCTCAGCCCATTAGACAAGGCCTGATTGCTCCTCCTCACCTCCCCCGTGACACAATCGAGTGCGCATACAAGGCAGAACAAAACAGTGACAATTGGTGACAAATGGACTGCACAGCATCCCGTGGCCCCGTCGCCAGGGAGACCCTGGCCAAGCATGGGCGGCCGCGATTGGGGATGGCAGAGGGGACACAGGTGCTGGGAAAGCGGTCCGGAGCCGTCTGCTGATGGAACCCCCGGCGCTGAGGAGGGCACAGCCACCACCGAGGGCTCACCCAGCGCCGGCTGGGGGATTGAGGACTGCAACCCATCAGGCCGAGCCAGCTCTGCCTCTCCCCTGCCGTCCCCCTTTAATAAGGGTAATTTTCCAGAAGTATTTTCCCAGGTCACAGTAGTGGTTTGACAACAAACAGAAAGGGAAGGGTTTTTTAACTGTTGCTGTTGCCGGCCCGGAGCGCATCCCCAGCACAGCCCAGGGCTAAAGAACACAGCTCTGTGCTGGACGTTGTATCACAAGCCCTGCTTTGCCAGGGAAGGAGCCGAGGCCAACAGAGGCTCGCTCCCAAGCCCCGCTGGCAGAGCCAGGAGCCTCTTCCGGGAACATCTTGGAATGACTCAATGCCTTTTACTTTCAATGCAAGTGATGTCAATGCCCCGCAGCCAGAGTGGAAGCACTTCAGGCTCACCCAGGGCTGCGGACATTCTCCAACACTCACAGCCCCAACAAAAGTGGACGAGCAGTTTCTAAAACTCAGCCTCCCTCCTCCACAGCGGCACCAAATGCTGCCCTGGGTTGGGCTGGTTTGGGTCTCTCCAAGGAATTACCTGCAGCAGATTGCCATTCATCTCATGATGTGGCTTAGGGGGCACGGTGGGATTCAAAGACTGGACTAGAAGTTCTTGGAGTTCCTTTCCAAACTCAGTAATTCTAAAGAAAATAGCCACACCGTAGCGACAGCCCCTGGAAAAGGACTTTGCTTCGGACAAACAGAGCTGCACCTCTACAACTTTATGTTCTTCATCCCCCTTCCCTGCGGCCGCCCCCAGAAGAGGTGCCAGAGGGGGAGCTGAGCATCCTCGCACGGGCTACGTGTGTTCGGGCTGCGCCTCCTCCCAGGGCCCCTCTCCCCGTCCCCCTGTGCGGTGCAGGTGGGCAAGAAAGAGTTAAGGCTGCAGCTGCCAGCCCCGGCGGTGCGGAGTTATGCTCAAACTGTTCCCACTGCTGCATGAAGTCAGCTGTCATTAGGGAACAAAGGCGCCCCGGAGCAGCTCAAGTTGTGTCACACTCGGGAGGCGCGGAGACTGCTCCCTGATTAGGATTTCTAAATCAGTCCCATCGAGGCCACAGAATAAAGCCGCAGAACAATGAGCGGGGGCACATTCACACAAGCAGCAGCCCCCTGCCTCCCCCCGCCGCCCTCCCACCCCCTCGCACGCTTCTCCTCCCACCCCAGCCCTGCAGCACTTCACCTCCACATCCCGCTGGGGACCACAGCCGGCGGGCACGGCTCTCCATCCCTGCTCACCCTTCACTTGGGACATTTTAAGTCACCAAGGTGGGGCATCTCCTCAGTGGGGACCTCTTGCCCCAGGAGCCACCAGCCCTGTTCTGCGAGGTGCCCACTTTGGGGCAATGCAGCGAGACTGATGGAGGAGGCAATGCCAGGCACTGCACCTTCCTGGCATCTTTCCCGAGCTGCCAATGGCTGGAGCAATTCCCCACCAGCTGATGGCCAGAATTCCATCACCAGTGACCTCCCCTCAGCGCTGACCATGGTAGTGGTGGCCACTGCAGCCATGTGTGTCCACACCTGTGTCCTGAGCCCACCCTCACCTGCTCACCGTCCCCAGGGATGACCAGCCACACTGTTCCCACCAACCTGACATCCTCAGGGACAACCAGCCCCGCTGTGCCCCAGTGCCACCAGCCAGGCTGGGCATGGACGAGCAAACTGACTGCTGCAAACACATTGGTTTTTCTTTAGAAATAAGGTGCTTTTCACACCTGTAACAAACCTGACCTGCAACAACATGAAACTGTTTTGAAGGATGGGTTTCCTCTTTCAGTCCTGAGCTGTTGCACCACTGCCCCTTCCTTATGGGGGTGCTGACATTTGCTGGACCCCCCCACACTGATCCAGAGCATTACCCACACTCTATTCCCTGTCCTTGCCCCACAGAGGGTTTTCTTTCCTGCTGAGCAAGACTTCGTGCACACAGAAACAGACTGGAAGGTGTAGACCCTGTTGTTAAACTCATCTCAGCCCACACAGGCTCACTCCAGGCTCTGTGAGCACCCAGGTTCTCACATGGTGGGCAGCAGGGAGATGTTGGTTTGGCTGGTGGGGTCTATAAAAACACAAAATGACACAGCACGAGTCAAAAAACCTTGAGGGAATCCAAGGCAGTCGTGAATTTGGGACACTGAAAACACAGAGGCAGGGATTAAGTGGTAAGTGATGCTGTTCTTGGCTCCAAATGACATTGGCTTTGTCGATTAGGAGCTCTCTGCCTCGGTCCCTTCCCAGGCAGAAGGAAGAGGTGACCCTATAAGTGGTTACTTTCCACAAGCACATATCCTTAACATCGGGGTTCCCACAAGTAATGACAAACACGATGGGACAGTTCTCCCACCACGCCTGGCTTGTCCAGAGCTACAACCAGCTGGGGGGCCTGGGGGTCTCCCCCGAGGTGGGGTTGGGATCCAGGCTGTGTTCCTAGTCCTGTGGAGCCTCCAGGCCAGCCCAAATCCCACACCTGTGCCATTATCCCAAACAAGCTTCCTTGGAGAGCTCCCATGTTCTCCACGCAAACATCCCTCCATTGCACGGAGCCGAAAGGACAGCGCCTTTATCCTTTTACTCTGCTCTGAATTTGGGAAAGCACAAGGGGATGGGAGACGGGAAAAGGGTCGGGAATTCACTGCACTCCCCTGCGCCAAAGGTTGGATCTTCCAAAGCGCAGCGAAAGGGCGGCGGGCAGCGGGAGGGCGGCAGCCAGCAGGTGCAATGAATAAATATCCCGGCAGAAATCAATCTGGAGCCGGGGGAAGGGAAGGAATATAGATATCGGGCATCCCGCCCCCCGCCTCCAGCCCCGGGCAGGACACGCACGCAGACACACACACACTAATCCGGGGGATTTGGCCGTCATATGACATGCCCGGCCCGTCCGAGGGAGGGGATTTAAGGCACGCCTCTCCTTTCACGCCAGGAAAGGATTTTCATCTCTCCAGAGCACAATGAGGGGGGAAGGAAGGAGGAAAGAAAAAAAAAATAGAAAGAAAAAAAAAAAAAGAAGAAAAAAAAAGCCAATCAAGCCGGGATCAGCTGTGGGCTGGGCTGCTGCAGGTCTGCTTGTCCCAGAGGGGGGTGCGGGGAGACATATTGGGCCGTGTGGGAAACCCACAGGCTCAGCTTCTCACACATTGTTCTCCTGGCCGGCTCCCCCAGCCCCCAGCCAAAGCCGTTAATGCCACAAAAGATACTTTGCCCATTGTGCGGGGACAGCTGAGAGGATAGAGTTAGCCTTACACAGCTTTCCTGCCTCCCTCTCCCGCTGGAGAGGGGAAGAGGGGACAGAGCAATCAAAATGGAGAGTTTGATGCTCACCATACAAAAGAATTAAATCCACTTAGGCCCCTTTCTCGCTAATCTCGGACTGTGGGGGGTTAAATATGGTTACATTTTCATTAGGTACTAATAGCAAAAGGGCAGCTAATGGTAGCACAGCCCGCCGCATTGTCATGCAGATGGCTCCGAAAGGGCTCCCCGGCCCGGCTGCGGCGCGATGGCATCCCCGGAGTGGGAAATTGTGTCACTCGGCATTGTCGGGGCTGAATTCCGTCAATGGGAAAAGTCATGTTTCCTCCGCCGAAAGGAAACAAGTTAAAACGCCCAGGGAGGGGTGGCTGGAGGTGGCGGGGAGGCACCTGGAGCCTCCGGCAAGGCACGAACGCTCCGGCACAGAGCGATGCCCGGGCCGAGGGGATGCTGCTTTACGTGGTCCTTTGCCGGGCAACCAACTCAGTGGCCACAAACCATTAGACCTGCAATGCAGGTGGTTCAACCAGCCAGTGCAGCCCCTACTGCCCGGAGGATGCTCGTCCCCGTCATTTGGGACTCGGGATGCACGAGGAAGGTCCCTGCTCTAGGGACACCCACCATCAGTTTGGACAAGGTGACAGGAGACTAAAAAGCCATTTTCACCCCTTATTTTCCTAAACACTTTGCAGCCAGCTCAGTCTCGCTGGGGTTCACTCTGACCCCTCTTCCACTGAGCTGGAAACTGCAGATTCCAAAGCACCCGGAGCTGGGAGAAGCTCCCTGCGGGTCTGTGTCACTGTCCGAGCGACCCAGCTGCCCCCGCAGCCCCTCGGGCTGGCTGTGATCGCCACCAGGATGGCAGCTCTCCCTTTTCATCCTCTCCCTGCCATCCCAGCAGATTGAGCAGCTGCTCTCTTGCCATCCCCCCACTCCTGTCACAGGTTGCATCCAAGGACCGGGCTCAGACTGGCACTCGTGCCAGCATGGCACCTGCAATCTGGTGCACACACGCTCTGGGGAGGCTCCGGAGCCATCAGCATTCCCAACCGAGCACAGGTGCTGTGGTCAACAGGTACCATCCCTTTGGGATTCCCATACAAGCACCAGCATCCATGGGGTCACAACCTTCCAGATATTCTCCTTGCTGGAAGAACAACCAGTACCATCCCTTATAGCTTCAGGTGCTTAACAATGATGTCTCAGCTGAGGGAGTTTTGTCCCTCAGACCAGCAGCCCCCAAGGGATCCCAGACCACTCAGGACTTCAATGCCTCGGAAGTGCCCACCCACAAAGGAGAACTGCTCATTTGGGTGTCTTGGCTAAATGCTCACGCTAAGAAAGAGCAGACCGAAAATACCTGCCAGGGTGTATTTTATAGGGTGAGAGCACTCCAGGATATTTTTTCCTAGGGTGTGAGAAGAGAGAACCATAACCCAAACAGTCAGTGAAGTTATGTCCTTTCCCTCAAAGCAACGGGCAGAAGGTAAAAATTCATCACTCTGGAACACGAAGCACAAGCTCTGTAGACCAAGGACAGACAAATTCTCCATCTGCATAACACTCAAGTGCAAATTTCCTGACAAACTCCGGCACCACGTCTGTCTTGCCTGACTGCCAGAGACCAAATCTGAGCCAAATTTCCTGCAAGCGTTGCTGAATTTTGCAAGCTTTGAGTCCTGGGAGAGTCACATTTTCATGCTTCTCTCTGTAACCTTCAGAGTCAGAGCTTGAGTCTGTATGAAAGCTGAGACCCCCCGATGCTCTGGAGCCAGAGCTTTCAGGGAGAAAGCAGGAGCAGGGACCCCCTGAAGATTGGCTTTCTGCAGTACAGCACATCACACTTAGATGGCCAATAGACTGAGCTGAAATACGGTTGCATCCTTCCCTCACCAGGAGTTTGAATAGAACCTGCTCTTCTACCTTCATCTCTCTACACACACCTTGCTGGGACTGGGTGTATTTTACACCTCTGACATTGTGGCAAATTTCATTGACACTGCCCAGAAAGGCTTAAAAGTTTCTTGTCAGTGAGACAGGCAGATGGATGCACGTCTCCAACCCCGCTTCCCTAGGAAAGCCTCCGTGGAATAGCACGTTGTGCAACAACCACGATAACATCTTGACAGCTCGCACCGATATTTTTCTGGTCTTGGGGAGAGCTGTGGTGTTGCAATCCAGGCTCAGGGTTAAGAGCTGGAGTTCTGGAGAGCTCATCCCTACCAGGAGTGTCACGGAGAGGCGCCAGTCACATCCTACGGGCACCCAGGAGGGGCAGAAGCCTCCTCTGAGAGTGAAGCCATGCAGCTCCCCTGGACCCGCTCCAGCAGCTTACGCAGCTGATGATCTGCTCTGGCCCCAAATGTTTATTGTTTCCCAGCAAAGTTGTACTAGAAGCACCACAACAACACAGAATACAACACAACACATTATTTTTCACTACTGTGCCTCAGGACTTTCCAGCATTAATATTAGTCCTGTTTGCTCCCTTCAACCTGATAGAGCAAAAGAAAGGAGGGGGCAGACGCTGGGACCTCAGCAGCAAAGGGAGCCACTTTCAAGGGGAAGCTGCTTTCGGAAACCCAGCCACGTCCAAAAATTACAACCGGTCTCGGCAATTAGGAGAAGTAAAACATTAAAAAGCATGAGGCGAAGTGCATTTGCATGCTAAAAGCTCCCTTCTGTGGGGTGGGAGGCTGTATCCAACAACAAAGCAGAAAACTTCCCTCTCCAAAACTCTGTTAACCCTGCTGTCACATCTCCCTCCCGGTCTGCACCCCTCTGCCTTTGAGGTGCAGAGGGGATAAGAGGGGCAGCCACAGCCCCCCTGCCCCAAGCACTTTGGATATGGACCCAGCTGGATGCCTGAATTTGCTGGACAGGCAAAGCTGGAAGGGTTAATCCATGCTCAGTCATCCCGAGCCAGCGCAGCCCCTGGGGCTTCACAGGGAGGGGGCACTGGGAGGTTTCCAGCAAGGGGCGGATTTGCTGGAAAGTGGTGTCCCTGCAAACCCAGCCTGGTTCCACAGACTGCTCCAAAAACAGGTCTGCGTTGAATTCAGAGGCCACAAGTGAGCAAGTTACCTGAAGGCCATGAGGAGGAAACTCCTACATCCGCTCCCAAAGCACAAGCCTTCAGCCAGCCAAGGAGGGAGGGAGCAGGGGAGCCTCCTCCGGGTAGGGTTTCACCTGCAAACACAGCTTTGTGCTCCAAACATGAGCTGACAGGAGGCTCTGAGCCAAAGCCGTGGGAGAGGCAAACTGAAAATCACAGGTAGAGCTTTCCAAAGCTCTAATGAGAAGCAGGTAGAAAGCAGGGCTCTCCTTGGGGACTGTCTGCAGAAAGCAGGAGTGTGTCCTACCACCTTTCCTCATCCCAGTCTCATCCATCAGCACACCATGAGACCTTGATCCTGCAAATCCTGCCCTGCCTGAGCTCCTCCTCTTCTCCATTCCTCTCCCCCACAGGTTTAACTGGGATCCCAACCAGTCTCAACAGCGCTGTAGGGATTAGGGACCTTGCTGATAAAGCCTTTTCTTGCACATTAGTCTATGACTAGAATTCATGGGGGTAAAAAGCCCTTCAGAGACCTCCCAAAGCACCCTGAGCTCTGGGAGCACCTAGAGAAGTAACTGATTTATAGGGCATCTGAGAGCAAATGGGGTTATAAAAATAAGGGGCACATCTAAAGCTTGTTCCGTACAAATCCACTTAAGTCAGTGACAGGTTGGAGGACAAATAGAGCTCTTTGTGCCTGAGCAGGTCATCAGGTACAGGACAGTGACCCTGGACATCCAACCTCCTAATTCCAGAGTACTACAGAGCAGCAGTCAAGATGAAATGCATGAAATTACCTGACAGCCCATTTCCCAAAGGTATCAAATTTCAGGTTTCATGGCAGAAATGGCAAAGGATTAATCTTTAAGTCAACAGCTGTGCTACCAACCTTCACTCCAGGACACCGCAGCAGTGGAGTGATGCCTCCTTACTCACTCCTCTCCCTCCAAGGCCCAGCCACAGGATAACACACCCCCCAACACCCTCCAAAAGGGGCAAACTTCTGAACTGACCCACACAGAAAACTCTCAGCACAGAGACTGCTTCTGATTCTTATGCTTAGAACCTTGACTTCAGCTGCAAAATTATTTTCTGTTAGGAAAGTGGTGGACAGGAGCAAATTGGGAGTGAGGAGGGGAAACAACCCTCCAGAGACCAGTTTGGAAGACAAAAAGCATGCTACAGACTGGTGTTGGAATGGGAAGGAATGACAAAGCAATATATAACTCCATACAAACAAACACTTTTATCAAGCAAAGGCATTTCTGGATTCAATGCCAAAGGAGGGCTTTCCTCAAGGAAAGCTCATTAGGAGTCCTCACCAGCCCAGTACCTTTCCCCTCAATAATAATAATAACAAAAAAGAAGAAGGGCATGTTCTTTTGAAGGTTGTTTTCTTTCATCCCTCCTCCACCCCCCGTTGATCTCCCCTTCAGCATTCGTGGCTGGCTGTTACCTCCGGCTGAGGGAGCAGGCTGGGAGCCAGGAGCTCCTGCTCCTGCCAGGGCCCCGGACACATCCCAGCCCTCCTGCCTCGCCCCAGCCCTGCTCCATCACCTCGGGGACATCTGGAGCCCCTGCCAGGCAAGAGGGCCTGGGAAATGCAGCCCACCCCAATTAGAGCTCACATCTCCTGCATGGCAACAGGCCGTGGTGCTGGGACAGCTCCCCCGGGACAGGCTTGGTAGGGATGGAGGTTTCTGTCCAAGGAACGCAAAGGAGAAGGGCTGGGGGAGGTTAGGTGGCTCTTTTGTTGTTGGGGTTTTTTTGTTTGTTTGTTTTTTCAGGCAGTAGTTACTGTTTCCCCACAAGACGCACAGTTCCCCATCACAGCCCAATTCATCTCTGAGCCTGATGGATGAGAAATGAACTAGGCTCGATGCTGAGCGTGGCTATTGTTGAAATTTCTGCAAGTGCAAAGGCACAAAGTCTTTCCCTACTGGCTGGGCTCAGTTTTTGCCCAGCCAGGCCCATCTGGCAGCAGATCACCTATAGAGACTCATCCTAGAGCTGGGCACCAAGAGAAGGTCTTGGAGGCAGATTCATCAGACAGGTGATGGGGTCTGCAAAGCCTCTTCCACCCCAGCTCCCCAGTTAACCCTGCCAGAGGTTGTGTCTCAACCCAGTTCACTTGCAGCCTTGACGCAGCCACTTCCCAGCTCCAGATGACCACATCCAGCCCTCCCCAGCCCCAGGAGTCAGAGCCCATCAGGGCTGATGAATGAATTAACACCTTATCCTTGCAACAGCTCATCACAGAAGTGCCAGCACCAGCCCAGAGAGGGCATCCTTCATTTAGATCACAGCAACACCAGCAAGGTTCAGCCAGGCTGGGGATCTCAGAGGAGGTTCTGGAAAATGCACAGGGTCTAATTCTGCTCTGCTCAGCCTTTGCTACAGGAGAGGGCAAATCTGCTCCAAAGTCATCACATTCTCCATTTATTTTCCTGTTCTGAATGACAGGGCAAGGCAGAAAGCAGCTCAGAGCCAGGACAAGAGAGAACCACAATCCCTGCCCCCAGAGTGCTTATAAACCCAGAGACAAGATGTAACATGAGGAGGAAACAGGCTGGAGGCCAGAGGGGATGCCATAAAAATAGGATGTTTTAGAACCTCATTGCTGTGGGCACAAAGCACCACCCTGATCTTGGAGTGCAGAGCAAATCCTTGCCCAAAGCAAACCCAGGGCTCGAACCAGAGCAGCAAAACCCACCCGTGGTGCAAATGAGATGGGGGAAAAGGGTGTGTGAGCCCTGGGTACCCAATGGGGCTGGGGGCAAAGGGACTATGCCTGGCCAGAGGGTTCAGTGGCAGAGCTAGGAATGGACTCCTGGCCCCTCTAAGCTTTGATAAAAGACTCTTCCTCACCTCTCCCCTTGCTGTCTGCCAAGGAGGGTAAAATCCTCCTTACACCAGCAAGGCTTAAGGAAATCCAACTGCTCCCCACAACACAAGTTTGTCACCTCTCCTTCCTCTCTCCTCATTCCACCTTCCTCACTCCACTCACAAGTCTGTGATGGCAAAGAAGTGACTTTCCCCCCCTCTGTCCCCCAAGAAGGAAAGACAGGAAGGGTTGGGGGGAAGGGGCATCTTATTTCAAATAAACAAACAAAATTTATTGCCGGACACATCCCTAAGCCCTTGGCCCAGGCTGGCAAACTGCAGCTCCGATGTAATAAGCACATAAATAAAGTTTACAGCTAAACTGGCCTGACCCAGTATTGCCCCGAGGTGCAGGAGCAGTATCTTGTCATTAGTATGCAGAACACATCCCCTTAATGTCTGCTCATTTGTTCTCAGCCCACTCGGCTCTATAAATCTCCACAAAAGGGCAAGGCAGGGCTGCGGGGGAGCCTGGGGAACGGGGCCAGGGGGATGGGAATCGCCTACTGTCCTGCTTCCAGCCGGAGCAACACGGCCTTCACAGGAATTTCTCTTCCCTTCCTTCCACCAGAGCCCACGGGAGGAGAAGGATGGGCCAGCTGGGAAGTGCCTGCACTTGCCTGCCGGAGGGGAATGGAATAAAGCTGGTATTTGTGTGTCAGCACAGGTCCAAGTGCTCCCGGCACAGCGGGACACCCCTGGCTGCTCCCAGCTGGGGCACACACTCAGCTGAGATGGACACAAACACAGCTCCGAAAGAAAAAGCAATTCAACAATATTTCCCTTTCCTTTTTTTTTTCTGGTAGTGCTTTAAATCATCATCCACCCTTTGAGACCTTCAGGCCCTCAGCCCTGCCAAAATCCTGCACAGCCCCTTCCCAAAACTCCCCTGGTAACTCCACTCAGCACCTTATTGGAGACCCACCCAAGCTCTGGGCTACACACGGGACCTGCTGTGGGTAGCAAGGCTGGGCAGGGTTCCTGCCAGGACAGTAACCCCAGGATCAGCACTGACAGCACCTCCCTTTCCTTCCGCACCTCAGTCCAAAGGGAGATGTGATCACTCTCCAACACTGCTGTGAGAGGAGAATCTTGAAAGGGTTTGGATTGGAAGGGACCTTAAAGTTCATCTCCTTCCACCCCCTCTCTGTCCAGTTTTTGCCAGCCTGAGCAAATGGAGGTGAATTATCGCAGGTATGGAAAAAGGCAAAGCCAAACACGTTCCCTGGTACTTTCTGCACACCTAGATGGATACCTAGAAAACCAGAGATCAGTTTTCCTACAATGCATCAAAAAAGTCAAAGCCATGTGCTCTTTTTAGACTCCAAATGCTTTACCTTTTCCTTACATCTTACATGATGAAGTTTGCAGACACACAAATTTCATATGTCTTGGAATTTTTTCTATCCTTGAACACACGAGAGGTGGTGCTTCAGCAGCCCACAGGCACCTCAGCCTCCAAAATTAAATAGAAGACACATCTTGAGTAGGAGATTTAAGGGCAGAGACTAAACTGAAGATGATTTGAACTGCCACTCGAAGTTACACATGAGTTGCAGATTTAAGCCCCGCTGTTGTAACCCCATTCCCTGCCTGCCCTGCATGGACAGGGAATCTCATGCCTTGAGATTTCCTTTTCAATCAGCTCAATCAGCAAAGCCCATCAGTTCCCACAGCCTGTGCTGCAGACTGGCAATGGGGAGCTCGACTCCAGCACACACTGACACGTGCTGTCGGGACCAGGGCGGAGGGGCGAAGCCTGAGAACATTTCTGATGTCAGGAGCAATCAGGAGGTGTTAGAAGGTTCCACAGAGACAGAAATTGTGATGAAACTACCAGGTATTTCACATCTCATTACACTGGAGGATTTCACTTCGTAGCCTTGGAGCCCAGAGGTGTCACACACATTCCTGTACATGAGCAAGGTTCTATTTAAACATGGCAAGACCCATCAAATCTCCACTGGTGGAAAGGCAAGTGACCTCTCTTACCTCAGGTGGGAAACCAGCACATCCGGCCTCTGATGCATCTCTCAGACGCTCCAGCTCGCTGGGTGATAACTGACATGCCATAAATCTGGTTTTTAACTCCCCTAATTACCAGTGTTGTGCTCATGAGTAACACGAGAGCGTTTAAGGTGGGGCACATTTTCCATTACAGAGCCCTGGTTGCATGAATTCCATGAGAAGTGTTTTCTGCTGGATGTAGCTGTGACAGAGGAGAGCCACACTCCAGACAAAGCTTCCTAACCCCAAACCACCCCTCCAAACCATCTGGACCTTCACCCTTCAAGCAGAGGGGCTCCTTCTTCAGGAGAACACCCCGAGTCACCTCTGCCAGCACGGCAGAATTGACCTTGGATAAATTCCATGCCTCCCCAAGCTTTCCCTCTCTACAACACTTGCATCAACAGCACTGGCAACACCAGATGGATCGGAGGGGACTATGCCTAAAAAAATAAGGAAGGAAATAATGCAATCCAGGCAAAATACTTTGGAATAATTAAGTTCGAGGAATGGCACACTCCAGTTCCCAGCTGGAAATGGCTCAGAAAACATGGTTCAATTCCATGGAGCAGCAAGCTGGAGCCTTTGGCACAGGGAAAAACAGAGCCCCAACAGGAGGAAAGTCTCAGGGAGTGAGGACAACACACTTCATGGGATCACCTCTCTTCCTCTGTAATGAGACCTCACACAGCTCACATGGCCTGTTGTGTTTCCAACGTGGAAATGGAGCCCATGGAACCAAAGCTGGTTCTTATCCAAGAGGCTGCTTTTCCAAAATACCCTTTTGCAGGTGAGTTTAGTGGAGATGGCAACAAGGCTCGGTACAGAGAAGTTTGTCTCAACAGCAAGCCAGGGGAAAAAAAGTCATGTGATGCCCAAAACTGTCCAAGAAGGATTTTGCACAAGGATCATGCACAGCCCGTGCCCTGGACACAGAAGCCCAGGTCAGCTCATGGAACATCCCAGTTTGAAGGGATCAATGACTCCAACTCCTGGCCCTGCCCAGGACAACCCCAAGAAGCTCCCAGCTCCAACACAAGGTCAAGGGGAAGGAAACACCAACAGAGCAGCCCTGGCCTTACAGAAGGGCAGCAGCAGGTTGGGACCAGGTGTGACCCAGGCAGGGCCAGAGCACAGGGCTGAGCCACTGTCCCAGAGGAGCCTGCAAAGCTCAGCCACTCCCAGTGCAGAACAAAAAGAAACAAATCAAACATACCAAAACCATCATTTTCAGCAACGCAATGTGGAAACATTTTGGAGTTGTTGGGAGCTCCACAGTTAGGAGCACAGCTTTGTGGAGCTGCAGGGTTTTACTCATCACACTGGAGCCCTTCCCCTCCAGGTCAGCCCAGTGCAGCCACTGCCCTGCACGTTTAGGCTGAGCTGCCTAAAACTGTACCCAAACTCTCCTACAAGGAGCGACCCAATGCTTTGGTACCCAGCCCCAAATTCCTCCTCACCAATCCTGCCTTCCAGCTGGCAGCTTTTGGTCAGAAAAAGACAGAGGATAGAGTGGAGAAAAAAAAAACAACAACAACAAAAAAAAAAAAAGAATAAATCCCTGCAGATTCTCATCTTCCTTCTCTCATCTCCTCAAGTCATTGTTTTGCAGTACAAGTATTTCAGCTCTCGCTGTACCCGGGAACAGGATTAGACAGGTCACTGTGGAATCAGATTACAGACTTTTACCTTTTTAACTTCTCTTCTCAGCACGTAGGCTGTGAGCTGACACCCGGCGAGGGAGCACTCAGGGGACAGCGATGGGTGGAGGTGGCAGCGAAGCGTCAGTGATTCACAGAGACCTGCCAAGGCATTGGAGTTCTCACGAGCCCAGGACCTGAGACAAAGAACCAGACGGGTTAAAAGCAAAGGACGCAGAAAGGAAGAATTGTACCCAACCTGTGCAGGCAGCAGAGCCCTAAAATAACAGTGCCCTGCTAGAATTGTGTCCCAAAGGGTTTCATTTTCCTTGCAATGCAGAACTGTATTTCCCCTTACTCTGCAGGGCTCCAGCAGGGCCAGAAACCCCTTGGGATCCTGAGCACATGGATTTGTGAGGGTGCAGAGTCCTGGGATATGGAAAGGACTGGTACCTTACAGAGGACTTTTGTGGCTGTGGACTCCAAATCGTTAATGAGCCTTGTGGTACAAATTTCATTTTACCATGATTTTCCCTCAGCCAGGGAGTACCTCTGCCTGTCTCAGCCTCCCCTCTGATTTCCTCCAGTGTCAGCATCCTGCAACATCCCCACTGAGCCCAACAGCCAGGCATGGACACAGAGAAAGTTCCAGGCTGGACTGAGGGACATGAAGAAATGGAGAAGATGAAGAGCCCACTCCTCAAGATAATCATTCTGGTTGTGAACATGTGTTGAACTTGTTATATCCATTTGTAAACTCAAGCTCTTAATGCTCATTTCGACCTTTTGTGACAGCACAGGACAGCCTGTGCTCACAGTGCTGCCTGTCCCCACTCCACCTGCACAGGAGCATCTCACAAACCAGTTAATTCAGGCTGGAAGTGTCTTAAGGATCATTACTCAAAGCACCTCTTTAAACTGAGCCTTTTGGGTCCCTTCCAACTCAGGATATTCTGTGATTTTCCCTGCAGTCAGCACTGCTCCTGCTATATCTTGACTCTCAACGTGAGCAACGTTCAAGTGTGAGTGTAACATTACTAAATGTATTATAATTAGCCTCAAAACACAAGGAACACCAAGAGATTAAATGACTTGCCCAGATTATACAAGACAGCCAGGGCAGGGAACACCACAACCTCCTTTTCCAAAGCACAGCAGTGCCCTAATCAATGAACCATTCTTCCTCTCTTAACGCCTCAAATGACAGGGGAGAAATAATTAATTACCAAATAAATTATTTAACCAGCTTGGTTTCTTTTTCTTGTTCACCAATTACCTTTACATTTATTAACCTGGTGACCACCTTGTTGTTCCAAGTCCTGGGACACCCAGGTGTTAAGACAGCTGTTTCTGCCAGAGCAGTGCTGAAGTCACCAGCCCTGCCAGAGGACCTGGGGGTCATCAGTTGGACCTCCAAGGCAGGTCTCACCTCATCCTACACCTGTACCTGCAGCACAACCTGCCAGTGAGCCCTGCAGAGCTGTTGGTGGAGCACCAAGAAGTCTCCAGCCAGTCATGCACTCAAGGGATGTGGTGTGAAACAATGTCCACGGAACACCCAGGACTTACGAGTTCAAACCACAAGAACAGTTCTAGAAGATGACCGAGAACTTCCTCTAGAAAACCAAAAGGAAAATTAAATAGTCCTGTGTTCCGTTCAGGTGTTGCTCCCAAGTCCCATGACAGCACCCAGGGTGTCCCTCAGCTCCCAACTCCAGGCCCATCTTGCAGGGGCTGCAAACCCAAGGAGAAACTGCACAGGATACAGAGAGCAAAATCAGGGCCCCCTCAATAACATCAGCCTCTGATGGCAGTCCAGGGGCTGATCCCCAGGGGCACGTTGTGTGGTTTTATTTGTCTCAAAACTTCTGAAGAAGGCCATGACACATGACTTCAGCTCTGAGTCATCTCCACTTGACCAACTCAACTCGTCTTTCCCAGTCAGAGGGATAATGGAAACAAAACTGATGTGAGTTGCACACCAAAAAATAGAGTCATTGAGCTTAATCCACCATGGAGGGACCCATGAGCCAAACCCCTCCTTTCTTTAGCATCATTCTTACAGAATGTGCAGTACACACAGCAAGTTTGTGATGGTTTCATCACATTCAAACAGGAGAAGCCTTAATTATCAATTTCCAGAGCTAAACAGTCATTTCATATCATGTGGTTATTTTATGAGCCTTTCCTACGAGGCAGAGCCACCACAAGTCAGCCACAGGCTTCCTCCTTCCCACCCCTCCAACACCCACAGACAGACTGAAACAAGAGAAACCAAGAGTTCTGAGGAAGGACCAGAAGGGTGGAGTTGTGTCCTCCCTGAGGAACCTCCAAACCAGGATATTAACCTCTGGCTGACTGGGGACAGCCTGGAGACCGTGCAGAGCTCTGCACAGCTCGAGCACCACTTCAGACATTTCAGCAGATCCCAAAGCAGTGCAGAACATCTCAGTTAATAAAGTTCCCAAGATAAAGATTAACGCAATCCTTTTCACAGGCTTCTGCTGGGTAATTACAACTCTATCACTTGTGAGTTAATTACACACAGCTAAAGATGTTATTAGGTGTAGATGGAAAAAAACATTCTACTGGAAACAAGTCCCTTCTGCCCTTCCTGGCTGAGAGCTAATTATTCCCAGAGAAGAGGAAAGGTGAGAGTTCTCCATCCAACTGGTTAGTGCATTGTTGTGAAAGACTTTTACCTCTGGGAGAGGGAGCTGGGATTGACACCATCTCACAGATGAAGTTCCACCTGAGCCAGGAGACCTCTGAGACTGCACTGGTTGCATTTCTGCTCTCACCATGACTTACAGGGCTCAGGGAGGGCAGCAGGGGTGAGCCAAGGGCACTGGGAAGTAAACCCAGCCTGTCAGCCCTGGGGAGAAGAAGTGGGTCAGATGGGAGTGTCAGCTTCTCTAGACCTTCAAAACCTGGGCACTGGAGTGTCCCAAGTGACCACCTGAAGGCAGGCAGAGGCTAAAGGTGGTGTTCTCTGGCTGGTAACAGGAAAGGGGAATGGGCACAAGGAGATATTAAACAGTGACAGGTCTTGGCCTCTATTAAACTGAACTTCACAGAAGGTTGGAAGAGACCTCCAAGATCTTTTGACCAATCCCCACCTTGTCATCCAGCCCAAAACACTGAGGGCCACATCCAGACATTCTCTACAGGGAGGGGACTCCACCACCTCCCCGGGCGGCCCATTTCAATGGCTGACAACCCTTTCCATGAAGAAATTCCCCCTGATGTTCAGCCTGAACCGCCCCTGAAGGAACTTGACACTATAATTTTCAACTGATACATGATGGGATCTTTTTATCTTTATTTATTTGAGCCCCACCTGGAGCCCCTCCCTCTCCTGCCTTGCAGAGGGCAGGGGGTGGGCACCACCTGCATCCCTGAGGATTCCTGCAGACAGAGTTTGCAAACAAAGCCTTTAGGATGTGTACCCAGGAAGCCCAAGCAAGGGCTCAAAGAACATCATTCCCCCAGTCTTTGTTCTGTTATTTTAAGCAGATAATTTTGGAAAAGAAAACACGAGAAGTGGAAGGAGCTTTGTCAGGCTGCAGCAGTTAAAAAATGCCAAAGAGATGCACACACCATCCTCCACGGGATGATGTATGAGGCAGGCCAGGGCAAACCCCAGCAAATGCATTTCCGAGCTCAGAGCCGGAGGGCTGGAACAGGTACCAACAGAGAGGGAGGGGGGGGGAAATCACCATTATAAAAAGCAACTGTCAGAGAAAACACTTGAAAACAAGCAGGCGAGAAAAGTGACAGCGCAGTTAAACAGAGGTGGTGAAAGGAGCTGGAGATGGGAAGGGCTGTGTGCTGTAACCAGCCTGTTCCTGGAGAACAGCAGCCCTGGATAGCGGTCCATCACATGGTACTGGGGTGATGTGGCCCCGGGAGGGACCCCCAGCCTCCCTGCGAGGTGGCTTTTCCATCCTGCTGTGGCCAGGAGGGGCTGGCTCAGCCTCACGGGCTGGGAGCTCCCACTGCGAGTTCCCGTGTGTGGATCAGCTGGACCAGCGATGACAGCAGGTCTTTCAGAAAGCTGCTTGCTCTCATTAAAGACTCCAAGGGATGGAGAACTTACTCTCTCCCTTCCTCACAAACTGGCCCAGCATTTAATTAAACCCCGAATTAAAAAAAAAAACAAACCATACTTTCTTTTCCAGTGGGAATTTGGCTGGTGGCTGTTTCCAGCCCTGGGTGTCTCTGGCATTGGGAGTGTCCATGTGTCAAGTGCCTTCTTGGAAAGGTGCATCACCTCATCCCTTGCCACTCACCCCATTCAGGTGCTGCTTCTGGACTGAGTCAATCCTTAAAATACCTGCCATCAATATGTCAGGTATGTAAATTAATATTTAAGCCCTGATCTCCTGTGCCCAAATAAAGACTTAATCTCCAGCTGTGCAGCCAGGGCAGCGCTGCCAAGGAGGAGCCGCTCCCAGGCCAGGGCTCACAGTTGGTCCTTGCTGGAGGAAAACTCACCTTGTTTCAATAATTCCTACTGAAAATCAGAGCTGTTCCCTGTGTGCAGCCACAGGAAAATCCCAGCTGTGTTTCCACCTGGCCCTGAAGGACACCAGCCTTGGTGGGGGTCTGTCCATCACTGTCACTGAGGGTCTGACCCAGCGGTGACCAGGAACCCCTTCCACCACTGCCTCTCCAGCCAGGGCAGAGCTCCTAGAGCAGCTCAGGGCACTTTTACCTTTGAGAATCCACCTTCCCACCCCCCCAGGGCTGAAGGAATGTGGCTCAGGCAGTCCTGTGTGCCAATGGAAACCTCTGGCTTTGCCATCAAATGCAGAACTGAAACCATTCGCAAGACTCTTGCTGACCCTCCACACCCGTTCTGCACTACAGGGCCAATAATTATTTACCCAGTGTTATATTAAATAAAGAGACAAAAAAAGAACAAGGTTTGAGCACAAGCAGAACTACCTATTTCCTTCAGTCTAGGGCTGGGTTTTTTGAGAGTCATTCACCTACAGGTGACTGACAGCAGGGGTGTATGATGAAATACTGTTTGCAAAAACATCTTGCCTAAAAATGGTTCCACCAGAGCCAACAAATTCCATCAGCTGATCGGGTGTTGCCACCCAAACCTATTGCTCATGGATGCAGCTGGATGAAAGCAGCACCAGTGTGGGGTGGGCAGGGGGGAAGCTGATTTAACTGATAATTCTCCAAAATTCTACAACTTTGCAATGAGTAAAAATCAACCACGGCTTTCACACAGCCTGCCCCTCGAGAGGCAGGAATCTCGCCAGGAGTGGCGAGGCACAGGCAAGCACTGGTCCATCCCTGCATGCCCAGGCCAGGAGCCCCGCGGTGCCCGGTGGCACTGGGCACGCTGCCCTCTGCCATGAGCTGCCTGCAGGGAGCAAACACCCCGCAGAGGCAAGACTGGACACGCTGCTTCCTCTTTGTGAGGCCTCTGGATGCCGACGAGCACCTCTTTGGAAAACCTTTATTCAAAGCGCCCAAGACAACAGTGATGCAAATGCACAGAAGGGTTTACTCCTTTCCCAAGGGGAGAAGTAGCGTTAAGTATATTTTGCAGCGTGCTGGCAGGAGGGAGCCAACGCTCTCGTTCTGCACAAGGGAAACAAGGGGACACAGAGGGAAAGGGATGAGCCCAGGGGTTCTGGAAACCACCAGTAGCAAAGTGAAAATCAGGAGTCTCTGCATTCCAGTGCACTGCTGAAGTCTAGCACAGCGTCATAACTTTAAGGCAGAAGCCCAAGAATGTTTCAAAACTTAGATTAGCCCGAGAAAGCAACACACAAGGACATCCTTGAAGTTAATGATACAATCAGCACACTTGTAACAAAGTTTAAAGCAATTATTTGCCAATTCCCAAATAGCAGCAGGTCAGTTTAACACCCCCTCTAGCCCAGCTGAGCAACCCATAAACTCAATCTCACTACACTCACCACCAGCTAGGTCTGGTATCATAGAACCATGGAATGGTTTGGGTTGGACAGAACCTTCAAGCTCATCTTTTTCCAGCCCCTGCCATGGGCAGGGACCCTTTCCACTAGAACAGGTTGCTCAATGCCTCAATGCCCCATCCAAACCGGCCTTGAAAAGCCCCTTAAAAAAAAGGTGGCTTTCAAAACGCATTTTTAAAGAGGGTTTGCTCTTTAAAAAGCCCCTTGAATATTCAGAAAGCCTCAGCAAAAGTGAGTAGACAAACAGAGAGATAAATGCCACCCCTTCACCCCCCTGCCCCAAGGACTGTCAGCTCCCTAGAGAGGAACATTCACCCCCTCCAGCTACTCTGCTTCCCCTGGGAGCCAAAGGAGAGGACTGGGAGCCTCCATCCATCCCAAAATAAAGGTCCAAGGCTGGTGGGTTGACTTAGCCAGTCAGATCAGCTTCTTCATTCCTAAATGACTAAATTACTTGTGACAGGTTTGGCCCCAGCTACATTCAAGCAGCCTCACACAGAGGAGTTTCCAGATGCTGCTGGATTAACCCCGGTGATACGCTCAGTAAATCCAAGGGCCACCCATCCTGGTGCCAAAGCCCTTGGGCAGTTTGCATCAACCCAAGCCAGGTCCACCCTGCCCACACCCTGCCTTGGGGTTACTGTGCCCTGTCCCTGGGAGATCTCAGGCACAGATCTGCCACGGGGTTTGGAACTGACACAACTTTCAAAACATAAAATAAATTAAAAAAACCCCACCACCCTGCACAAGGTAGAGATTTCCAAAAGCAGGAGGCAGGGAAGGTAATTAAAGCAGCTCGGGTGTTCCCTGCACCCGGGGCTGATGTCAGGGCACAGCCCACATGCCACAGGCACAGAGAGGCAGCAGCCCGTGATGTGCAGCCTCTCCGAGGCTTTTACCTAAATGTTGCCAGGGTGATGTGTACATAAGGCTGTCCTTGCTCTGAACCGCAGTCGCAGCTTGACAGAGCACACCGGGCAGGGAACCGGCCGAGGAGCAGCACCAGGTTTTGTCGGGGTTGTCACCTGAGGGATGCTGGTGGCTGTGGGGAGCTCGGAGCACCCCCCGGCTCCTGCTCCCCCATCCCACCAGGGATCTCACAACCACGGGAAGGAGGAGCTCGTGGGACAGCCAGGCTGACACCACCCAGCTCTGCAGGGACCCCAAACCCACCCACGCCCGGGGCAGTGTGACACTGGTGCAAGTGCAGGGACAAAATCCTAGGGTTTTAAAGACTTACAAGATTCACAATGTCAAACAACAAGCTCTTTTAGGAGCTGAGGGATCTCCCCAGAAGGTCCCCTGGGTGTTCCTGGCAGGCACCTTCACTGCAGCAGTGGGAGGTGGGACCACACTCTGCTCCAGGGGAGTTATTTGTGCAGAGAACAAGCCCCCATCCAGCTGCTGAAGGAGCAATGGGCCCTTTCATGTGATGGGATGAATTTGGGGCAATGCTGAAAGCAGCCCAGGGAACTACAGCAAGGTCCCTGGGGAGAAGGATTTTTCCTGCTGTGTTGGATCTCCATCAGGCTGTGACCCACAGGGATGAGGATCCAGCAGCACCTCTTGGCAGTGAACTCGTGAGTTGTACCATCCCAGCACAAAACAGACCAAGATCCTCAAGGGATTCCCACAGGAAACACCAAAAGATATTTCTAGTCCAAAGAGCCCAAAACATCTCCTGACAATGAACCTCTGAGCTGTCCCACCACCCAGCCAGGGCAGACCCTTCTTAAACTGTTTTGCAAGTGGCCCTGGCTGCAGGAAGCTGATCGAGGGACCCTGCAAGGGTAGCCTCATCACTCCAGGATTTTCTGGTTTCTGATGCAGTTTTGTTGAAACTACCAATTTAATTAGCAAAGCAAAAAAAATTCCTCAGTATAATTTAGGAAGAAACATTATTTCCAAGTTAATGAGAGAAATATTTTAATTATGGTGTTTAACAAGTTATGACTCTGCCAAAATGTTCTCTTGGGAAGGCTGCACATGTTTCCCCTGAACTTCAAGCAAGCAAGAGTAGGAGAGGGAAGGGGAGAAAACAGAGGAGGAAAACCAGGGAAAGGAGGACAAGCAGAAAGGAAAGGATTTGGTAAAAGCAACAGCAAACTTGTCAAATCCCTGTTCACCCATCAGCTGCTGTGAAATGAAGAAGCACCAGGGAACAGCATTTCAGTGGCTCGCTGCTGGTACAGACTTAGGATTTAGGTTAGATTTAGATTGGATGTTGGGAAGAAATCCTTCCCTGGGAGGGTGGGCAGGCCCTGGCACAGGGTGCCCAGAGAAGCTGGGGCTGCCCCAGCCCTGGAAGGGTTCAAGGCCAGGCTGGACGGGGCTTGGAGCAACCTGGGCTGGTGGAAGGTGTCCCTGCCCATGGCAGTGGGTGGAAGGAGATGAACTTTAAGGTCCCTTCCAACCCAGACCTAGTTGAACCAGGTTCTCTCCAGGTTCTCCCCACACTGTTCCAGCCACAGGCACGTGGGTGCCACGTTAACTGCTCAGCCCTTGGCAACACCGAGGGCAGGAAGTTTTTTCCTTTGAAGGCAGCTCAGGGGGGTGATATTTGTTTTCTCTGCACAGCTCAACAGAAACATACAGTTCCTCATCAAAGCTGCAGACAAGAGGTGGCTCCTGTCAACTCAGGTTTCTTTCCTGGTGTCATCCCTCTACAGCAGCCAGGTCTCCCTTCCTCTTGGGAAGACTTTGGACTTGTTCAGGATCCAAAAGTCCCACTGCCACTAGGCAACAACAGAAAAACAGCATCAGTTCCAGCTTGATACTCAAAATCACCAGGTCTAGCAAGTGATTCATTGATCCACATGACCTTATGACAGGTTCTTGGGTCTTTATTATTCCTGAATCACATCTGCTCATAAATACCAGAGGGTTTTTTCACACCTAGTATCATTACAGTGAACAGCCAAAGGACGACTCATTTTGGCTGCCTTAGAAAAATATTTCCTCCTCTTTTGGGCTTTTGCAGGATTACAGGAAGGGACTGGCAGCAAAGCCTCCCCACAAACAACCTCTGTTGGGACCTACGGCTTCAGCCACACTTGAAGTAATTAGAAAGCTAAATAACAGGAGAAAGAGAAAGGACTAAAATAAAACCAGAGTCATTGTTTACTTCCCCGTGTCAGTTTCTAGATGATATCAAGCTCCGAACCAGGAACTCAAACAGCAGGGACTCACTTTGATAAAACAGATCCTTCCTCCCTGCTGGAGGCGTCTGGGGAGGAGCTCCTGCAGCTCCTGATCCCAGTGCCCTGGAGTAAGAGAGCCCGGGATTTCCAGTCATGCAGAGCTGCCAACACCCCGTCTCCAGGCTGGCAGGTCCCAGGACCTACCAACAGGGCTTGCAAAGATGTTGGCTGCTGGCTCAGCCACTGAGCCAAGACAATTCCCTGTTCACCTCATGAACCCAAAACCTTCAGAGCTTGAGGAGCCAGGGGATAGACACAGGACTGTCTCCAGAGGGGAATCCAGAGCCCTGAGTTTCCAATCTGATCAGAATAGTCACAGAAAACATGAAAGTCGACATTTCAGCAAATAAAGTGTTCCCTCAGCCCTTACTTAATGGTAAAGAACAAGTAACAGCCCATAAAAATTTCTACCTCCATTTCTTTGCAGGAAGCAATAGAGTGATTTCCCCCTTGCCTGGGGGAACAACAGTGAGCCAGGGGAGGAATCAGAATTCCTTGGGTCACACTGAGCTAACAGGGCAAGCTCATCCCTGAGCAGGGCTGGCTGCAAGTCCCTGAGCCCACAAACCCCGAGCCCTGAACCCCTCTGACCTCAGGGAGACCCTTCTTGAGCAACTCTCCCCAGCACAACCTGCTGAGGTGATTAATGCCACAGCCACCCGTGTCACCTGTCAGGCCCTGAGAAGACACTGTTCACCACAGCTTCAAATTTCCTGAAACTGGAGATAATTGTTGGTTTTGGCCTGGCTCTGGAACGTGCCCAGTGCACCAGGCTCAAAGGCTCCTTGGGAACATGTGATTTAATAGGAGACCAAAAAAGCCTGACTGCAGCAAAACTCCAGGCTGGAAGGAGGCTCCAAAATGCTTCACCAAGCTGCATTATTGCTTTCTAACCTGGCTGCCTCCTGACTCAAACACCCACTGCCTTCAGACCAAGGCACCAGTCAAGAACTGGGAGCTGTGAGAAAAAACAAAGCTCTTGGTGCTGCTGGCACAGTCACACATCTCCCTGCATATGCACAGGCCTGCCTGGCTTTTTTCCAGCTCTTACCTGTCCCAGGAAAGCACTGAGTTTTGGAAACCAAATGGAAAACAGCGAGCAGGTACAGCTTCAACACTGCTGAAGACCCATTTGGGAAAAGCTCCCTACAAAACCTCCCAGGCAGAATCCAGGTGCCTAAAGGACAAGGACTGGGCTGCTCAAATTTGGGTTTGGTTTTTTTTCCTCCAAGTGGATATGAAGGAAGTTTTTCTTCTTTAAGAAGTTCCAAAGCCTCCAGCAATTGCATGGGCAGCTCTCTGCTGGATACACACGGTGACAAGCAAGATGCAGGTGGGCACACAGAAAGACCCAAAACTGCAACAGAAAACACATCTTGGAGCTGGCAGGAGCCAGGTCTGGAGCAGGAGGGATTAAAGCCCTGGCCTATTTATTTATTTTGCACTTACCAGGGAACACAGCCCCATTTTGCAGGTTCAGTAGGCACAGCTCCCTGGGAAGCTGGACACGGATGGGCTGGGAGGAAGCAAGAAGAAAGCAAGTCATCCCCTCACACTGCACAGAGCTGTCCCCATGGGAGACTGTTCCACTCCTTCACCCATTGCTCCTTGGCAAAACAGTGACCCCAGGCCTCCCTCTTTCATTGCAGCACAGCCTGGGAGATGTTCCTCCTTTTGTTCCACACCACATCCAAAGAAAATATTGACATGGCACTTTTCCTGGACAGGTTGCACATACCCACATGGCACTGGGGGATGGGGGATGTCTGTGCCACTGCCGTTGGCACCACTGGCTGCTCCAGCCCTGGGAAGGCAGCACAGGGATCCCAGGGCATCGCTGCAAAAGCCCCAGAGCAGGAAGGAGTTAAAGCGCCTCAGTGCTGAGGGATTTCTCCATAATCTGTGCACATGTCAGGGGGATCAGGACTGTGGGTGGTAGTGCTAGTCTGTGGCAGTCGTTCAGGCCCATGGCCCAGCACCTGACTGGCTCACAAAACCCTCTTATCCAAGCAGTTTTCAAATTTAATTAAGAGGGACCTATGACAGGCTTAGCGCCACTGCTGTGCCAGCCTGAAAGCTCCCTCAGGAGTTCTGACAAAGGCAGGAGAGGGAGCAGGGACACGGCCAAGGGATGGCTTGGCCACAGGGAGCCACAGGAAGATTTCACAGAGTTTCACCCAAACCACAAAGCAAGAGCAGGGAGGGGGGCAGGGGGGGAGTGAAGGTGATGGTGAGAGCGAGGGGTCAGATTCTTTTCTGCAGATGTAAGGGTGGAACCAGAAGGAAATTCAGGTTAATAAAAAACGGGCTCTCTTAGTTAAAGTTTGCCAGCCCAAGAGAGCAGAGCATCTGCTCACCATGGGACGTGGCCAGAGCCCCCACACTGAGCTGGGTCCCAGACATGGAGCAAAGCAAAGCTGCTGGTGGCACTGGGAAGGGGACAGGGAGCACAGGAATTGCTCCTCAGATGGCAAAAACTCCTGGCTTTCACAGCTCAGGGGTATCAACCCTCAGGGATCATGCTCATCCCACCTCACCAGTGAAATCCATTCATGCTGGTGCTGTTCAGGTAAGAGGCAACCACAGGACATGTGAACAAGCACTGCTTTTAACACCTCTTTAGGAGAATTTACCCCAGGAAAGTCAGCTCCATGCAGGGCAGGGACCACCAGTTTGGCAGTGTAAGGGTGAGAACATCAGAGCACAGGTCTGGGAGGAAGATCCCCAGCTAATACAAACAGGTTAAATAGACTCATTTCCTAAAATTAATCCTAGGCCAAGATCCCACGTGGAGGTTATGTCATTAACTGCTAATTCAATTACCTGGATGACAGTAGCTATATGCCCTGACTTGAAATCTGAAGTCCTGGTTTGAGGTTGGGTTTGAGGGGTTTGGGTCCCCCCCTTTATTTTTGGCTACTTGGCAAACTCACCCAAGGGCAGGAAATTAGGAAGAGAAACAGTCTCAGTATCAATACTTTGCTGAGTCTATTTACCAAGGGTTATTTGCACTAGATAATCGCTCAGAAGTGTCTCACCTCCTCCACTCTTCAAGAGCCAAATGATGTCATGGAAGTGGCATCCAGAGCAGGAGCCAATATGAACCAACATAACCCAGGCCCAGCAGGAAATCACTCAGCAGCCTCTACATATGCATGGAATCAGCTCCCCTGGAGCTGCCCATTTCATGGAATACAGCTCCCCTTCTTCCCAGGGCTGCCCATTTAATGCAAGCAGCTCCCCTTCTCCCCAGGATTGCCCCCCCTCCAGCACCAAGGGGCAGCTTGTCCCCTCACCCACCCCAAACAGCCCCAGCCTGGAAAGCATCCCCAGGGATGAAGTGCCTCCATACAAGTGTCTGAGCAAGTCCAGAGCTCATAAACAACTAAACACAGATAATTCCATGAGTTTGTCCCTTTGCCTTCAAATGAGCCCAGCTGTGGTCATTAAACAGCAACTTTGCCAAATCTGCAAACTGCTCCTAGCTGCAGCTGAGCTCTGCCCCCCTTTAATTCCTCTCCACCAGTGACAGCCCTGGGAGCACCAGTCTCCAACAGCCTCTCTAAGGGCTAAAACTGCCACACACCTCCTGCCTGAATCCCAGTCTCTTACTCCAGGTGGGACATTTTCCTTGCACTTGCACCACTCCCCAGAGGCCACCTCCAAACCCTGGCAGAGCCCCAGCCTCTCACCCAGGGCCACTCAACTGAGTTTTCACTCCCCTGGGAGGCAGCCCCAGGAAATAAAGCTCACACTCCTCACTCAGAGCATCCAAGGGGATGAACCAGAGGTACCCAAGCACAGGGAGCAATGTGGGGCCACTGGGATGGCTCTGCCATGGCTGGTCCCACACCCACTGGGGTCACCCCTGTGGGCTCCCACCCATCCCTGTGCATTCCTGCACCCTGGGAGGTTCCCCACCCAGCTGGACAGGGGCTCAGACACTGCCCTCCCACAGCCAGCCCTGCCCGTGCCACGGAATCTCCTAATCAGGGTGAGCAGCAGAGAACTGGGACAGAGCATAAACCACCACGGCTGCTGCCCACCCACGTCAGTCCAAATCCTGGGGGAGCCCCACACAGTCCCAGCGTCTCCCAACAGCACCCCAGGCCAGGCAGGGGCTCTGGGTCAGCACCTCAATCCCCATGGCAGGTGGCAACCCCAGCACAGGGAGGGAGGGAGTGGGACAGCAGCAGGAATGCTGTTACACCCCACACATGTCCAGACATGTCTCTTCGGGGGGCTTTTTGGGGTCAAGTCGCTGCTGCCCAGGGGGAACTTGGATGAGGATCATTCTTGGGAAGAGAGCTCCCAAATCCCATCCTAACCCCACTACAGGGCTGCAGTCAGTGGGACAGGACAATGAGCTGAGCACAGGCAGAGAGCAGCCAGATAGACCCTGCTCAGGGGAGACCCCCATGAGGAAAGGAAGCCCCTTCACCTGGATCGATTTCCACACTCCCCACTCACAGCAAAGGGGACCCTCAGGAACCAAGGACAACTCAGAAGCTGGCATTGCCTCCCGCTCCTTTCAGCTCTCTGTGCTCCAAAATGCATGCTCAGGGACCACAGGGACAGGCCTGTGTGATCTCTCCTTGGCAGCCCTCAAAAAGAAACATTTTGCCATTTTATCCCACTATTTAAAAAAATAAAAGCAAAGAGGGAGGCGAAGGGGGGGGTTGTATCAGACGATTAAATATCCACAGCAGCCCAGAGAAAGAGGAGGACAGGAACACAGGAACAAAGAAGAAAAAAAAATCTGCTTTTTATTATTAAACTATTCTCTCAAATTTCTAATAAGCAGGTTGAAGTTTAAATTACAAGATCTCTAACAAAGTCAGGATCCAAACAGTTCAGGAGCCTCCAGATAACAATCGCCTTTCCCCAGATCAGTTTCAAGTCATTTTTTGCAGAGACAAAGCTCCCATTCAGAGGGGCAGAGAGACCTCGGGGGTTTTATTACCCTGAGCTCTGGAGCCCTGAAGCAGCAGAGGCAGGGAGGGAAGCGGGTCCTGCACCTGCAGCAGGACAGACAGACCAGTGAGGCCACCGGGACCAGGAGTGCTGCAGAACGGAGGATCCGTGGCACTCCAACCCCTTGAAGCGCAACCTGAGACCCTGCTCAACACAGCCTTACAAATCACCCAGTTTGGGGGCAAAAAAGGAGGGGAATGGGGAGCCCTGAGCTGTCAGACCTGGTGCACAGGGTGGAAACCACTGGAGAATCCAGCTCTGATCCTTACAGTAGCAAAACCCAGTCTGGGTGTGTTGAAGGATAACACCAGAGACAACTGGTGTGCCCCAGTTTGTTAAAGGTGCAGTTAAACCTGGCAGCACAGCTTCTGTGGGAATCCAGCAGGAAGGGTATACCCAATCCCTGGTAAATAAAACCTCCACTGAAATTTAAGGGGAAGAAACATTCTTCAGTCAGTTGGGAGGGTGAAACTGGGCTGGGACAACCACCAAGAACCTGGAGGAAGCAGCAGTGCACAAGACACTGCATCCAGTACCCTTAGTGCTTACTTCAGAAGCATCCTAAACTGGGGAAAATGGTGTTGAACTCCCTCAGGGCAGGGGTTCCCAAATGGATTGAGGGCCTGCAGGTCCGTCTGCCCTCTTCTATTCCTGTGTCACAGGAGCCCTGAGGTCTGCACGCAGGGCTGACACAGGGAGCCTTGCAGACACAGACATCCCAACCCCACTGTCAGCTGGGGGTTCAGATGTGCCAAACCCATTCCCAGATCAGGCACGTTGAATGTGACACCACAGGAGCCTTCAGGAGCTCCTTGTCCAGGTCCCACCAGCTGCCGGTGAGGGCTGTACCCCCAGGAGGCACCACTGCCTGAAGAGGCAACGGCACTTGGACTAATTGGGGTTAATTAAGCAGGTGCAATAGCGCATTGCACCATTCCCCACCCAGCAGCTTGTCAGGCCCAGCTGGGGGACCCCGACTCCAAGGCACAGGCTCAGCTGGCCGGCCCCGTGCTCGCAGGAGGTGGCACAGCCGCACCACCCACCCCATACGGCCAGGGAGGATTCGCCTGAAGATGTCCCCACTTCCACCCCTCCCCTCGCTCCCAGCCTGCTCCCTTTCCCTGCTGAGGAGAGGGAGGAATCCGCTTTCCCCGTGGGTCTTCCCCTCGCTCGCAGCTGCCCCCCTTCTCCCCCTCGCTCGGTATTGAGGCCGATAATTACCGCTGAATAGCATCCCAGATTCCCATGCTCGGCAGCCTGCCCTCCCTTCCCTGCGCCTCCCTGAGCGGGAAGGAAGGATTAGACACCTCTCTCTCTGCCCACGGAGCCCCCGAGCCTGGCCCACGGGCAGGTGGATCCCTGTCCCAGCTCACCTGGGCCAGGTGAGCTCTGGAGGGATGCTGAGGGCACAGCCCTGGCCAAACCAGCAGGAATTTTCTTCATCCTTCCCTTTCCAGGCATGTTTTGTCCCACCTGCCCAGCAGCTCACAGAGACACCACTGAGGCAAAGGGAAGGTCTGACCTGGCATGGGAATTTCACCTTCTTGCACCTACAGACACCAGGCAGTGCATCCATCAGTGCACACCCACCAGCACATGCATTTCTGCTGCTTGATGCCAGTGGAGGGGTTGGATCAGGGAGCCAAGCTGGGCACGGTGTGGAGACCTTCCTGCTGAGCACAGGAGCCCCAGGACAGAGCCCTCCATTCCTGCATCCCCTCACATGCACAGCTCAGGGCATCACTGCTCCCCTGTTTCTGAGCAGAGCTGAGGCACCAATTTCACCCATGGTACACAGCAGAGCCCAGAACAAACCAACAACTCCTAAGCCCTTCCCTCTGAGGAGCCAAAAATTGAGATTCAATTTCCTCCTGCACATTTGGCCCCCTTGTGAGGAGCCCTGGAGGTGACAGACCCTCACACAGCACAGCTCAGGCTCACAAAGCTGTGTATCCCACCTGTTCCACTTCAATGCTGGTTGTGCCAGTAGCACACACCAAAAAAAAACCTCAGGGTGAATGCCCTGAACCAGCATTTGGGATAGTCTCACCAGGGACATGCTGTGCCCAGGACCTTCACCCTTGCCCACGCACCAACCGTGGCCAAGAGCAGCTCAAGCAAACAGGCCAGGAAGGGGGAGAAAGGAGATTCAATTCCTGCCCTGCCAACAACCTGTATATCACCCTGAAAAACTTCCCCTGCACCTTCCCAGCCCAGCCTCCCTTCACAATTCCTCTAATTAATTCAGGAGAAAATTAATTACAGCGGGATTTTCAGAAGCACAGCATCTAATGACCGACTCCCTGCACTCCAAAGCAGATAATCTCAGGCTCCTACTTGTGCTGCCAAACCTGGCCCTGCCGCCTCCCCCTTCCCAGCCCAGCACAATGCCCTGCTCTAAATTAGGCAGGGAAAGAGTCGCTTGGCAAAAGCGAATCAGAGCACTAAGGTCAGGCCCTGAAAAACAACAGAACTGCCTCAAGAAACCCCAGCATTAATCCCGTCAAGTTTCCGCCAAAGATTCCCCTTTTCAAGTGTTTTCTTCCTGGTAAACAAAGTTCTCTCCATTGGGCTGTGAATTTTAGGGCATGGTTGCTTAGTAATATCAGGCTGAAAACCAGGTTTGTCCTCCCCCTTTGCCCTCCCCAGTCCACAGAGGATGGCACAGGGTTTATTAAAGAAATTAAAATGCTGTTGGAATCTCGAGGCAGGTCAGAACTGATTTGCACCACAAACACTGCTGCCCAAAGCAGAGTTCTGCTCCTGAAAATTTGGATGTGTGAAGATGCTCTTCCCATCCCTCTCCAGGAGCCAGCTCTGCCCATCTCCCCTTGCTTTTAGGGATGTTCCTGAAAGCTCGTGATGCTGAGCACCCAGAACCCAGGATCTACATCCCCCACCAAGGCAGGGGCTGCCCCAGGGTACCATCCCAGACCCTGCCTATGGGTCTGCTCCTCCTCATCCCTGTGCCACCTCCCCTCACAGCTGCAGGAGCAGTTCCTGCATGAAATTCCTCAGTTCTCTCTGCCCTCACTGCCTGTATTTCCATGACTTTGCTTTCCCCAGGGTCAGTTGCACCATCTCAACACTCTCCACACCCACGCTGGCGCCCAGCAGTTACCCTTCCCCTCAAAGCCACGTGCTCCAAACCATGCCAGCCACAAAACAACAACAGGGCTCAACTCTTCCCCTTCCCATGAAGCAGCTCCTTCTCTAAAGCATCCTCCACATTTCACCAGGGGGGACAAGCTGGGGCAACAGCCAGGGTGGGAGACAAAGGAAGCACACAAGGTGGACATGCTAGAGCCATCCCTGTGTCCCTGAGCATCCTCCATTCTTATGCTGAGTAAAACACCGCAGGTGAGAAGGTCACTGAGGGCACTGCACCAGCACATCCACCAGGAACATGGGTTTGCACAAGCCTTGCTGGTACAAACAGTGACTGAAACACTCCCTCTGCCTGCCCTACTTAAGCCTCAGGATGGTTTCAGCAGTGCTCAGAGCCCAGAGGGACATGGGGATGCTCTTGGCCCGGGTACCAGGAGTGAGGCCCCTCTGTGCCATGGGCCCCCAGCAGTGCCCACAAGGAGAGAGCACAGGCACTGCAGCCCAAACAGCTCCCAGCAGCCTGTGAGGAGGCAAACAGTAACCCTCAGCCTTGCCTCAAATGGGTCAGGAGCCTTTCTCCACAGGCTGGCAGAGCCTCTGCCTCCAAAGCCCAGATCCCACTGACTTCAACAGGAGTCAGGCGCCTGAGCACAGCTGGCCCCAAGTTCACAGCCCCCTCCAAGACACCCCAGCAGAGCAGACCCAGGGATGCTCCTGGAGACCCCACATCTCCTTTCACTCACACCCAAACCCTGCAAGTGGCATCCCAGGCACCCCCTCCCCTCTCTGCTGAGCCCCCATGTCCCTGCCTCTTGGCAAAGGGATGGGCAGGCACTCAGCCACATCCCCCCCTTCTCAGGGAGCTCAGAGGAGCCTCTTGGTAAAAGGCTCATTCCAGCTCCTGACTGGCCATGTCAGTCACACTCAGCCATTATATAATAAATGAGAAATTCCTTTGCCTGGGTGGCAAAGAGGGCACTGCCAACAGCCAGGGCTTGTGGGGAGCAAAGCTCCCCTCAGCTCAGGGCAAGACCACACCAGTAGCAAAGGTACATTTTCTCCCCTATTTATTAGTTAACAAGTGGCTGCCTGTTAAGCAGACAAGATTTTAGGAGATCGAAGCAGGTTCTCACTTATTTCAGCCTCTTACAGTTCCATTGAAACTTCTGACTATGTGTTACTCTGCCTACAGTGAGAAGGCATCTCCCTCTCCCAAAGCCAGCTGGGACTCAGCTTCTCTGCAAAGGTGTTCAGAGCACCTTCTGAACTGGCCTTCCTCCCTCTGTGGGTCCCACCACGGGCAGTGAAGCAGAAACAGGAGCTGCACAGGTCTGAGCTCACCAGGGAACTCACATTTTACCAGGACTCCAAGTCCAGGAGCTGCACAGGCTGGAAATCAGCCAAGGAAACAGAAGAAAGTTTTGCTTTGAAAGAGACCAGTGGATGCATAGAAAGCTACCATTAAATTGCCTTGAAATTCTGGGAGGTGGCTTGGGGTTTTTTTCCGTAGAAAAAGAACAAAGTAACCCTAATTCTTCCAAACTCAGCTTTTCAAAGCTGTTTCTAACCCTGACAAGAGGGTGCAGAGCCCCAGATGGGGGAGGGGGAAGATAAAGCCCCAGTTGTCCATCCTGCTCAGGCTGCAGCACCCCTGGGGCTCCTGTAGCATCCTCCAGCACCCACAGGTCGACTATTTTCTGTTCCTTTTTTTCCCCCCCATTTCTCCACAGCAAATCAGGCCAGTTGGAAAGAAAAGGAGTAAAAATCGGAGGGGAGGGGGGAATTAACTCTTTGCAATCGAGTTGTCCATCTTCATGAGATTTTAATCCTGCCACGGCAAGGTCAGAGTTGAAGCCCGGGGTAAAGGGCTTTGTTTTGTCCTTGGGAATAGCGTGCGACCGGCAGTGGGAGCGGGACAGGGATCGGGGGCTGGAGGAGGGCGGCACCGCAGCCCCCGCTCCCGGCAAAGCAGCTGCCTTGGGCTGCCTGCTCCCACTGACATTCCCAACCTCCTCACCCTTGAAACTGCTGCCCAGCGCTTGGTTTTTTGTCTTTTTTTTTTTTGCTAAAATGTTTCTTTGGTAATGTTCTAAAGTTTCTTTTTAACTTTCTCCTACCAGCGAGACAGCGGCCAGGCCTTTAATAAGCCTTGTTTCAGGGCTGGTGAAAGATTAAGTGTTGCTAAATGAGATGAACGCAGTTGTTTGACTCCCTGAGGACACCGAGCATGGGAAAGGCTCCCACTGACCCGACCAAGGGCTGCTCAAGGTGCTGGCCGAGAGGTTTCCTCTCCAGAGGAGCATCCCCCACCCTGCGCCAGGCGTCAACGCACCCCTATTTAACGAACATAAACTCTTAATTGTCTTCCTTCACCGCAGCCAGGCGATCCCACCCTGCGCTGGAAGCGGAGCCCGCGCTGATCCCACGCTCCCCGGGCGCGCGCCCGCATCCCGTTCCCATGGCAACGCCGCATCCCGGCGGGGATGACGTCATCGGCGGGGCAGCCAATGGGCGGCCGCGGAGGTGATGTCATGGGCTCGCCCCCGGCTTCAGGGAGCGACCCCCGGGGCCACCGGCGTTGGGGGCACCGCTCGGGGGTCTCCCGTCTCCGCACCCCAAGGTACCCCACACACTCCACCGGATCCCGCCCTGACTCTGCAGCCAAGGGGCTTCAGCACCTTGAGATTTTGGGGGAGAGGGGGGCGGTTATGGCCAAATTTTTGGTTTTCCTGTTCAAGATGCCCAGCCCGAGCTGGGCTGGAGGCTGTGAGCATCCCTGCTCAGCGCAGGAGAGCCCCAGGCTGCACCCTGTCACAAGGGGATGCTCTGGGACACCGCAGCGAGGCCACGAGCTGCCACTTGGGAAAAGCAGGGAACGGGAAAGGCCCCGAGGGCTCGGGGAGGGCACCCAGGGGAGCTGCAGGCAGGGGCTGCACCGCGGCTTGGCAGCTCAGTTATCCCTGGCTGGAAAAGGAGCAGGGGGAGCAGAGGCATTTCCAGGCAGCACTGGGAGCACGCAGGGAAGGGGATCAGCACCTGGAGGGCTCTGGACTGTGCAGCTCAGTCACCTCTGAGCAGTGTCCCCTCTCTGGTCCCCCACCTGGCAAGGGAACAGAGTGACTCAACGGGTGACTCACCCACCTCAAACCCAGCCAGTTATGAAGCACTTTGTTCAATCGAGATTTAGATTAACCCAAGCTCCTAAAAGCTTATACAGTGAGTGACAGCCACCATATCCCGCTCCAGGCTCAGGACCATCCCCTGCAGCACTGGCTGCATCACAGCTCAGCTCACCTGCTCACACAGTCCTGCACGTCATCCCCCCCAGACGCTGTTGCCAAAACTGTGGCTCAGCCACTCCCAAGAGACAGAAGGAAAACGTGGCTGAGCACAGGGGATGGGTGCAGGGGGACCAAACCCTGCTCAGCCCACCCTGCCCCTTCACCCACCCAGGGGGACAGAAATGTGGCACTTGGAGCCATCTCCACATGGCATTCCAATGAAGGCAGGTGGGCACGGCCAGAAAGGTGCTTAGAGGAGACACTGAGGGGAGGGAGAGACCCAGAGCCAAGCCCAGAGTCACCTCCCAAAGCCACATTAATCAGTGCATCAGCAGCACAGGAATTTTATCACCTGGAAGCAGTTTCAGGCAGGTTTCTCCTTGTCAGTCCAACTGTTTATCAAACACCCCAGCCTGGGCAGCAGAGCACAGGCAAGTCCTCTGTCTCCTCCAGTTCAAGGAGGAGGGATGTTGGGTGGTCAGCTTTGTTTGTCCTGGCTGTGAGGTGCCAGCAGCACCCCAGTGATTCTCAGTTGTCCTACAGCTCAAGCTGCTCTCTCAGCCTCTCCTTCTAGGAGAGCATTACTACATTTTCCCAAACCCTACAACTTCCAGTCTAGTGGCAACTACAGATCAATAAGCACCAGATGCCTGACATCTCCCAGTTTGGCCACTAATTTTTGCCAGCAACCAGAGGGGGAAAAACCAATTCAGAACCAAGTGTCTTGGAATCAGGCAGCCAGTGCCCCAAGCTGCTGAGTCCTCAGCATCTCTTCTGCAGCAGCATGGGTCAGGTCTTGCTTCCAACACCACACTGGGCTCTCCCTGTCAGCCAAGACAAGTCACTGTCACTGCAGCTCCGTGCTTAACATTCCAGAGCCTTGGGAAGGACCAGGAGGTCTCTTCAGGGAAGATCTTGCTCTCCCTGTCATAGCCCGCTCCTAGAGACCATCACCCAAGGGCTGTTTCCACCCCTGAGGATTGGAGCCTGGGCATCAAACATCTCTGCCCTCCAAAGCAAGACCTCCAGGTCTGCTCCAGCACATCCCACTTGCTGATCACATAGTTTTGCCACAATTGCCAGTTTAGGAAGAGATTGGGGCTCATTAACCTGTTGGATTACAGGGGAATTACAGATGATAACACTCCTGATACTGTTCAGCCCAGGGCCACAAGGTCAGCCATAGAAAGCCAGTGTCACGACAGATTTTATGATAACCCAACAGGCCTGGTTCTCTGCCAAGAGATGTGACCATCTCAGCAGCAAGGACAGATGGGCCAGAGCACCTCCACAACCTCCTGCCCTGCTAAACAGGGTTGCCAAGAGCAGCCTGTGGATGCACCATTGGCAAGAGCAAAGTTCTGCAAGCCAGTGCACCCACACACAGGTCCTGCAGCTCTCCAAAGCACTGACAGAGCCACCCTGGCCATTGCCAGGCTATCCAGCCACTCTGTCCACACAGCAGGCAGGTCCATGCTCAAGGGAATCCACACACCTTCCCAAACAGACAAATATCAGCACAGGAATTGAGCTATTTGCTCTTTCTGGTCCAAGGCTGGACCCAGACCCTTCATTTCTGCTCTATCCTGCACAGAGCAGCTTCTCTTTGTGCTTGATCAACAGAAACCATTTTCAAAACAGTTTGTTCTAAAAACAAAGCCTTCCCTGCCATTCCCCAGAGCTGCAGAGCACAGAGCCCCAGCAGCAGGACTCCCTCCAGCTAAAACAAGCCGAGGGCCCAGTGCCTGCCAGCTCAGGGTGCCAACCACCAGCAGATCCTCCCCTTGGCTCTCGCCCTCTCCTGTCATTCACAAAAGCCCTGGGAGGAAGAGGATTTGTTAGCTCCAGTCGGCCCATTCCTGTCCGACAGGTTCTCTCTCCTGCCCCACATTGTTACTGTTCCCATGCAACCCCCCCGTGGGCACATTGGGGCACGTCCGGAAACGATTACGATCAGCTACAATAATGTTCGAGCAGCTCCAGAGCTCAGCCGGTGCAGCAAAACACCCCGGCCCTTCGTTTTATGAATGAGTAAACCCTTATGCTTTCTATAAATGTCAAGATAAATTACCTGTGGGCATTCCCCTCTCGGCACAACCAACCACTTCACTGCCGCAGCCCTTTAATGGAGACATCAACCCCAATTACTGAGTTACTTGCTTTTCCTGCCGAGGTGGGGGGATATCAAAGGAGGGGCAATGATCATGCCCAGAGGTCCCGAAGTTTAACTTTCCCCACCTCACCTCCAACTCTGCTGGAGGCAGAAAGCCTTTGTGGGCACTCAGAGCTGATCGGAGGTCACAGGAGCAGCATCCTCCTGTGGGTCCAGCTATAGCAGGGCCCTTCAGGAGGAAGGAGGGCAAAGCAAGTCCTCCCAGGAAGGGCAACCTGTGGCTTCATCACTCCATGGCTTTGCATCCAAGTGGAGAACTCCTGGGGAGGCTGCAGGGGGACAACCACTGTGCCCATGAGCAGGGCTACAGGAGGGGCTCAGCAGACCCTGCCCAGCCTCCAGCACCAACCAGGAGCCACAACACGCAGGTGCCTCTCTGAGCACTCCACACCAGCCCCTGAGTGCACCAGGATTCCACCCACTGCGCTGGGGCTGGGGACTGAAATCACAGGGTTTAGGAAAACCCTTAGACCTGTCAGCTCCTCTGCCACTGCAGACACCAGGCTGCTCAGTGCCCCGTGAGATGCCACCGTGTTCCAGCAAAGAGTCACTGATCTGAGGGTGACAGACTGCCCTTCAACACCCACAGACAGCAGAAGGTGCCACAACCCATGATGGGTCACTCCCACTGCTGCTTCCCTTCCCCTCCCCTTGCAGCTCAGCTGTTTTCCAAAACACATCTGGAAGAGAAGCAGCTCCTTTCCCAACCATGATTCACCTTCTTTCAGCATCGATAAGGTATATCTAAAAATAGACACAGATACTGATCTCAGACAGATCATGATCTCACACACAGGTGTTGGCCTTCCTGGCCCAGCAAAAGAACAGGGAAATAACCAAATGTTCTCAATAACATGACCCCATATTTTTGTCTTAGGACTTGGGTATGGAATGACAGTCAGGGACACACCAGTGCCCTCTGCCTGGGGGTTGCCTTCAGGGAAGAACAGGGTAGCACCAAATACCAACAGGATGTACCAAGCTGGCCAAGGCCATCTCAAAGCCCTGCACCTCTCAGAGATGGGGGTGAGGAAGAACTAGAGCATATTTCTGAGGTCTCTGTGTGCCAGGGCCCTCAAAAATGCCCTGGCTCTCATGGCCTGAGTCCCCATCACACCAGTACAGCTCCCAGACTTGGAGCACATCATTCCAGCCAGGGCACCCAGGCTTTGAGACTACAGAGCTGCCACCACATCTCCAGATGGGTCCCTACAGACAGGATCCCTGGGGAAAAACACCCAAACCAACAAACCCCCTCCAACTCCAGGGGCTTCCTTCAGGCCCTGACTTGTCCAGCAGGATTGCTTTGGTACTGTAGCTTATCCAAACATCTTCATCTCTTTCATAAACTCAATCCCTCCTTATCAGCCATCAGGAGGAAATGCAGGAGCTTTAGGGAGTGAAGTGTGGGGAAGAGCCCAGCTTTGATTAACCCACTTACTCCCCAGGGGTCACTCCCAGTTCAATCCTTGTGGATTCACATGTTCTCAATCACGTACTTGGAAGCCAGACTGGAGGTGAGAGTTTTCCCTGCATCAAGGAGCAGGGAGGGGGATCTGCAAATATTAATTTCGGTACTGCCTGTTCCCATGACTAATAGAGGGTTGTTGAAAACTAGCAGCTCTCCTTAAAGCTTCAGCTCCTGGAGTCACAGGAATAGACCAGAACCCCAACTTTAGCATTTGGTTCTAAAGGAAAAATGACATTTCCGCAGTGCCAGGCTGATATTTTTTTTTCCATGATTATTGGAACACACACCAAAGGGCTGGCATTTAATGATAAATTCAAAAGTGTTTTTGTGGAGTTTTTGAAAGTAAATGCATCATTTTTATATGCCCATTCTAAATGTCTTAAAGCACATTGAGTAGGAGAACTGCAGGGGGAAGCCGTGTTTGCTCCTGCACCCACCAAGAACAAGCAACAATAGTATTTGCAAAGAGCTCACTTCAGGTTGGAAGCTCCCAAGGTTTTGATTTCCTTCCTCAGAGCTAACATTCACTCCCTGGTGCTCAGAAAACCTCCCTGGGATTTGTGTCACTCCCCAGGTGAGCTTTCCAAGTGACAACCTCAGTTCGTAACCCAGGGAGTGATTTGTGTTTTGCAGATCCCAACACGGAGCAACAACACACTGAAGAGACCAGGCAGGGAGAAAGGATTTTTCTGCCCTGTGGAAGAGCCTAATTTTTTGCTAAGACCAGCCTCCCCCTGCCTCAGCTCCTGGGACAAGGTGGAGCAAACAGTCCATATTTAACCAGGCATTAGCTGGTGGCAGCATTGGCGTGTGGAGGGCAGGGAGGCACCTTTCCCACACCCAGACATCCTGGCAGGACCCAGCTCCACACACAGCCTTCCAGGATGTGGCCAGGGAGACAACACAGGCTGCCCAAGCTCGAACAGGAGCCTGGGGCAGTGGAAAGGCATTTTCTTTGTCCCAGCACTGAACCACAGGACCTCCCTCAGCTGCTGCTGGAACTTGCACATCCCCAACTTAAGCTGTGGGTAAATCCCTGCTGCAGATCTGGGGCCACAGGGCTCTCTGGGCACTGTTGGGACCCTTCCCACCACTCTCTTAGCACAGCGGCCCTTGCACATCCCACCACTCTGGTCCAGGATGTCCAGATGAATCATTTTCCCACCAGCACTTGCAGCTTTCTACAAAATCCCCACCACCCTCGTGCTTCTCCTCACAGTCATTTACAGCCACCTGCCCTGATGCAGCTATAGGAGAGCAGGGACACCACAGCAGTGTGTCCTCTGAATTAATAAGGTGTATCTTTTCCAAAAAGAGCTGATCTCCCACTACCCTCAGCACTCAATTCACTTTTCCTTACTGGCACATAGAGGAGGAAGAAGCAGGTTTTCCCCAAAAGCATTCCAGTCAGCCCAAGGTAGTGAAGTGACTGACATTCCTTCCAAAAACAGAGTGGAAAGTGCTGGGAGCACAACCACAAGGTCCGGCCTGGCAGAGCTCCCTGCAGCTGGGAATGGAGCTGTTGGCAAAGGGATGGAGAAGGGAGCCCATAGTGACAGCCATAAAACATACACAGATCAACTCAGTTTAGACCTTCCAACATGCATCTGTATCTCAGGCATAGAAGGAAAAGGCTCCTTTGAACATTTTCTCCTCCAACTTCCCAGTTTCCAGGTGTTCCACCAGAATGCCACTAAGCCTAAAGCCACAGTTTTCTGCTCCAGAACCTCTGGACTGAAGTAGGCAACCACAAACAGTCCAAAAGGCAAGACAGGGCATCCCAAAATGCAAATCCAAACTCCCCAGCAGAAGCAGAGTCACCCTGCAGCCCATCTGCTTGGCCTGGCAGCAAACACACTCCGGCTCAACCCCAGAGCCTGCTGGGATGAGGCATCGAAAAGCAGCTGTGCAGGGAGGAGCAAGGACCCCAATTTCTGCTTAGCCAAGAGCACTTTCCTGGGGCACACCCACTCTCCAGCAAGGTGTAAGCAAGGAGGAGCTGAGCCCTCTCTGCCAGGGCTGGTGGAAGCAGAGCTGGGGGAGCAGGGAAGCAGCAGGGTGCAGGTGGAACCAGCCAGCTCAGCCCTACAAACGGCTCCCTGGCAGACCACGGGAAGATTTCCTTGGGCAACAGGGAGCAAACACATCACCTGAGGCACTTCAAACTGTGCAGGAGGAGGATACCTCAGAGCAGGGCTGCGTTAGATGGTCAGATAGGCCTTTTCCCAGATTTAATCTTTTTAATTCCTTGTCATTCCCACAATAACACTGTGTTTTTAATTAAGCAAACCACAATATTATTTCAAGGAGACACAGGAACAAAGGGCTGGCTTGCTCTCAGCAGACTGATGTGTTTCCAGCACCCAGCTGGATGGTGATGCTGAAGACAAATCACTGAGAGCCTGTCAGGAAGATTTTCCTTATTTCCCACATACTCCATCCTGAAAACTCCTCCAAATCAGCCTTGGAAAACTGAGCCATCCATTCACTGAGGGCCACCAGCATCTCCTCACTCCAAGAGATGTTCCCAGGTAAAGAGGGCAACACACAGACCCCAAAAAGGCCACTGGAAGGCTCTGACCCACAACAGCCCTAAATCCATCCACCAGTCACCCCTATCTTGATCAGTCACATCCCACTTGGCTTCTCCAAACAATCAGCCAACCTTCACACTCCTCATCCCAAATCCCTTCCAGAGGGGCATCAGGGTCTCAAAATTCCTGTTTTTCTTTAAAAAGGAGGAGGAAAAAGGCTCAGAAACATTTCTTCATTCTTCAGGAATGATTAATTATCTGCCTTGGCAGGTGTAAAATACCTCACTAGTGCTGCAGGCTGGGCTGAGTTATTGGGTGAGAGCTCTCTGAAAGCTCCCCCTACTCTGGGTTACCCAGAGAGGGCTGGGAGCCCAAATTAAAGCTGAAAGGTAAGAGGCACAACACCCCTTTTGTAGGGAAAAGGCTTGGGGACTCACACTGTAATGAGGGGCCAGTTTCTTCAAATAAAAGCAGTTCTTCATAATGCACAATTAAAGCATGTGGTGGCTGTGTCAGCAGAAACTCCTTGCTTGGAGCTGGGTGAGGTCCCACACACATCTCTCCAGCACGGAGCAGCTTTCCAGACCCAACCTGCACCCCAGGGATGCTCCAGCACCAGCTGCTGTCCCACCAAGTGGGGAGGACATGTCCCATCTTCTAGCACTCAAGGGGAGGGACGGGATAAAGCGCTGCTCCTGAGGGGGATGTTAAAATGAGTATTTGTTAAGCAGAAATACAAAGCCTCAGTGGTGTGGGAAGTCAGGCTTGTGTTGAGTCATGGCACTCACCCCACCACAGCACTTTCCTGACAAAATGTGGCTCAGCTCAAAAAGAGGGTGAAAAAGCTGGTCCCTCACTCTTTCTTCCCCAGAAGTCACTGACCAGGCCCCTCACCCCAGCACTGCTCCAGCCACCTCAAAACAGTGTGTGTTTCACTTTTTCCTCTTGCAGAAAAGCTCCCAGACCTCCCAACTGCACAGAAAACAAAGCTGCTCCAATTTAAGCTTAAAACCCAGAAGTTAAACAACCAAGAACCTCAAAATATTATTGGACTATTTGAGTTTTTTTTCCTTTACAACTTTGTGGTTTGGAGCTCCTGGTCGGTGATTTGCACATCCCTGAGCCTGGAACAGCTCCCTGGCTGTGTCAGGGAGACCCCTCAGGCACATGGGGATGCAGCTCCAGGGCTATCCATAAATCCTTCTCAATTGTACGCTCCAGCCTGTCCCCAAAGGGTGACAATCCAGCATGGGAAGTCACTGCAGCACATGGAAAGTGCACAGGGGAGAGCTCAGAGAAAAGCCACATGCTGTGGAGGAACTGGGATGCAAGAGATTGATATGTCTCAGGAGCAGAGGAGGAAAGAGGCTTCTCCATTGGGACCCATAGAGAGAAACAAGATCATAGAGTCATGGAACAGTTTGGGTTGGAAGGGACCTTAGAGATTATCCACTTCCAATGCCCAACCATGGGCAGGGACATCTCCCACTAGCCCAGGTTCCTCCAAGCCCCGTCCAATCCAGCCTTGGACACTTCCAGGGATACAACACCACCACTTCCAACCAAACCACCTCTTTGCCCGGATCCCAGAAGGGAGCAGAGCACTCCCCAGCAGCAAAGGGCTGAGGAGCCCATCCCTGTCCCATGGCCAGGTCCCCCCAGGCCGGGCTGCCCGTGCCTGGCACTGCCCTAAGCCCATCATGTGCACGGGTGCTCGTGCCAGCAGCAGCCACTGCGCCGCCTGGCCTGCCCTCCCCAAAGCAGATTAACCCCCCAGAGCCCCCGAGGCCATGCAGGTTGTGTCACTGGAATTAAATCAGATTTACTCCCCCCTTCACCCTCTCCCTAAAGGAATTCTAATGACTGCACAGGGCAGGGGGCAGGGCTGTTCTCATCACACCCACCCACAGAAAGGAGAGTAATAAGGAAATGCAGGGCTTAATTCTCAACTACTAATAATCCCCCACAAGAGTCAAAAACCCCCAGCTGAGTCCAGGACTCTGGCACCATTCACCCACCAGTGCTGGCAGTGTGGGCATTGCCAGGTCGGGGTTTCACACTGGGTTTGATGCCAGCAGAGCCCTGAGCATCAGTGGGGTTTCTTTGGGGTGCAGGGTGACAGTGAAGGAGGGTCAAAGCCAAAGAGGGGGTGCTCCTGGTTCCCACACACCATCAGCTCCCTCCTGCAGTGCTCCTGGAGCTCCCAGGGCTTTTGGAGCCTTCGTGGCCAATTCACACCCAGCTCAAATTGCTCAAGACCAAGGGCAATTACAGGTTTGGGTTTGTCTTCTGATGGTGGGTTAGATGGAGCACGTTCCAGAAACCACCAGCGCTGCTTTTCCAAAGCAAACGTTGGTACAGGGCAGGAGAGCTGGAGCAGCAGATCCACGAGGACACACATGCTCCTGGCAAAGGAGCCATTTCCCAAGGGCAGCCCAAAACTCCCCGGTGTGGAGGGACCCGACTGTGCTGCTTCTGTGGGAACAGAGGCCCTGAGCCAGGCTTTCTGCTGGCATCACCAGGTGACCACAAAGATAGCAGGTTCCTTTCTTTCTTGGGATGAAAAGCACAAAGCCAGGAGTCCTCCACAACCACAGGGAGCCAAGGTCCTGCTGCCTGGTTTATCTCCAGCAAAGCTCTGGACTTGCTTTTGCTACAACCCCCTGAACAGAGACAGAGCTGGACCAGCATCTACTGCAGGAGGGAGACCAGAGGCACCAGCATGGCAGGAGCAATCCTGCCCCATCCCAAACCCTCATGGATGGGTCATAAAATCCCACCTCTGCTGAGAACTAGGAGTCAAGTCTCTTTCCCTCTGTCCCTCACCAACACAACTGTGTTGGTAAAGCCCATGGCAGACCAGGCTCAGAACATCAAGGGCCACCTTTATTCCACATCCCTTGGCACTGAGAGTGGGGTGGCATCACCACCATCCTGCAGGTTACACGACATTCCTCAGCCTGGATTCCCCCAGTTCAGCTCTTCCAAGTGACCAACAAAGCCCTTTTGGCAGACTGAGGGCAGGTACCTGGTCAGGAAGGAAGAACAAAGGGTGATCTGAATCACCAGGTTTGCCTGGGGCAGCAGTGGTGGGGAGTGACATTAATTAACATTTAAATACCCACTGGGCTATATTTTTGGCTACACCAAGGACACACATTTGGTTTTCTCATTCTTCTTTTAGCACCTGAACCCAAAGCCACAGTACAACCCCATCACCACAATAACCACAGGGGCTGCAGGATGACATTCCTCCCTGCATTTCCACACTGCAGCACACACCCACATCCCCAGAGTGGGAACCCAGCCTTCAAATTACAGCAATTAATGTTATGTATATTAATAAATGCGCCTGCTTTTCCTAACAGGATAACCTGCAAGGGCTTGTAGGCAGAACTGGGAGGCCTGAGCCCTTTTTGCAGCTAATGGGTGAATGCTTGGCATTGCAGGATGAGACTTTGGGATCTCCAAAGGTCCTTGGAGCACATTCTACTCTGGTGCAGGGAGCAGTGGAAGGACCTTGGGTGACCTCCCCATCCCAGGGTATCCAGAAAGCATCAGCTCCTGCAAAGCCTTGAACCAGGGAGATGAAGCTCCATTACCAGCACCCAGATATCTGCAGGGATTTGTGAAGCCCCATATTTGCACCTCCCCAGCACTCCCTGGCCAAACCAGGGGCCACCCCACACACTCCCAGCACAGGCTGGCTCCAGCAGAGACCAGATTCCAAGGGGAGGGAAGGGACACAGGTAATATGTGCAATAACTAGACCACTAATCAGGCCACATGTACCTCTTCCTCCTCCTGGGGCCAGGACCAGCTTCTCATCCCACTCCACATAGTTCTTTCTTTCCCATCTGGGAAGTTTTTATCTCCCTTGGGTTTAAGGGCCAGGGCAAATTCAGGTATGAAGGGAGCCATTTACTCCAAGCCTTGCCCATCCTCACCCCTTTCCAAGTTCTTCACAGCCTGTTTTCGTTTTCCTTTTCCAATCAAGAAAGAAAACACTCAGTGAGCAAGACTAGACACAGTGGGAGGAAACAGCGGTTTACTCCACCATCCAACACAAATTATCCCAGGTATTATGCAAGCCACCCATTCCCATTGCTGGGTGCACAAAAACAACGGGATAATTTCACCTTCCCTGGAGCACAAAGGAGCCCTCACACCATGGGCAGACTCTTCGCCCAGCAAACATTGTGCAAGCCTGAAAACTTCTACCCCATGAGGCGAATTAGGGCAGGAGTTTCATCCCAAAGGAGTTTTCTTGCAGGCAGTGAGTTGCCATCACTCCTTCAAGCCTCCCAGCTGGGATTCCCCTTTAATCCCTCAGGCCACCTCTGTGGCCATTCCCCCTGTTCCACAGGCTCCTTCCTCAGCTGGGCTCCAGCTTTTACTGCTCCCCAGAGCTCAGACATTTAGATCACATTTTATATGGAAAACACTAAAATGGGATCACACCTTTTAAAAAGATATTTCCACCTCGCTGCCTATGACCAGGCTCTGCCTCTCCCTCCCCAACCAGGCTTTGCTATCAGGCCTCTAAGCCTGTTTAATTGAAAAAATGTGATTTAGGCTAATTGACAGCAGATGAGTTACATGGCTAAAAAGTAAGGGAACATTTGATGCAGTTGATTTATGGCAGCAGGGAACCAACCATCCCAGCTCTTTGCATCCCACTTGCAGCCCCACTGCCAAAACAGTTCAGCTGGCAAAAAAAAAGTAATTAGTGTTTAATTTCTTAACAATTTTTTTTTACCTTCCTTTTAATTGCTCTACATAAAACTGTCCTAGAATTTTACAGCCTGGACCAGTCCTCTTTGCTGGTTTTAATTAGGGTGAGGCATGGCTGGCACACTAATTTAAAGAGGAGGGGGACGACGTCAGACCATGTTCTGGGAAGGTTTTGCCATTACAAACACCCAGACAACATCACCAGGCACCACACGAGCTGGGGGGAGCACGACCAGTCCTCCCAGTGCACAGCAACTGGTGCAACTGAGGGTAACTCATCCTGCTCACGCTGGGAAGTTTTAACACATGCACCAAAAGAAACACTGTTAGGAGAGCGCAGAGATCTCTCCCAGCAGGAGAATTTCCTCTCCTTGAAGGAAACCAAACCACGAAGGCTTAGGGAGAGAACAGGCTTAGCTTTGAGCGCTGCTACCAAGCGGCTTTGGGGCTAATCGACATTCCTGGGGATTGGGGCTGGAGCTCCCCAGCCCTGCAGCCCCTCCTCGGAGGGGGTTTGTCACGATACCCAGCCCCACTGCAGCTCCACAGCCCCAAAACACACCCACCCTGGGGGGCCAGAGGAGGAAGAGTCAGGTCATTCCTTGCAGGACACCAGAACTCCACAAAGGGGCTCCTGTGCAGAAGGTGGGAAAGAAGAGGGAAGAACATACAGACAAACAAGAGGTGGAAGTAACTGGAGAAATAGTTGAGGAAGACTTGAGAGAGGAAAATACACCCCTTTCCCATTATATTTTCTAAGCTTGACCCTACTCAGAAAATCTCGGGATTCCTAGAAAGGATTTTTCCAGGAAAAGACAAAGGATTAGCCTCTTAATGAACAGACAGCAGGCTTGGATTTGCTCAGCTGCGTTGTCTGACAAATGCAAAACAATAATCAGCTATTTGATTCCTGCTTCAACCCTCTCTGCACACTGAATCCCTTGGGAACATCACACCGAGGCACATAACCCCTGAGCCTGTTTAGGTCCAGCTTACACAGTCAGGTCTAACATAGAAGAACCAGAAGAAGAGCTTCAACCTCACCTGCCCCCTCCAGCACCACGAAAACTGCTCAGGTTCCCAGGATCCAGTCACTGCTTCTCCTGCAAAGCACCATCCCAGCAACGGGGGCTCCTCCTCTGTGGGGAGCCTTTAACTGACACCAGATTAGGGACACCTGGATGGGGTTTGGGAGCCCCTCAAAGATCTGGGGTCAGTAATTGCCCCCAGGTGCTGCGTGTTAAACAAGAATTAACCAAAGGAGCAAAGCTGTTTGCAACCCAAAAGTGCATCAGGCAGGGGGGCAGAACAACATCTTCAAGGTCCCTTCTGACCCAAATCACTCTGTGACAAGGAGGTGACAATACACAAAACAATAACAAAAAGACAGTTTTAGAGATAATGAATGCTGGGAAGGTGACTGAGAACCAAAGCCCCCCTCAAAGAGCTCTGGAGGCTTTAGCTGAGGGCACAGCCTGTTGGGTTGGTTTAGTGGTGGCCTTGGCAGTGCTGGGTGAACACTGGACTTGATGGTCCTAAAGATCTTTCCCAATCTAAGTGATTCCTGGACTCAGAGAAGCCCAACCACTCACACCCCAGCCGTGATGGTGTTTGCTAGAAGCTTCCAAGCATCCCTGTCCGTGTGGCCCTGCGGCATCCCGGCGGGATTCATCCTGCACACACCTGCAGCCACGGCCTGACGCTGCTAAGCTGTCAAAACAAACAGGGGAACAAGGCACAGCAGCCTCCCAGTCCACAGCCATGGGCTCCTGGACACGAGCAGGGCCTGGAAATGCCCCCCGAGCTGGTCGGCAGCTCCAGCAGATGCGTTTTATGAGCCCCAGAGGGGTAATAACATCCAGACAAGCATCTCTAACTGCCTGTAAATACACACCAGATGATGCAGGGACACATGAAATGGGGCAGAAATGGGATGAGAATGGAAAACTGAAAGTGGGGGGGATGGCTGGGTTTGTTCTGTGCTCCCCACAGCTGCTCACCTGGCTTTCTCTTCCTCCCAAACCCTCCCCATCCCAGCTGGACTCTGCTCTCCCTTTTTCCCAAGCAATAGGTTGAAAGCAAGCAAGGGGCCTTCTGCCCATTGAGCCTTCTGTGGAACAGGATCTTCACATTAACAAGCTGAGGAAAAATAAATCCGGGTTCTCCAAGCCATCACTCACATCTGTTTGTCCCCATCCTCCACACCCTGGGCTCTGGGGCACATCCCTGCCCCTAACAATGCCTGCACCTCCATCCATGCCTGGAATGGTCCTGGGTGGTATTCCCTGGAGCTGGCTCTGGCTCAGGGATTACTCTGCAGGGAATTCCTGAACTGCAGGGGAATGGCTTTAAGGCGAAGGAGGGAAGATTTAGGTGGGTTATTGGGAAGAAATTCCTCCCTGTGAGAGTGGGGCGGCCCTGGCACAGGTTGGGCAGAGAAGCTGTGGCTGCCCCATCCCCAGAGGTGTCCAAGGCCAGGTTGGATGAGGCTTGGATGGCAGGGGATGGAACGAGATAAGCTTTAAGGTCTCTTCCAACTCAAACTGTTCAAGGATTCTAGGACAGCAGGATCACGTGCTACCCTTTACAGTAAAAACAAGCCCAGGGAACTTTCACCTGCTCAGGTTGGCACTACAAACCCAAACACCAGCTGCAAACTGTCCCAAGGGCACGTGGTGGGGCAGGATGTGCCAGAGGGGAGTTCACCTGACTGGGGAGATCCCTGTGCCAGGGCTGGGGAGGCTGGAGCAGAACCCCCCTGGGTGCTCAGCCCCTGGCAGGATCAGTCCTGAGCAAAAAGGAGACAGAAATGGTGCAAAAGAACCTCCTTGAGCACCACTGGCCGAGCACAGAGCACCCCTTTATCAGCACCCAGAGGCGCCAGCAGCTGCACAGCACACAAAAGGCTAAAGGCAGCCCCTGGGCCGGACTAACTAGTCTTAATATTTGCATTTGGTAAAGCAAACTAATAAATCCCCATGAGTTTGTCGGTACTTCCAGTTTGTATTTACTGGGAAGAATGACAGGCAGGTTTTCCTGCTGGGTACGCAGGTAAATAGCAATGCAGGCCCCACGCCCTTCCCCTTTACGGCTCCGTGTTTGCTCTCAGTGGGACTGTGGGACTGACTGACTGACACTGAAGGCAAGAGGCCTTTCAAGTTATTGGTTAGGAACTCCAAAAAGTCCACACTCGGGCTCTGAGATCCCCACTCCACCCCCGGATCCATCCTTGGAGCTCTCCATGGATCTGTCCCTGGAGGGGGGTCTGCAGCCACAGGGCTGGAAGGAAGGCCAGTCAGTGGGTCCACCCAGGATTCCAGGCTGAGATCAACGCTGCAGCTCCCAGGCAAGGAATTGCAGTGGAAAAGGATGTCACAGAGTGAGCACGGGCTCAGTGCTCTTGTCTAATGGTCACAGGGTGGACTCTGACCATGGAGGTCTCTTCCAACCTAAATGATTCTGTGAGAAACATCCAGGGAGAGAGTCCTGGGGAGCTCAGGGTGCCCAGTAACACCAGTCTTACTGCCGAGCTGGTTTGCTTGCCAAGGGCCCGCTGTGCTGCAGGAGCAAAGGCAGCGTGGGGTGGTGACCACATCCAAACCTCCTCCCAAAACTGCAGGATCCACTTTGTACCAGAGAAAAGGAAGAACAGACTCACCCTCAGCTTTGCACCTACCTCAAAAGGAGCAGTGATGAAGGGCATCAGTGCTCATGAACCTCCTGTGTTTTTTAAATTAAATGCTGTCTTTTTAATTTTAATGGTCTAAATATTGGAGAGGAAAAAAACGGAAGAGTATTTCCAATACATAATTATCTTTTTTATGTTGCATTTCCACACAGCACCTTCCAGTGCTTCACATCAAGTGCACAGAGTGGGAGGGAACACACAGCCCAGGGATGTGAAACAACATCATTTAAGGGGAAATAATTTGCATTTCAGTGGTTGTTGGAGCAGGAGGTGTGTTAGGGACAGCTCACCAGCCCACACCGTCAGGCAGGGGTGGTTAAGGGCTGCAGAAAGGGAAGAGGGAAAGGACAGGGGAGAACTTTTCTGCAAAGCAAAGGCATTAAACTCTTGGTCTGGCTTAGTGAGGGCAGAAGTTTCCCAAAGTGCTGGTTTCCTGTACAGTCCAACACAAGGCCCAGCAGCCCCATGGTAGGGCCCTGCTGGAAGTGTGGCTGAGCCAAGGCAAACGCAGAACAACATCCAGCACTCACAGAGGCAATGGCTTTTATTAAGAAATTTAATTGTTTCTGAGGGTGGCATTTTCCCCCATCGTGGCGTTCCCCTGGCTGTGGTTTGGAATCCCCCACTGCTGCTCCCCAATCCCTCCTGGGCCAGGTTCCACGGGAGTGCTCAAAGACCCTTCTGAGGGCACCCAGCACCCACAGCACAGGATCAGCCTCTGCCACACAGTTTTAAACCCTGGGGCTCCATGACCACCAACTCAGCTTCTGCCCCATGGCTCTTCCAAAGGCCATCCAGTTCCCACCACGGCTATCAGCAGGATCCAGTGCAGGTCCAGCCATCCTCATGAAACACCCGAAACACCAAAAGGCATCAAAAAGAAGAAGAGAAAGGTAAAAAAAAAAAAAATAAAAATCCACAGCTGGTTCCTTGGAACTGGGCAAGCACTTGGTCCTTCACAGAGAAAAGCATCGAGCTACTGTTTGAGCCAAGAGCACTTCATCATCCATCCATCGTCAGCACTTCCCGGCCGAAAGGATAATTTCCAAAGCCCAGCACAGAGCAGCTAATTAAGTCCTTTCAGATCTGTGTGGGAGTTGGGAGCAAGGTCAGCACTGGGAGGAAATCCCCCTCGCTGGGCAGGGGACGTGGAGCCCAGTGAGTGTATGGGGGGAGCTGGCGGGGAGCTGGTTTTGGTGGTGGGTGTTGGGGAAGGACCTCACACAGCCCCTGATGCTCCATCGCTCAGGACGAGCTGCTGGTCCCTGCTGTCCCTCTCCCCACGCTCCAGCTGAGGTGCCCATCCTCGGCAGGGTGCTCCCGGGTGTTGTGGCCACGACCAGTGCTGCAGCACCTTGGCTGTCCCCTCTCAGGTCCCTGCACCCCGAGCCTTCACCGCGGACCCTGCGGAGGAAAAACACGGTATTAACGGAGGCTCCAGGCTCGTAGCCAGCCGGTTGTGGTGGAGCAAATCATGGTCCCTCTTTGTCACCAAGGAAAATGTTTGGAGCAATGTGTAAAAGAGGAGATGCAGCAGCAGCCCCAGTGCCTCTCCTAAAAGCACCTTCAGCACCTTCAAGCTCACCCCACCCTCTGCAGCACCGAGGGTCCTGTGCTTTGGAACCTGAAGGGGAACTTGGGGCTGGTGAGGACCCGTTGTGGCTGCAGAGTCCATGTCTAAGCAGGCTGGGAGGAGCTCTCTCATCAACATCTCGGTGACAGCTGAGCCACCAGCGCTGCTGTTCAGATGGGGAGAGGGAGGATGTGCTGACAACACCCGTGGGAAAACCAGCATTACTTGGCCTCATCACTCTGGAGAGCCCAAAAGCAGCACCAGCTCCAAGGCTGGGCTCCTGTGGCATCAGAAGACATCAGATCAAGGTGCAGGATAGCACAAGGGTGGATAAGAAACAGAGCCAGGGGCTGATGGATGAAAACCAAATGGCCATTTCTGTGCACAGACAAAACAACAGCATCTGGGAACGCAGAGGAAGGGAAGGCAGCTCATCCTGCCTGGGAGTACGTGGGCTGCCTTACACAGTCCAAGGGATGTGCAAGTGATGGATTAAACAGCCCAGCACAGAGCTGGGACACAGGACCACCATGCTGGAGCTCCACGGGAGGAGTGGCTATCCCTGTGCCCTCACTGCTGTCCTGGACAGAAAGGGGCTCCTCTTCCCAACTGCCGCAGACATTTGGAAGGAGACAGGGAGAGGAAACCACAGTCAGGCAGCAGAGTGAGAACGGATCTTGTTTGTCCCTCTATCCATGCGATCTCTACCTTCAAGCTCTCAAGTCAACTGTAGGATCCAAATCCTAAGTGTGGCACAAGCAGCTCCCATTCAGTTCAGAGAAGCTCTTGGCCCATGTAGGGAACTAAATCATTTGCTCTGCTCTTTGATTCTCACCCTGCTCGTTTCACAGGATCATTAAATACCTTCTCCCCAGCAAACCCTTCCCAACTCCCCATCCTGCTCCAGAATCGACCAGGGGCACACAGAAAGAAGGGGACAGGTTTATGCTCATTTTTCGTGCCACACTTATCATCTGTTTGCTTTGGACCTCACAAGGAATATGCAAGATTGGCACCTCCTGGCCCAGATATCACACTCTCAGCCCCCCAGTGTGGAGGCACAAACCAGCCCCTCGAGCTCCTGCCCCAGGGAAAAGGCTGACCACCAGCCTTGGGCTTTTGGGGAAGGAGCGAGCACAGCGTCGTTTGCAGAACTCTATGCACAAGTGTCCCTGGCTCTTGTAAATGTGTTAAAAAATAAAACCCTTTAAGAGCTTCCAGATGTTCTGTTTATATTGTGGTGTTACCCAGCTCCATCCTCCGGAGGCCAATGCACAGCCTGATGAAATGGCAGCAGCCAGGGGGAAGGCAGGGGGGAGCGGAGGAGGTCCCTTTGCCTCCTCTTTCCCCCAACTTTTCCTGTTAACTCCCATGCTGCTGGGAAACATGCTGAGAGCAGCTGCAAATCCTGCTTTACTGCTCCCAGCATCTCCCTGCCTCGGAAGCATCACTGAGGTTTGCAAGGCACTAACCCCAAATTCCCGCGCTCCAAGATCATTGTATAGCGGGATCTGGGACAGGCAGAGACCTTAAATCCTGATCCAGAGGCATCCCAGAGGCATCCAGTGCCCACCGAGAAGGTCCAGGGGGTCCAACCCCCCCGCATCCAATACACACCCCCCCCAGCGGGCCGGGCAGGTGTGCGAGGCTGTGAAGGAAGGGCTCAGCGCCTGGGCAGGCTGGGTGCAGCCGCACCCGGGCCGTGTGTGTGTGCACAGCCCGCCCGGCACTCTTTGCACAGGGCGTTGCAGCTCCGGCGCTGCTTTTGAAGCTGCCCCGAGCGAGCTGCGTGGTTGGGAGCAATCAGAGCCCCATCAAGGCGCGATACCGCAGCCCTGGGCGCAGGCTGTGATCTGTTATCTCCCCTCCCCGGCGGGGCGGGCAGCTCTGCGGCTCATTTCAAAGCCTCTTAGTGCCCGCAGATCAAAGGCGCTTCCTGATGCCTCCGCCCCGCCGAAGCCTTTCGGCCAGCGCGGTCCCTCCTCGGGATGCGGGCGCAGCAAGGGACCGTGCGGGGACCGCCGCTGCAGGGAGGGAGGGAGGGAGGGAGGGATGGATGGATGGATGGATGGATGGATGGATGGATGGATGGATGGATGGATGGA
>JAWWMP010000042.1:1441979-1463812 GCA_035047865.1 Dendrocincla tyrannina | reverse complement strand
GGATGGATGGATGGATGGATGGATGGATGGATGGATGGATGGATGGATGGATGGATGGACGGACGGACGGATGGATGAAGGCACCGGGGGCAGCTGCACCATGTCCCCCTGCCCATGTCGGGGACACTAGCATGTCCTTACTGCATAGATTAGGTACACTGCAACCCTTCAGTGGGCAAAGGAGCCCAGGCAGTCTCAGTGGCAGGTGGGTGTCCCAGTTAACTCCCCACCACAGGACACAGCACATCGTTTTATCCCAGAGACACCCCCTCTGAAGGACCACCCTCCCCAGACCTCACTGACCTGAACAAACCCCACTCAGGACAAACCTCCTCCTTCCCCAGCACTGCACATTCTCCAGCACTGAAACCTCCACAGACAGCAAGATCTCAGGTGCAATTTATTTTTTTTCCCTGGGCCTTTGCCTTCCACATTCCCCACACTCCCCAGTGAGGCATCATCTGCTTCCCTGTGCCCGGGACGGCTCCAGCCCCGGGAGCAGCAGCACAGCCGGGCCACACACCGCGAGCCCCGGGGCCACCGGTGTCTCCTGGACAGCAGCCCCCGTGTTGTTGTTCTCTCCATGAGCCCACCACAAGATCCCGGGAGAGCAGGGGGGAGGCAGCAGGCAGGACATGAGCTGCCTCCATGCTCAGCAGCATCCCAGGAAAGGGAGTGCGTCCACCCAGAGCACCCCAAGGAGGAGAAGGTGCTGAGTCTGCAGCAGGAAAGATGATGGTCTGCACATTGTGAGGTGGGGATCTGCCTCCTGCCCTGTCCCCCCAAACATGTGTTTGCTGGGAGCAGAGCAAAGCACAGGAATAGAAACGGGACTTTTGGCTGCAGGGGATGGACCATCACATCAACAGACAGCATGAGCACAGACTGTGTGGGCAGCAAAGGCAAACAGGAAAGGAAACAACAGGCAGGGAAACAATCCTGGCAGCGCTCCCGTTATGGCTCACACACCTCCCTGCTGCTCCCTCTCCCGGGTGTCCCTCCCTCAGACCCCTCGCCCTGCTCAGACATGCCCCAGTTCCACTTTTACTGTCAAAACACTTCCCATCCAAAGGGCTGGATTTAGAAAAATGCAGCCAGAGAGCTACAGCCTGTTTGCAGGAACCGGTCCCCGCACAGCTGCGTTAGCACCTCGTGGCACTGTCCCTGCACACACACCCAGGCAGGGCTCAGCCTGGCCCCAAACCGGGGAAAAGGGAAGGGAAGCCTTGACAAGTCCGGGTCTGTGGAGGGAAACTGGGACCTGGACACATTAAGGGACCTGCAAAGGGATGGGACCTCCAACCTGCACATGCCGGTTGGCCTTATCCCTTCCAAACCTGGAGCAGGGCAGGATGGAAGTGAGGGGCAGCAGGAGGGACACCTGGGGTCGTGTTGTGCCTGTCACATCCAGACGGGGATTTAATCCTGGCTTTAAAGCGATTCACGTTTAAAGACCCAGGTTTATTCACATGCCCCAACGTGCTTAATGACCAAAGTGCTCCTCAGTGAACCCAGAGATGGATTGTAAAATAAAGTCAATGAGGCAAGTGGATTAAAGAAAAGTAAAAAAGCAAAAGATCTGAGAGATGAAACGGCCCTGTTGAGTCACAGCCTGTGCCTGCCAACACAGGGTGCCCTCCTGAGCCTCCTGCAAAGGGTCCCCTGCCACCACTGTCCCCCCAGTGTGAGCAGCTGCCCAGGCAGGTCGGGGCAGGGTGTGACCCTTGTGCTGCCGAGGGGACCCATCCATCACTCTCTGCTTGTTTCCATCACTCTCTGCTTGTTCACACGTGTCCCATCTCACGTGGGGCTCCTCACAGCTCCTTCCTCCCCGCCCAGCCAGCTGCTCCACCACGGGCAGAACCCCACACGATGGGCCAGCTCATGTCCACAGCCCAACCAGGAGCTGACCTGGGGTGGGAAACTGGGATTCTTGGGGAAAACGTTCTTGCTGTGCTGCCTGTTCCATCACCTGTGCTGTGAGATCTGCTGCATCACAATCATGGAATGGTTTGGGTTGGAAGGGACCTTAGAGATCATCTCATTCCACCCCCCTGCCATGGGCAGGGACACCTTCCACTGCCCCAGGCTGCTCCAAGCCCCGTCCAACCTGGGTTTGAACACTTCCAGGGATGGGGCATCCACAGCTTCTCTGGGTAAGGTCAGGGGGTCCTGAGCTTTGCTGCATGACCTGTAGTGGTGTGCCAGGGCTGGAATCTCACTCCATGAGGCTTTAAACTGGCTACAAAGGAACCCCCAGACTCGGTGCAGCCCTTTGCAACACCACTGAGCCTTCTCCTTAAACCACCAGGCTCTGCTGCCAGAGCCAACCTAATGCCCAGAGTTTCAATCCAAAGCGATTATCTCCATTTACCAACCTAGGCATGAGACTCAGCAGCGCTGCCAACATCCCAGACAGCCTCAGGAGAAGTGTCATTAAACCTCCTCAGCGAGAGGAAGCGAAGCAAGTGGTTTGTTCCCATGCCGCCCTTTCTGGTAAAGTGTTAATAAATAACCGTGGCCCAGACAGGTGCTGTCAGCTCTGAGTCACCGACCTGCCCCGCTGCCACCAGCCTGAGTCACAGACACACTGCCCCTTCCACCAAACACCCACCCTGGGTCCCACGGGGGGTGCTCAGTGCTGGGCAATCTGGGGGGCAGAGTGTGTGAGACCCCCTCAGTCCTGGCTCTTTAACCCAAAAATAGCACAGGGCGTTCGAGAGCTCCCCCTGAGAATCAACACCTGGCAGAAACTCGAAGGGTTGAGGTGCAGCAGGGAGGGTCTCCCAGTCAGCACAGCACCATCCTGCACCCCAGGGACATGGAAGGGAATGGCTGTGATGGCCAATGCAGCCCGGCTGCATCCCAGAGGATGGGGCTCCAGGAGAGATGCCAGGGCTGCGGGTGCCCGCAGGTGAGCACTGGCAGTGGCTCAGCCCCACTGAGATGCACTTGGAGCACGGCATCTGCTGCTCCCAAAGCATCACTCCCAGTGCCAGCTGCGGTTTCCTCCTCGAAAACCAGTCCTGGCCAACCCACCCAGACCTGAGCACAGGTGCTCACCCTAAGGAAGACTAAAAATAGAACTTTAAAGCCCCCAACAGAAACATCCCCGAGGACTTTCTTGCTCCCACGCTCCAACCTGTTCTGCATGTGCCACCTCCCTCTCTGGCTCTGTCGAGCAATTTTCCCCCTCCTTCCCCGCAGGAAAAGGCCATGCTCTTTCTTGAAAGCCATGTGTCACTTGGAGACTGACAGGCAGGTGAAAGAATGAAGAAAGTCCCATTCTCCTTCATTTTTGCAGCACTGTGATAAGCATGGAGTGAAGTCAGGCTGGGCCAGCACAGGCTCTGGGAGAGGCTGGTTTCAGGAAGGCTCTGGCACCCCATGACAGTTCTGCTCCTTTATTAAAAGCATCCCCACGGTGATAACCCCCTGACAGGCTGATGGATGGGCCCACGGAGCAAAATGATGTTCCCTGAGCATGAACTTTGTTTATATCCCAGCATTTTTGCTCCTCCTGCTGGAACTCCAGCAGCCCCCACTGTGGGCAGATGAGCAGCTCCCCTTGGTTTCTGTCGTCAGCAGGAGTCCTGGGGATTCACTTGATCCCTGGGCTCTTCCAAAATGAGCTGGAGGGCTCTTCCTCCTCTTCTCACCAACAGGGAGAACTCCAGCCGCTTCCTGCTGCAGCAGATGTAGAGGAGGGATGCTCTGCAGCACCTCCTGAATCCAAAAGAAGGTCAGCAGGGATGGATCCCAGGAAAAAAAGGATTACAGGAGGGTACTGTCCCCTTTCCCGCACTTCTCTCCACTCCCATCCTGGTGCAGCAATGCACTGGTACACAGGATGGGAAAAGCACTGCAAAACCTCTGTATTCGGCTCCAGAGATGTGATGGATTTGGCCAGGCATCCCACAGGGTCCCATCCCAGGGATGAGCTCTTCTTCCCATGTTCTAGGGATGCCCAAAGTCCTCACATCTGGGTCAAGGTGTTTTCTGGAAAGTTTTGAGTCAGGGATTGATCCCAAACAAGGACGCAGAAGCCACACTGGAGTCCTGCCCTGCCACTCCAGCCCTCTGAGACTGTCCCCACCAGGGATGGGAGGGAGGGAAGGAGGAAAAACCATCTGGCTGCACATTTATTTTGCTGCTTTGAGCTGATTTCTATCCCAGGGGATTACCAATTTAAGCAGTGTTTTTTCCTGTTCTGACCCTAAGCTGATTAATTCCCTGTGCTCCCCTTCTCCCCTCTCTCCCCTCCTTCCTTCCAGGAAAAATGAGGATATGAAATTCCAGTGAAGTGCCAAGGCAGGGCTGGATCAGCTGCCCAGTGCGAGCAGAGCAGAGGTAGGTGCTCCCCAACCCCACAGGATGGATTCTGCCTTCCCTACAGAGTTTCAAAACACAGTTTTAAGATCTTTATCTTCTTATTCAAACGGAACTGATATCCCTGAGGGAGGGGAGAAACCTCCATGATCCCAGCTGGTCAGGGTGAGGCACCAGCATCCCTCTCCCAGTGCAGTGGGAACTGCTGGTATCAGAGACACTGGTGGGACTCACCCAGCAGCAGCACGACTTGCCCTGGCATGATCCAGCCGTGCTTCCCGAGAGGAACAGCCTCCTTTTCCAGTGTCATCACTCACAGCACCCAGCACACCGTAAGCCCACGACATGCAGGGCTTTGCTGCTCCTTTAGAGAGGAATTGGGGAAGCTCAGGATTGGGGGATGCAAAAAATGCCACTCTTGGGGAGTCTCCAGGGCATGTCCATCCCTCAATCCCCAGTTAATTGGCCAAAATGCCAGAGCAAAGCCAGCACAGAGCCAGGTGTGCCAGAACACCTCCCACCCAGGCACAGCCACGGCTCCGTGGGGCAGGAAAGCCCGGAACACACCCGTCCCTATAAAAAGATAATTATACAATCCACGGCAGGAAATTAGCACAGCAAAACACTGCTTAATTCTCACAATGCACCTCAGCACAGGATCAAGAGGTACAATTACCTCTCACCTGCAGTGAGATGGGCCCTCGGGTCAGGATTAGGGCTCAGTGCTGAGGAAGGGTGGGAACCTTCAGCGACTGCCCTCACCCGAAATATGGAGTTCAGAGGGGAGCAAATTTGGGCTGTTTGCCCCTTCTGGGTCCTTGGAACTGGAGAGCAACAACAAAAATCTTTTATGTGCATAAGTCAAGGCAGAAGTTTGCACCATAGACTCACTGGTCTTTTGTTTTCACATTGTGAGGCATAAAAAAAATAGGGATTTTAAAAAATTACTACATTTAAATAAATTCCCTTTACGTGGAACAAAAAAACATGCATAAAACAACCAAGTCCAGTCCAACCCAAGGACGAGCAGCTGAAAGAATAAAATAACCCTTTGTCAAACAAACCCTTCCCACAACCCAAACCCATCCTCATCTGACAGGAGTTGGGGCAGAGCCTTCATGCCACTTGGAGCCCTACTCCAGGCTCTCCCTATTCCCTCCTGATCTCGGGCTAAAACTCACAGTGGCCACAGACACGGATCCCCCACCTCCCGCCCTGCAGGGTGGCAAGTGAGAGGGAAAAAGCGTGAGAAAAAGGTCTTTGCTTTCATTCAAATTTGCTGCAAGTGGGGAAAAGCAAGTTTTCCAAAAACAATTTTAATCAGCTTTTAAAGATAAAGGTTTCATTGCCAGCCCACTCCACAGACCTATTGCTGATCATTCTGGAAGTGAAACTTAGCCATGCGAGGCCACGTCTGGGTTGGCACCGCCTGGGGACAGCAGGTCACATTCCTCGTGGGTCACCCCAACAGCCACCCACCCACCGGCTGAGACAGCGTGGGATGGGCTCAAAAATTCCACCCCGGGATGGGCGAGGGGCTGGTGCCTCCCAAAAGGCCCACAGGACCGTTCCCAGCAGGAGGGGGAGCACGCAGGGCCAGCCGTGCCGTGACCTCGGCGGAGGGCACGGGGCAATGTACCTTGAGCCCAGCGATTCCTAGAATTAATCAGGAATTTTTTGAAACCATTACTGGCTGAGAGATGCCAGTGGGCTGAAACTTAAAACTGGAATATGAAAAATGTAGGTCAGGAAAAAAAGCACCCAAGTGAAAAGCTCCTTGTTCCTCGGCGCAGCGCCTCGCCCTGCGGTGCCATCCCTGGGGGAAAGGCTCGGGAAGGGCTCAGAGGGACGTGCCCCTGGAGAAGGGCTCACACCTCAGGGGTTTTACAGGGCAAGGCGGCCGTTCCTGTGGCCAGAGGACACGGGCAGTGGTGCCACAGCAGAGCTCCTGCTGCCAGGGCACGCTCAGCCCACCCCGCCCTGCCCTCAGCCACAGGGCACACACTGATTTTGTGCCATTCCTGCGTTCCTCCCAGTCGTTCCAGGTACTCTGCTGTTCAGTTTAAAACATGAACTGCAGTAGAGCCATAAATGCCCGTTCCCATCAATTGGGACAAAATCATTGCAGCATTTTTTTCAACTCTGTGCTCTGGGGCACAGGGAGGGGAAAGCCAAAAGGCAGAGATTTCCCCACATAATCACAGAATAATTAAGGTTGGAAAGGACCTTTAAGATCATCAAGTCCAACCATTAACCCAGCAGTGGCAAGGCCACCACTAAACCATGTCTTCAACAACAGTAAATAAAACCAGGGCAGTGCTACCACTCCTTCAACAACACCCTGATGTTTGATCCCAAAAACCTGCCAGCTGGGATATAAAGCCCGGGAGTTTCATGTGTCCCATTAAAGACCCCCAGAACACTCCAGAAACAAAGAGGATTTGCTTAGGACAGGGACACAACAGAGTATTTGTCACCCAAAACCTCTGGGATAAATCCCTTCGGCTCAATCTATCCATCCTCACAAGCATCTTCTTCCCCTCACTGATGTCAACATAAGACCGCAAAGAGATGGCTTTTTGGAGAAAATCCACCTTCCTGAAGAAATGGGCACTCCCAGCCCTCTCCCCTCCCGAGCTGGGGAATAGCTGATGCCCTTTCAACACCTCCACGTATCAGAGCTGTAATTTACAGAGCTAATTTCAGCAGCACCCTGAGCTCAGCCCCCGCCTGCAGAGGGGGTTTTGTTTGCTTTAATTGAGGGAAAAGAAAAATAGAAAGACGAAAACCTCTTTTCCAAACCCCCTGGTTTCGTTTTTCAGGTGCCTTGATTTATTGATTGGCCTATTCCCTTTTAATAGGCTCTCCCTGCCGGAGCCAGGGTGTTTCCTGCAGGAAAGCGGCTCACACTGCAGCTCAAGGAGGTCCTGCCACATCCATCCCAGGTTAGGGCCTCTCCTGCTCCCAAAAATGAGTCTTAGTCCCCAACATCATCACTTTGATTGGAGGAGGAAGAAAGTTGGGTGATGCTGCTGCATCCCCCCATCCCTCCATCTCCAGCAGGTCCCAGTGCAGCCCTGCCCGTTCACCTTCCCGACACCTTTCAGCTCTCTGCTCCCAGTTCCCAGCACTCAAGACAGCCAAAGCAAGTCTACAGCAAAGAAAGCTTCCAAGAAAGATATTTTCATGGGATAATAAAATGATTGCAGGCACAAAATCTGATTTTTTCCAAGCTACACCCACTTCTGTGCTCCCTCCTGGCTGTGGTTTTATGGTTGAAGCCACCGAGGAGGGGTTTGGGAAGGGCTGAACAGCTTCACCCCAGCCCCATCCTTAGGACAGGTGAGGAGAAAACGTGGCCAGTGCTGGAGGAAAGTGAAAGGAGGCCAGCACTGCCCAGCCTTCCTCCCTCCACCCTCCTCCTCCCCCAGCTCCCTTTGTTGCCTTGGCCACGATCCAGGGCATGGTGCCCACAAGGAGAACTCTCGGCAGATGAGAGCTACATCTCATTTAATTAAATTTTTCCTTTTAGATTAAATAAGAGGAGTCTGCCCGGCCAAGGGGCTGGAGGAGCAGAGCCGACCAGCCACCAAACCCTGAGCCCCTTGGGCTTTCCCTCCCAGTTTGGATGCAGAAGCTGGAGGAGAGGTTGGCCCAACATCTAGGAGGGTGCTCAGAGGAGCTGGAGACCTTTGGATATGTAGCCAGAGAGGACGGGTGAAAACACATCCCTTACTGATGGAGATCCATGTGCAATCCAGCTAACCCATTCCTGTGGGGAACAGCCCCTGTGCATTGCCAGCTTTATGGTCCTTCTGCAAATTGTCCCCAATCCCAAACCTAGACCAGACAGTCATTTAGGAGACAGATCCCCACCTCACTAAATGCTAAAAACAGCCAAATACTTCAAGCAACGAAAATAAGGGGGGAAAACTGGACATCTACCCCCACCTGCACCCCTTCACCCACCCTGTGACCAGGGGCAGACCCACCAGCTCCAGCCTCCAGCCATTCGAGGCTCCTTAAAGCCTCACCCTGAAGACGGTGACACTGAACCCACCCTCACACCCCACAGAGGAAGGGGTGCACCCCCCAGCTCCCACATGCCCACTGGCACAGCCCCACCAGTTCACACTGGGTAAAACTGCTCAAAGCCACGTTTTTCATCAGCACAAGGAGCAGGCTTGGCCTCTCAACAATCTTTAAGTAATATATATCTCAGGCTGACTGCAGTGCTGGCTGAGCCCCAGCTGACAGCACCCAGGGCCAAGCCCCAGGATAAACACAGCCTACCTGGTTCAGAAGTGCCAGAAGCAAGTGGGCACCGAGCACGATCCCTTCTCTACCCAGCACTGCAGCCCAGCCCCGAGCACCACGGAACACTTGGAGCACTCACTGTGCATGGGCTGGAGTGTTTGGGAACAGCACACGGGAGATGCTTCCCCTCCCTCCTGCCGGCCCTGGGCTCTTGCACTTAAGAGGCAACTCGGAGCACGAGGCTCACTCGGAGCAGGAGGAGGTTGGGCTGCAGCTCAGGTGCTCTGAGCCACCCAGGGCTCCAGGACAAGCAAGGGGAGAAGCTCCCACACCACTTCCACCCCTGGGGAAGGTACAAGCAATGCTGGACAGCCAGGAGAGCAAGGGCTGGGACGCAGCAGGACCCAGCCCTCTGAACAGGCACAGGTTGGACACAGCTTGGGACAACCTGGTCTAGTGGAAGGTATCCCTGTCCACAGCAGAGGAGCTGGAACAAGACGACCTTTAAGGTCCCTTCCGACCCAAACCACTCTGTAATTCTGTGCTCTGCACTTGCAGAAGGAACCATCCTGGCTGTAGCATCACTGCTCCCGCCCTGCTCTCCACCATGCAGAAGGAGCACAGAAAGATTCCTGCCTGCAAAAACTTCACAAGCAGGTGCAGCGATTCAGGCTGTGCCAACCCCTCCCAGGCTGTTTCAGAGCCCCAGGTTTCCCCAGCCCTTCTCCCTCTACCTGCACTTCATGCTCAAGCTGGCAGCTTTCAGAGGGTTAACAAGGTGTGTGCCCCCGCAGGGCTGGGCTCCCCTCCCTCCTCGCCCCTCTCTTCCCGGCATGGACTTGGAGACCGGAGGCTCTCCAGATTTAATCTCCAAGACAAACATTCTGTAGCTGGAGCCTGCTCCATTTGTATTTAGAGCACAGATATTACAGAGCACAGCCAGGCTCAGGCCTCTGCCCCAGCCTCGTGGGGTCCCCCCTTGCCTCTGCCACATGCCTGGTGCCAAGGAGGTGTCACCAGCTCAGCACTGAAGCTATGAAGTATGGTTTGTAGCTGGGAGTGAAGAAATACCCACCACAAGCCCCACCACATCTCTGGGTGGGTCTTTATGGAAGGGGAGAAGCTGGATCTTGCACAGGGTCCCCTCTGCCCAGCTGAGCCTCGGGCATGGCCAGAGGGATGTGGGAAGGAGCAGAGGAGCAGCACCAAAACACCAAATGTGAGCATGAGTGTGGCTCAAGGTGTTGATCCAGTGAGGGTTCAGTGATTTTCAGAACGAAGGCAGATCATCTCTGAGAAGTCACCATTTTATTGCCTTTTCTCCTGAGATCCTGATGTGGCACCCACAGGCATCTGGAGGAGGAGGTTTAGGAGCTGCCAGAAGACACCTGGCACAAGGCAGGGGTTTGTACATCATTCAAGGTTGTTGTTATTGTGATGAAGGTGTAAATCTCACCTCAGACCAGAACATGTCAAGTCCAGCACCACCCAGAGATGCAGGTAACACCTCCTGCTCTTGTTCAGAGGAGGAAGGAAAGGGTCTCCAGGCTATTTGGCAACGGGAGCCTTCCAGTAACTCCTTATCTCACATCTTATGTTTCAGTCGGAAGTTGAGAGATTTGGTTCGTTTCCCACAGGGATGGGAGAGGCAAATGTGCCAGCAGAGAGCTGGGCCCAGCCCCAGAGCTGTGCTACAGCAGGGGCTGCGCAGCACCCAAATCCACCTTCTATCCTCAGAATCTACAGGCAAAGACCTCCCGGGCAGGAAATCCATCTGGTTCACTCCGTGCACCAACCTTCTGGACTTTTAACTCAGCTCATTACCGAGAAATGTCCTTTCCTCTGACACTGTAGGATGTCCAGGAGAGAATAACACTTCCAACCAAGCCTACAGCCTCCACCACAGCCTGCAAAACTGAGTTAGGGTGAAAGATTTGAGCTCAGCCTGGAGCTGGCCCGGGAGAGCCCCGTGAAGGGACAGCAGCAGTCGGATCCCAGCACCGTGTGCCCCTGCCCGACACCCAGCTATAAAATTGCTCTCTGGACATGGTGGCTGGGTTAATTGCACACACACACACACACACACACACACTGATGTTTTCATGAAAAAGGCTCTTCTATAAAATTGCGAGAGCAATAAAAGTATAAATAGTCCTCAAGGCACCACAAAATGATGCCATTTTAAGTGCATTTATTTTTTTCCTTGAAATCTGCAGGGTGGTATTTAAAGATGAAGGGAGGAGGACGAATATGTGCTGCTCTGTCCAAATGCCAAACACCCCACGGAGCTCTGGTGGTCTCCCAGAGTCAGCCAGGGGCTCCAGGTCCACAATTAATGACCTCTCCACACCTTTCATGTGCCACCCACTGGAATACATCAAGCGTTTCACCACGGCTGCAGCCGGCGCGGTGGCTCCCAGCACCCCAGAAATGCCCATTCCAGCTCCCCCCACCCAAAATTTCTCAGTATTTGCCTTTGAGATATCTTTTGATATCAAAAAGCGGCCACTGCCCGGTTCCTGAGGTGCTCAGCAACTCACTGGTGGTCCCTAAATAAGCAGCCAGATGATCTCACACCAAACATCCCCAGGTCCTTGTGGGCAGCCCTGGTGTTGACCACAAAACCTTCAAACAAGCCCGGAGAACAGGGAGGCTCAGTTCCCTCTGGCCACCAAACTCCTCCAGGCCGGTCCACCCAGGGGGACATTCCTCAAAGTAAACTCAGTGTTCTTGGGGTTTACCCAAAATACGAGCCCGGCAGGACAGGCAGACGCTGGGAAGGCAAGCGAGAGGGAAAGAAGGAAAAGCCACAAGTCCTGTTGATCCATCCAAGTCACGAGTTCAGCGAGTTCCCTGCGGTTCGGTCAAGGGAAAGAGGATTTTTCCTGGATGGTACGATCCCCTGCTCACAACTCCTCTGGAGCCCAAGAGGAGCACAAAGGGGACACTGTCCCTTCACTCCCACTTCTCCAGGGAAAGGGGACAGCCCAAACACCTCGGACACCCCACCAGCAGTGCCCTGGGGACAGGGGGGTCCCTCATTTATAGACCAAAGAGCTCCTGTGGGTTTTCTCGTCCTCTTTGGGATTGAGTTACCCATATCCACAGGCTCCAAGAGCAGAGAATGTGGGGAAATGAAAGCACCTGTGTCTCCTGCAGCCACAGAAATGATAAGCAAGTGCCACTGATGTGCTGAAATATCCTTGGATCAGACCAACAAAGGGGTACCACCAGCCAGGATGAGAGACAGAGCCTGGAAACTGCTGGGCAGCCCAAAAATGGCAAAAGCCCTCAGGCTTTTACTGTGTCGCAGCTAGTTACTGCTGGGAAAGTCATCAGCAGACCCTGCAAGTCCTTTGCCCCTGTTTATCCTGGCACGTGGGTCACCGTGGGCTGTGGTGGCCAAACTGCTCACACGAGTGGCACGAGGAGCACGGAAAGCCATCAGCAATGTCCATCTCCCCGTTGGGAGAGCACAGGGAAGAGCCTGTTCTTGCCTCCACCCCACAAGTGGAGAGATCTCAGGATGGAGTTTCACTCTCCACACCTTTGGATGGGGCTGAGGCTCCCTGAGCTGTCACTCCGGGGTGGCCTGTCAGGCTCCCCCAGTGCCCGCTGCTTGCCCTCCGCTCTGCGCTCTCTGTCCAACCGGTTCTGCTCTTTATTTTCCTTTCAGGGAGCACTATCTCCCCAGCCATCTCCAGCTGATGGTGGCAGCAAACCCACCTGCCACTCCGGGCAGGTGTGTGGCCAGGAGCAGGGTGGTTATCCCAAGTCCTGCATGGGATCAACCAAGGAACAGCATCACCTCTTGCACACAGGAGGGGTTTACCAGCTGTGCTGGAGACGGAGGATTTTTAAGGCCAAGATAACAACAGACCAAGCTGCTTTTTTTCATTTGAAGTCTCGGGAATCAACGATCCGGGAAGGAAGTTCCACGCTGGACAGAGGGGACAGCTCTGCGGTCTGTGAACATCTGCTTTGCAACACCCAGGAGCCCGTCTTGGCCAGCAGCCCCGTGGCTGGAGCATGGGGGGTCTTAAAGATGCTGCAGCTGCTGGGAAGAGCCTGGCTGAGCTCCTGGCATCCCACGCCGCTCCTGGATCTCCAGCAAACCCACACAAGGAGCCTGAGATGCCAACACAGTTGGTCATGGTTACCTGAGAGCCAGGCTGGCTTTCCTCGCCTCTGTTTGCACACAGAAGCGATGGCAGGTAACAGCACCTGATCCTGTTTACTGAGCAGAGCCCTGGGCTGGGGTGAGGTGGCAGAGGGAGCCCCATCCCTGCCTGGGAATCCCCAGGGCCTTGGCTCAGGAGCCATCTGGCAGCAGGGGAGCACAGATCAGTCTCATCAAGTCAAAGATGCCTCACCATCCCTGCTGGAGCCCCCGTGGCCTGAGCTTGTGATTTCAGCAGCATTTGATACCCTTCAGGCACTGGAATACACTGTCACTGCTGGAAATGTAGAAAAACTCCAGCCCACAGGGCAGAAAGACACCCAAAAGTCAGACCATCCTGAGATGTCACTGTCCCACAGTCCGCAGGCTTAGGAACTTCAGTCCTGCTCCATGCTGGCCCAGGGACAGAGTGGAGATGGATCTGCAGATCCAGGCACTTTTCCTCCTCACCTCAGGGAACTCACATGAATTTTAAAATTTCCTGCCAAGTATCAATTGTGCAGATGTTGAATTCTTGGCAGGGACGCCGAACGGGCTCCCTGAGGTACTCAGGAAAACTCTCTGGAGCACAGGCTCTGGCTGAACCCTTCCCTGCAGCCCTGTACCCACAGGGGTCCATGGAGGAACACCGTGCATGGCAGCAACACCCAAGGGGGAAAGCAGAACAAATCCTTCTGCCTCCGGGATTTCCACCACGGTACACTTTGCTAATTCATTTGGTCCTGGCCCCACACGAGCAGGGATGAGCCAGAGCATCACTTCCAGGGACCCAGCTGCCTGAAATCCATCACACGCCTCGACAGTGAGGATAATCTGAGCAGAAACCATTGGAAAGGGGCACGGCCACGACACATCTTCCCACTGCAGGACAGCCCCGGCTCACAAGGGTTTAGGATCCATAGGAACGATAACAGGAGAAGGGCTCTGCGGCAACACAACCTGCTGGGCAGCCCGGCTTAGTTTGCATGAGCACAGCTGGTTTTCCTGGAAAAACAGCACGAAAACCAAGAGGAGAAGCTGCAGGGGATAAAAGAGCAGAGGTATGAGAGAGGCTGGGGCTGGGGAGGGGGAGGAACTCAGTGTGGGTGCTGAGCTGTGGGACCCTCTGCAGCGCAGGGCTCATCCTGCACCTCCCAGAGGCAGCACTGCCGAGCTCCCCGCAGCCCCTCGCAGCCCTGGGAAGGGCAGAACACGATCCTCTCGCTATGTCAGCCTCTTGGCAAGCTCCCCCTCGCCCCCCCACCCGACGCATCCTGTTCGCATCCGGCTTGGGAATTCCAGGAACATCTGCGCGCCTCCCTCGCCCAACCGCACATCTGCCTGTCCGTACCTGCCGCGCCCCCCTCCCCGCAGTGCCTCCCACGCCCGCGGCACGAACCCCCCCAGAACACCCCCACCCCGCCTGGGAAAAGCGGAGAACCCTTCCAAGCATCGCCCCGACTCCCCCCGGAGCCAGAATGTTTTGTCCTTTGGGAAGTCCCCGCGGGTAAATAAGTAATTTGGGTATGTCAAAACCATCGCTCCTCGTGAAATACGGCGAGAAGTTTGGAGAGGAAAAGCACTCAGGGCCATGTGTGCAGCATCTTCCCATCTCCTGAGCATAAGCTTGTTCTCTCCAGGAGAATATCTAGCAGAAACAGGAGCATCACTGTGATCACAGCAAGGAACAGGCAGAGGTAATGCAGCTGGGAATGCAGTGCATCCCTGGGAGCCACCCTGCCGGGGCACGGGCTGCTCACAGCTCCAACAGAGCAGGGATTTGGGAAAGGGAGCCTGTGAAACACCACTAATCCTGTGCTGAGCACTCCACAGCACAGCAGGGAGAGCAGGAGGGCTCTGCAAGCCACTGCTGGTGTGCCAGGAGGAACCCAGGGAACCCTCTCCTCTGCTCTCCAGGACGTGACAGCTCCTGCCCCCCCATCCTGGTCCTCTTGCTAGGTGGGAGAAGCTGTAGGGAGCAGACACGGCAGCACCATCCCGAGCTGCTGCAGCAACGGGATGGACTGCCAGGATGGCACCTACAACCTCCTTGGAAAAGCTGGATGATTCAGGGCTGCCACAAGGACAGCAATGGGATCAGTGCACAGCACACCAAATACCTCCAAGCTCCTTCCCAAGTCTGTCTTTACACTTTCACACTTGGAACTGTGCAATGGTTTGGGTTGGAAGGAACCTTAAAGCCCAACCAGTTCCACTCTCTGCCATGGGCAGAGCCACCTTCCACCTTCCTATCCCAAGTTGCTCCAAGTCCTGTCCAAGCTGACCTTGAACACTTCCAGGGATGGGGCAGCCACAGCTTCTTTGCTCCCACCCACGAACCAGGCTCCTGCAGCCAAGGAGCATGGGGCTGCCCACAGGCATCATCCTCCTCACCACCCTCATCCCATCAGCACAGACCAGAGCCAGGGATGGGCATGGAAGGCTGGGTGTGGTTCCCCAGAGGGAAAGGAAGGTTTGCCATGTGGCAGGTCTGCTATGACAAATGAGGCTTCTCATTTCAGAGCTCATTTGGCTGCTGCAGGTAAATTCAGGGGAGTGGGGAGATAAGAGGGAGAGGAAGGGATGCACAGCCCTGTGGCCCTGCTCCCCCCGGGAGGGGCAATGCCCGGCCCTGCACTTCAGGAACGCGATGGAGAGGGGAAGACAAAGGGGACGCTTTGTGGAGAGGCTGAATTAATTCAGCTTCATGTAAAAGGAAATTTATTCCCTCTTCCAGAAAGAAAACAAAATGGAGCAAGCAGGGAATGGAGCGGTTCAGCACAGCTTGGCTCGGCATTCCGAGGGCGAATCGCCCCCTCCTGCTGATGCAGCCAGCACTGACCCTGTGCACCACGCCAGGGGCACCGTGCCCCCCCAGCCCACAGGGCAGCACCTCCAATTAGGGTGCCAGGGGACAGGGAATGAAAGGGAAGAGAAATTCTGCTTAATTGAGAGACTGCAGCCAGGCCCTGCTCGCCCAAGATTATCCAGAGGAATGCAGGTCTCCTTTACAGCAGGCTCATTCGCTCGAAACAGAAATGAATAGAGCAGACTCCAGGCGGGAGAGGAAAGGAAAAATAAAGATTCATATGACCTGGATTTAGGGTTGGGATGAGATCTGGTGACTGCCCGAGGACCAGAGGGCAGTTGCACGCTCCTGCCCCACTTGGTGTCTCCCTCCAAAAGCACCAATCCCAACCACCAAAGCTGTTCCACCAAACCTGCTCCATCAGGAGCACCGGGCTCCTCATGGGCCCCCAGGGAACGTCATTAACACTCCCCCTGCTCCTGCAGCAGCCAACCTGCAGGGACCTCCTGGCCACCCAGAAGCAAGCCATGGCCTTTCGCCCTGCTCCATAAGTTTGGACAATGAGCAGCTGGAAGGAGCCAGCACAGGCAGGGCCAGGCCGCCCAGCCAGCTCCAGCAGCAAAGGGACACACATCTGTGCCTTCCTGCTGCAAGGGAAGGCAAAAAGCATCTTCCAGCCAGTTCCATCCAGGTCCCATTCCAGTCAGAAAGCTCAGAGCTCTCAGCCATCCCACGTTTCCTTATGGTGCTCTAACAGTCCAGGGGGCACTGGCTTAGTCCTGCATCCATTGAATCTCCACTGGTTTATTCCCATGGGAGAAAATTCATCCTTAGCATGGACATGGCACAGAGCATCTTCAGAAGAGACCACTCTGACCACACCTGCCAACACCCACCAGCTGTACCCATGGGCTGGATCCCTCAGAAAGAAACCAAACAATCTTCAGAGGGTGAGGGAGCAGCACACAAGAGGGTGAGAAGGAGCAGCAGCACCAAAAACTTGCAAAACTGCATTTCACAGAATCATGGAATGGTTTGGGTTGGAAGGGACCTTGAAGCTCATCTAATTCTATGCCCCTGCCAAGGACAAGGACACCTTCCACTAGCCCAGGTTGCTCCAAGCCTTGTCCAGCTTGGCCTTGAATACATTGCAGGAGTATCAGCACCTTTTGCTATGAACAATTTGTCCTTCCTGTCTTCTCTCTTTAGCTTCTCTCCTCAACCCTGCAAAAAAATGCAGAATCATCCTTAGCAATTGCTATTCTTAACTTTATCCAAGGGAATTGTGTCTGGAACAGAGTGAATTCAGCCCCCAGAGGAGCCCTGCCCTACCCTGGGCCATTCCACGCTGAAGCACGTCCTGTGCTAACGCGTCCTGTGCTAACGCCACCTGTGCCGGGATAAAGGCACTTTGTGCAACACACACATCTCTCAACACATTCCCATATGGAATTTGATCAAACTGGACTTATCCCAGCAGAGCTTTGAAATCCCCCCTGCTCGTGACACAACCACAGATGCCATTAGAGAGAGGATGGGACAGCAGCAGCCCCAGCACTGCTGCGGGAGGTGAGAAATCAGCATCACAGAACCATGGAACGGTTTGGGTTGGAAGGGACCTTAAAGTTCATCTCCTTCCACCCCCTGCCATGGGCAGGGACACCTTCCACCAGCCCAGGTTGCTCCAAGCCCTGTCCCGCCTGGCCTTGGACACTTCCAGGGCTGGGGCAGCCACAGCTTCTCTGGGCAATTTGTCTCACGTGAAAGATTAAATAAACCTCTTGGTCAGGGGCAAGGCAATGCCACAGAAATGGGCAGGACCTCAGCCTGGGGTGGGCACCCTCAGGGCCATGGTGGCCTTGTGGCTGCCATCCCCCAGGGCACAGGGCTTACCCAGGTCCCCCAGGCACACACCTCCCTCCACCCAGAGCAGCAGGGATTAGCCCTCAGCCTCACAAGATAAGCATCTTCCCATCAAAGGTTCTCAAAATATCACCCACCCCTTCCCAAAGCTCCTCCTATTCCTCCTCCTCCTCTGGGACCTGCTCTGCAGGGACCTTGAGGTGCTCACTATAAATGTGGTGGCTTAAAGATTCACGGAGATCCAAGGAAAAGAAAGAAAAGGTTAAACAAGCAGAGAAAGCAATTGTGGGCCCATCCAAGAGCAACATCGTTTGGCAACTTTGTTTGGAAAAATTAATAATTCTGCAGAATTTCAAGAGGAGGGGAGTGGATGGGGAGAGGGAGAGAACAGGCAGCCTGAAACCCTAGAAATTCCCTTTAACTTTCGATCCACAACCAAAAGCAAGGCTGGGAAATAAGGAGCAACACAACATGTTGTTGATGACTTTTCCATTAAATACTCCTGTTTAAACCCCCTCTTTGTATTCCAGCCTTTGCTTGCAGCCTCAGCAGGCCCCACTTCTTTTTTTTCCCCTCCTCCCCTCCCTCTTTTTTAATAATAATAAAAAAAAAAGTTATATGACTTTAATTAAATGCACTTATTAAAAGGGTGAAATATTTGGAGAGGCTGTTTTTACGCTGGAGGCACATTTTCCAGCATGCTGCAGAGTGTCTGCATCCGCCCGCCCCAGGCCACTTTTAATGCACAAATAAATCCCCACCTGAAGTGCTGACAGGTTATTATGCACTGTGGCAGCCAACTAGAGTAAACACAGGGGCACAGTTTTAACCTCTTGCAGTCACAGAGCCTCTGCCCCGCCGAGGAGGGCTCAGGTGTGAATGACCAGCAGCAAAAGCATCATCCTCTTCTTCCCCCCCAGGACTGGATCCAAGAGAAGCCTCAGCTGGGACAGAGCAGGTAGGCGTTGCAGCATCCAGCACATGCCAACCTCTGCCAGCCTTGTCAGCTGATGGACCAACCCCCAGGAATCAGTAAATTAAGAGTAAATTAATATTAATAAAGTCAGAGGGTCCTGAAGATGCTCCAAAGGCTGGAGCTCCTCTGCCCTGAAGTCAGGCTGGGAGAGCTGGGGGTGTTCACCTGGAGAAGACTCTGGAGAGACCTGAGAGCCCTTTGCAGTGCCTGAAGGGAGCTTATTAAAAAGAAGGAAAGCAGCTTGTTACACAGGCACATAATGATACAAAAAGGGGGAATGTTTTAAAATAAAAATGGGGAGATTTAGACGAGATGTGGGGAGGAAATTCTTCCCTGTAAGGGTGGTGACACCCCCAGAGAAGCTGTGGCTGCCCATCCCTGGAAGTGCCCAAGGCCAGGTTGGACGGGGCTTGGAGCAACCTGGGCTGGTGGAAGGTGTCCCTGTCCAGGGCAGGGGTGGGACTGGATGGGTTTTAAGATCCCTTCCAACCCAAACCATTCCCTGATTCTGTGATAACAGGAAAGGACTGCCTGTCCCAGCTGGACTGCAAGGCTGGAGAGGTGTCAACTGGTGGAAAACATCCTTTCCTGGGGATTCCTCCCAACACCAGCCCTGAGGGTTTGAGTGCCTGGAATGCCAGGCTGGTATCCTGACCCCCTGCACGGTGGAGGCAACACCCCAATAGCAACCGCAGGGGATTTACATCCCCGCTTCAAAAGCCATGCCCAGGGTTTGCATATTCCTCTGTCAATGGTGAAGCAAAGATGGAGCAGATAATGGACAAACTACAAACAAACACAGGCAGGAAGGAACCAAACCTACCAAGTCCCTGCTTTTCTGCAGGGCATGGAGAAACCACGGCAGCTCCCCCATTCCTGTGCTGGAACACATCCCTGCCAGCCCGGGAGACACGGGAGTTCCACCAGAGCTCCCTCATTTGGAAAGAGGAGCTTCTAATTCCACACATCCCTGTCCAGGCACCAAAGGTGCTCAACTCCCAGACCCACCACCTCAATTAACAGCCACTAATGACTCTGTGCACTCAGGTCCTGCCAAAGCCAAACCTTATGGGCGTCCTCCCAGCTCAGCTGCCAAAGCCAGCTCCTCCCAAAGCTGCAGAGGATGCACCAAGCACTTCTTCCCTGGGCATGAAAGGGTGCTGAAGCCACCTCCCTTTCCAAGGAGACAGAAGAGCAGCATCTCAACATCTTCCACGTCATCACATGAGGAATTCTCTCCTAAAACAAGTTATTTCCACAGAAGAGCTTGCACTGAAGGAGGTTCTTCACCCACCCACAAGGCTGCTGGGCACCACAAGCACACACAGCCCGAGAGCACCAGCTCGTCCTCCTCGCATGGGGTGAGGGATCTCATCCCCTTCCAGCCCGTGGGTCACTTGGCCAGCACGTGGCAGAGGCAGGCTCCAACAGAAACATCCCTCTTGTCTTAAAAAATTAAGGCCTCCGCTTTGCTTCCACATCTGACAAGACGCCGCATGCTTTGCTAATCCTTGGAGGAGATTAACTTTTTATTTAGAATTCCTTCCTCTAAATATGGCAATTATGAAGGGTGGTGGGGGTTTTTTTCCCTTCTTTAAGCTCTTGGCAAGGGAACACTTTCTCCAAGTTGGCTGAAAAGGGTTAGTTAAAAATGGATCTCCTCTTCCTTCCCCTCCCTGATCCAACCCATGGCAGCCTCTTGCAGGAGGGGATGCCCCTTGTCTCATCCATCACCCCAGTTCGATGCCATCCATGTGAAAATCCAGAGGTGCTGTCCATTTTTGGAAGAGGCAGGGAGAAGCTGTCCCAGTCCTGGGAGAAGGCTTGGTACCCAAATCCAACGCTGTGGAACTGATTTGCTGCCGGCAGATCACCCAAGGCAGTGTAACTCCTCCTCCTCCCCTGGCTCAGGAACCAGCAAAGTGCCACGTTTCACCCCAAAATGGCTGCAGGAAGCCAGGCTTGGAGCATCCACAGGCAGAGGAAAGGCATCACCTGCCCCAAGGAATCCCGAAAAGCCCAAGGCATTTTGTTACTCCTGCCAACAAGAGAAGAGACTTTTCCTGCTGAGCCGCTCCCTGGAGACAGCCCTCTCTTGTCCCACCTCTGGGTTTGGATGTGGGATGGCCACTGCCAACTGATGCTGATTCCTTGAGCACAGCTGCTCTGGGCACCCTGTGCCAGGGCCTGCCCAGCCTCACAGGGGAGAATTTCTTCCCAGTACCCCATCCAACCCTGCCCTCTGCCAACGGGAAGCCACTCTTTGTGTCCTGTCACTCCAGGCCCTTCCCCAAAGTCCCTCTCCAGCTCTCTTGGAGCCCCTTTAGGCACTGGAAGGGGCTCTCAGGTCTCTCCAGAGCCTTCTCTAGGCTGAACACCCCCAGCTCTCCCTTCCCAGGGGTGGTTCCCAGGGTTTGATATCCCAGCTGAAGGGCTGCTGGTGCTGAATTAGAGGCTCTAACAGCACTCCACCACCACAGACCCACAGCCATTACATGGCACGAGCCAGGGCTGACCAGCCTGAGCACAACCACCAGTGCTGAGCAGCCCTCTGGGCACAGGGAGATTTAGACTGAACTCAGCCAGCACATCACTTTCACAACACAAAACTTCAACCTAAACCGAAACATATAGAGAACAGAAATGTAAACACTTAAGGACACAATTTTTGCATGGAAGCACCAGGCTGATCCCGTGCAGATCCCAGCCCTGAGCTCCAGGGCAGCTGTTTCCACTCAACAGGCACAAAGTGGCTCCAGCAGCTTGTGGGAAACTCGAGGAAGGATGACCCAAACAGGGTAAAGACAACCCTTACTGTACACTGAGAAAAAGGAAAAAAAAGGGGGAAAAAAAAAGTGTATCAAGTGCATATAGCTGTCAGAAAACATTTCTGCAGCTTTGGCAAGACAGACACAACTAATTTAGTGCAGCCTGGCTGAGGTATATTAAGCTGTCAGTCTGGATGATACGAATTTAATCACTAGGAGCAGATCAAAGCTCGGCAGCACTATCGGTGGTGGGCTGGCCACAGGGAGCAGCAGAGGAGGGATGTGCAGGGAGTCAGAGGAGCAGGAAAAGCCTGTACGATGGGAACAGCCCCAGTGTGCTCCCAGGACATCACCTGCCCCCAGGGGTTGTCTCCCCCCAGGATGGAGGATCACTACTGTGCCAGTGCCACAGGGAGCTGGAGCTGAGCAGTCCCTGCTGTGACCAACTCCATCAGCTGGGCTTAGGGCTGGATCCAAGGGAGCAAATGCCAGTGGAGAAGGAGGATGAACCACCAGCATTCCCATGGGGAAGGCTCAGGGCTGCAAGGGTCCCTGCACCCCAACTCTCCATCGCAGGAGGAAATTCTTCCCTGTGGGGTGGGCAGGCCCTGGCACAGGGTGCCCAGAGAAGCTGTGGCTGCCCCAGCCCTGGGAGTGTCCAAGGCCAGGTTG
>JAWWMP010000042.1:1430709-1441879 GCA_035047865.1 Dendrocincla tyrannina | reverse complement strand
ACCCCAACTCTCCATCGCAGGAGGAAATTCTTCCCTGTGGGGTGGGCAGGCCCTGGCACAGGGTGCCCAGAGAAGCTCTGGCTGCCCCAGCCCTGGGAGTGTCCAAGGCCAGGTTGGACAGGGCTGACAATGTCCATCCCACCTCTCCACAGGAGCAGCAGCTCAGGCTCTCACTCTGGATCCCACCAAGTGTCACGGGGCCAGTGACTTCTCCTGTCATCACAACACCAACTATGTCCCTTTGTGCCACCCTCCTTCACGGGCAGAGGAGAGGGAACAGCAGCTGGGGAGGCAAAGGGGAAATGCACAATTCCATCACAGCTGGGAGAAAAGTCCCATTGCTGCAGGGATTTAATCTGCATGTCCCTGGGATGTCCTAGCCTTGGAGTTTGTTTGGTGGGAGACACCAGGCTGGTGGGGCCATCCAGGTGCTGCCTTTGCAGCTTGGAAACAGCATCTCCCATGGGATCTGACAATAGCTGGGCTCCAGCAAAGCCCAGAGCTCACTCCTGGAGGGATAACCACTCAGATTCTCTCTGGTGCAGACACCCATTCCTGTGAGAGAGGCAGAGGAGGTGATGCTGAGCAGGGGCAGCACAGCCAGGCAGCCGCAGCCCCTGCTCTCCCGAGGGCCCCAGGAAAAAGTGTCTGTGATACAAGACAAAACGTCAGGAACACGGGGGGATTGTTGGGGTTGCCCTGCACAGGGCCAAGAGTTGGATGATCCTTGTGAGCTCCCTCCAGCTCAGGGTACCCTGTGGTTCTGTGACATCTCCAGTCTCAGCCACAAGCAGAAAACAGCAGGAGCTCGATGGCTCAGCACAACATTTCTCAACACTTCCAGAAGCAACTCTCTGCAATGCTATTTTTAATCTCTTTTTTTTTTTTTTTAATTTGCAGAAGTTCAGCCCAGACTTCAGCAGCTCCAAAGGCCACCAGAGACCCTAGCATGCTTCCCAATTAACCACTGCAGCCGCCCCTGCCCGATTACCGAGCACCGTTACATAAACCTAATTAGCAGGGCTCCACTTTCAGCATGGCAAATGGCTCCACTAATCCGGGATTTGTTCTCCTAGAAACTAATTTAATCATACAGTGCCAGCCAGGCTGCTCACGTGGCCGAGGGCGAGAGCAGCCCCCAAATCTCTGTGCCCCCAGTAATGAGCCATTAGAGGTAAGCCAAGCCTCGCCGCCGTCCCACACCGCAGCCGAGCTCTTGGGGACCCTAATCCTCTCAAACAGCCCCAGACAGGATCTACCACTTAAAAAAATAATGAAAAAAATACCTCAAGAGAGATCTGGGGAGAAAGGTTGTGGTTAGGCTGGATCAAACCTGCAGCCTTCAATGGTGCCCACGTTAGCAAGCAAGGACCCAGCGCTGGCAGCGCCTGTTTGGGATGGTGAAGAGGTTACAGCCCCTCTGATGGGACGTGGTGCCTCATCCCAAAACAGGCAGCACCTCTGCTGAACCCTTCACAAGTCCTCCCAAACAACTTTTAAGCTTGTGGTGTATGAACGGGAAGTTCACGTGCTGCCAACTTCAGCAGAAGCAGCTCTTACTTAAACTAATCTTAATTAAGGATCTCCAGGATAACCCAACATCAACAGCAGGATTCCCCAGGCATGGGAGGGCAGCACCAGCACACAGCAGTTGTATCAATCCTCTTTGAAAATCAGGACTGTTTAAAAGAATAAAACAAGCCTGAGATTTGAACATAAAGCAAATTTTGATTATATCCCCTTTTCTTTGCTTTCTGGCTTTTGAAACTTCAGGGTTGTGTTACGACACAGACACAGCTCCGGGTCCTCACTGAGCCCATCCAAGCCCAGCCCAAGCGAGCAGAGCAGGGCCCAGCTACGTGATGGCTTTCACAGGGCACCCGCTCAGGGTTTCACTGCTGACACTCCTTTCTCTGGCCAAGTGCAAGCGCTTTCTGCCTGCGCTGTGGAAAGGTGAAGCAAGGACATCTGCAGCCAAGCAGCATCCAGGCTTCCAGAGCTCTGGCAGCAGCATTTGCTCCGCAGCAACTTTAATTTATAACACACTCCTGGTAACTTGGAGAAAGGCAGAAATTGGACTCCTAATCCCTAAAATTAAAGAGAATCCAGAAATCACAGTTTGGGAGTTTTCTTCCTTCTGAGCTTTCCACTAGACAACTTGTTTCTGGCTTAAGAAAGTTGGCTTTCACAGACAGCCTTAAATAAGTATTAAATCCAACACTGACATATGGCTTCATCATCCCCGAGGATCCCAGAACGCCTTTTGCAGGGGAAACTCCACCTCCTGGGCAGGCTGTGTGGACTGAGCTCAGAGCTCCTGGGATTTCAAACCTGACTTGCCTGTTCGCTTAAGCCTCTTTGTGCTTCAAGCACAACGTTCTCCCGGGTAAAACAGAGCCAGGGGCACCTGACCCAGCCCCCCCCCCGACGTGGGGAAGGGACCAGGGGCACAGCAACCTTCCCCCCAGGTGAGCCTTATCACCCGCGGCACCACAAACGGGCCATAAAGGGAGCCCACGGTTGGGAGGGGACAGCTGTGCTCCAGGTGTGCCCCAGGTGGGGCGGCTCCCTTTCATCTCAGACCCACCTTCAGCTCAAACCCTGGCAAAGACCTGAGTGCCACAGAAAAAAAATAGGGCAGGCTTTCAGGCTGATGGAGTCCTTGGGCATCTTTTTCCTCCCCAGCATCCACTGGGCACAGGAAGGCAAGCTGGGCTCACCCCCCATGTCCCCTGCCCCATCCTGGGGGACTCAGAATGGCTCCAGGAGGGCACACTCGGCTAGGAGAGCCTCACCACTGTTTCACAAAGCAAGGATGTGGCTGTGGGACCATTTCACATGAGTGGACAAACTACAGACCTTCCCTGCAGGGCAGAGATGGGGCTGGGAGGGACAAGTCTCCCACCAGACCTGGCAGCTTCCAGGGCACCTGATCAAACCTGGGCACACAATGACACAAAGCAAAGCCCAGGGCTCCCCAGCCTTGCCCAGGGAAGCTGTGGCTGCCCCATCCCTGGAAGTGTCCAGGGCCAGGTTGGATGGGGCTTGGAGCAACCTGGGCCAGTGGAAGGTGTCCCTGCCCATGGCAGGGGGTGGCACTGGATGATCTTTAAGGCCCCTTCCAACAGAAATCATTCCATGATGGATGTTTGGTCTCTGCTTCCTCCACCCTGAACCAACTGTGCCTCCACTCCCAGCCCAGCATGGGCAGGGGGACACCAGCACTTGGTCAGCTCTCCTGTCCTGGGCTTGGGTGAGCATCTACCAACAGCCTCCAGCTTCAGCAGAAAAACCACTAAAATTCAAACAGAACCTTAGAATGAGCAAGAAAAAAAAAAGTGGGAAATATAAAAGTATAAAGATTGGAACCTCCTTTTATGGCCAGACCTTTCCTTCAACCAAGCTTTCCGAAGACACAGCAAGGTTGGCATTTAACTAATCATAGCAGGAGCACGTGCAAAGGGCAGAGGTTGCCCCAGCCTCGTCCCTTTCAAGCACCGGCCACAGGTGCCAGCCCTGCCCCATGGGAAGGGCTCTGCCAGCACAGCCAGATGTCACACATGCCCCATGGCCGGGGACTGGCCCTGTCTGGGCAGGAGCTGCCCACGGCCTTGGTCTGCAGCGAGCAAACACTGGGTTATCTCTCCTTGGCAAACAACTGGGTCATTAAGTGACGGGCTCAGACAATATTTAATTACCCTGATCGTGGGAAGGGGGCAGCAAGGGGGAGGCAGAAACTGCAGGGGGAATTCCACAGGTGGAGATGAAACGGAGCTGCAGAGCAGCGCTGACAGGTGGACAGACAGGTAATATCCCAGCCCTGTTTGCTCAGCCAGGCGAGCTCCCCACAGCCCCCAGGAAGGGCACACGCCGTGTCCCAAACGCCAGGAGCTCTAAACCCAAGAGGTTTCTCCTCTGCCAGGCAGGGAGGTGTGTAGGGCCAGGACTCTGCTCCTGGGAGGTGGGAGCTCCACCCTGGAGCAGGGTCTGCTTCTACATCAACTTGATGGATCCAGAAACGTTCAGCACTGGGTTCCCATCTCAGTGGGGCCAACCAAAGGTCTTCTGCACACCTGCCCTTTGAGGTGTTGGTTGACACCCTAAAACCTCTCCCAGAATCATCTCCGTTCCCAGGAAGAGCAGAGCATGGGGAGGGCACAGCACCTGCACAAGGGCTGCAGGGCCTCCCTGTCCATCCAAGGGCCCACAGGGAGTTTGGAAACCCGGGCACCATCCATGCCACATTCCCAACAGGGGCTAGCAAGTGATTAATCAGGGTTACAAGGCTGCATCAGGCAGACAGGAATGTGCCATGAAGGGCAAGGAGCACATCAGGAAAAGGTGTTAAAGAGCCCGGCAGGTTGTTTATAACCTGCCATGAACAAGCGATTAACCATTAATCCTCTGTTAGCGCTGCTTTATGAGCCAGGGGTCCCCCCAGCAGAGACCCAGAGGCACCTGGGCAAGAAACCCTCCAGCACAGGAACTCACTGGTGCTGCCCTCACCCACTCCCCAGCAAGGCTCAACCCCCACGTGCCATTTTGAGGTCAGACTGCAGGTAATCAGCTAAAAAACTAAAAGAAGTGATCCCCCTGATCAGATGTTTGCCACTCAGGGCTGGAGATGGACCAAGGGAGGGATAGACACAGCAGAGTCCTGCTCTAAGGGAGTTTCCTGGTGAAATCCCTTTCCAGGTGCCATTCTCCTGACCTTGAGCTTCCCAGCATCACCCCTCTGTGAACAGCACATCTGTGGTCTCCCAGCTCCTTCCCAGCAGCTGGTCCTGGCCTTGGGATGCCACGGAGACCAACACAGCCTCTCTGCACCAGCATCCTAACAAGGATGCCCTTGGCAGGCCTCAGCTCATTTAAAAAGGAGTGGTTTGTCAGATGCGTTTCCAAAACCGCTCCCTCTGCCCTCGCTCCAGGGAAGCAGGATGCAACTGGGATCCCTTCTGCACATGAGGATGGGGTTGGGTGAGCTGCTGGGCAGGACTGGAGGTGGAGGGAGTCACCCTCCAACTACTACACATCACATCCTGCTGTCTTCCAAACGCTCACACCTCCCCAAACCAGCCAAAGCCTCTTGGAACAAGTTTGGGGAGTTCGAGAAAGCAGGTTTTATGAGCATCCGGCCAAGTCCTGGCCAAGAAGGGGAGGTCAGCACAGAGCTCACTCGACCAAGGGCTGGCAGAGATGCCAAAACCCATCAGCACTGAATGCTCAGGCAGAGCTTTACCCAAGCGCCCAACCAGGAGATGTCCCAGCAGCACTGGTGCCTCACCTTCCTGCCTTCAGGCTCCTCTGGCCCTGCCCCTTTGGGTTTTTAACTGTATAAATTGGAATTATTTCCCAGATATCCAGCAACAGCTGTTTCCTCTCACCCAATTCCAAAAGACTACAAAAGAAAAGGTCAAACTCTCCCTCCTCAGACATGACAAGTCAGACCATTCCCATCCTCAGCACTGCCTGGGACAGAAGGGAAGCCACAGCCACACAGCACTGCCTGTCCAGCTCCACAGCCAGCCATTCCCATATCCCAGCTGGAAAACCAGCCTGTGCTAAAACTGACTTCACGTTTCCTTTATCATAAAGCTGCACACACAGCTCTGATGTCTCAATACAGCAGGTTGGGGCAGTTTGAACATAAAGCAGCTGTGAAAGATATCAGACAGCCGTCCTGGAAGGGAAAAGGTGCATTTTCACATGGAAAAGTGCAGGGGATTCAAAAGTAGCACCCACAGAATGCAAACCTTCAGTGAGAACAGCTGAGCAACAGCTACGACAGAGCAAGAAGAGACTGCCCAGCAAAGACAGGGGCAGGTGCCCCCCAAAGCTCTGCAAACACAGAGCTCCAGAGCTGCTCCTCCACCTCCAAGATGTGTCACCACTGAGAGGAACCTGCTCCCCACCTGCTCAGAGAGTTGCCTGAACTTTGCTTTCAAAGATTTGCTTATCACCCCCATCCCAGGGCTTCTCCCAAGCCTCTCCCACCCCATCCCGGCTCAGTCACAGGGCAAACATCAGGAAACAAAACCAAAAATGGAAATGTCACCAGGCAAAACTCAAGGAGAAAGAAGCTGTGCTCCAAAAATATTTTAAGGGGTTCACAATCATTGATTTGCTGCTGGAGAGCTGGGATGTACTGGACTGTCAGAGAGCCTGAGCTCATTATCCCACTCCAGTCAGGAATTTCACACATGGGCTCTTGAGCAACTTAAGTGACTTGCAAGTCCCAGTCTTCTTAACCAGAAGGCTTTAGAAAATCCCAGCCCTAATCCTCCTGTGCTGTGTGAGCCGCCCTTCCCGTCTGTAAAAAGGGGATAATATCTTCCTGCCCCACAGGAATATCCCTCACACCGGCTTCAGGCTGCTCAGACACTGAGCTGGGCACGGAGCTCTGGGAGGATCTGCCCCCCAAGCAGCTCCTGCAGCACCTTTCCTGGGATGCCCTTCCCCAGCAGCTACGGCGCTCATGGAAATGGGAAAGCTGCAACCAGAGACACCTCTGTGCTCTCCTCAAAACCAGGAAGAGCAATGCAAGGTCATGGCTCTGCCCCTCTGTCCCAAACACAGCACGGGGCAGATGACAAGGAACAGAGGCACAAGGTGGAACAGCTCCACCATGCCAAGACAGATGGCACCGTCTCCATCCCCTACGTGAGCTGGGATAAGTTACTTCATCCTCCAGAGCCTCAGTTTCCCCTCCTGGATAATGAAGCAGAAGGAAACACCACTTTACCTGCCTGCCCAGAGGGGCAGCAGCCCCAGGGAGCCAGTGGTTTATAAAATCCTTGGAAACCAGGCAGGGAAAGCGTGAGAAAAGCTGGAGCCACCGTGGTTGTTTATATGATGAAGAAATTGAGGCTGAGTCACAGAGTGGAAGCCGCATGTTCCCAGGGGCAGGAGCACACACCAGACACCCAACAAACTGGTTTCCACAGAGGGATTTCGGAGCTGATCCCAAACAACGGCACATGAATGGCTAACGGGGACCCTGCATCCTGACATCCCACCACCCAGCAGGGCTGGAGGCAGCTGGAAGGGAATTTCGGGCCACCCTTGGCAGGGAGGTGGGATGCTCCGGGTACACACACCCCACACAAAGCTTCCCAGAGGAGCATTTCCAACCCCATACTCCAAATGAGTTATTTTATCACACAGGTGCCTCCTGCACCAAGAGGAGGGAAAAGCTGGGCTCATCCCTGCAGTGTTGCCCATGGAGAACACGCAGTTCTCTTGCCCTTTAAATCACTCTTCTCCCTCCCTCCTGCCCACACCCACTCATTCAGCGATATTTATTATCGCTACCGATTTCCTAATCTCCAGCACATGATGCAAGAACAAAACTCAGCACAATGTTGCACATGAAAACCCAGCCACAGACTAGAGATGTGGGAAAGTGCTTCCCTGCAAAATAGAGCAACTGGGAAGAGCGGGATGAGGGCAGCAGCTCATCCCCTTGGGCAGGAGCAGGCACAGGCCAGACTCCTCAGGAAGGATGTTGGAGGTGAAAGGAAAACAAGTTGCTTATCCCTGTCTCCCCAGGGATTCAAATGAGTCACTGTCCCACGACAGAGCCAGCAGCCCCTCAGAACTCCCAGGATTCCATCCTTTCACAATTTTACTGGAGACAGAGTTAAGAGGATGCTGGGGCAGATGGAGGAGGTCCCACTGCGTAGGGTGAAACTCCACCTCAGCCCCATCCCTTGCACCCTTTAGTCTTTTATAGCCTTTACAAGCTTGACCCAAATACAAACCTGCCCTTTCCTCCTGGGAAAGGGAATCCCCCTGCAGCCAGCCCAGCCAAGGCTCCTTCCCAAGAGCAGAAAAAAGCCTGGAAGCAAAGGAACTGCAGAAGGGCAGGTCACTAAAAGCCTTTAGAGCTGCAAGTGCAGCAAAGCTTCAAATGGAAAAGCAAGTCCTGGAGATTCATAGATCCCAGAATGGTTTGGGTTGGAAAGGACCTTAAAGATCATCCAGTTCCAACCCCCTGCCATGGATTTGGTGGCCAAAAGCCACCAGCAGCCCTGGAAGAATGAGGGAAAACAAAGCAGGAAAAACCAGGGAGGGAGGGGGCAAGGGGGACAGACAGGAGGGCAAAGGATGGAAAAAAAGAGGGAAGGATTTGCTTGAAGCAAGATCTACAGCCTGTTCCTGAAACTTCCCACTTGTGTGCCAGGCACTCCCGAATACTAATCAGAAGTGAAAAAATATCAAACAATTAGGAAGGAAAGTCTCTTGGCAGGGTTTCTCCTGGAGACGTCGGGCTGGTTTTGTTTATGAGCTGGAGGAAGTGGTAACCGCTCCTGTTTGTTCTTCGGAAGAAAAGAGAAAGCTCCAGTGTTTTAATTTCTCCGCTGAAAACCCTGGAGATTTGGCCTGAAATGGATCAGAATGGCTGATCTAGATTCCCCCTCAGCCTTTTGTTACAAGGAAATATTTTAGTCATTTTCTCCCTCCCCTTCTGCGTGGGGAAAGAAAGGGGCAGTGGATACAAAGCAGGCATTTTTGTTCCCAGAAAATATCAATGAAAAGAGCATTCCAGAGGCCAAGGGCACAGCACAGCTCTGGAGGCACAGGAGATGTCCTTGCTGGGCAGATGTACCCTGACGAAGGGCAAAGATACAAACTCAAAAACTCCTTTTCTTTATAAAGCAGGTGAGGCAACACATGGAAAGCCTAAATAATATTTCTTAGTAAGAGTTTTGCCTCTCAGTGACACACACAAGGCTGGGAGGGGGTGAGGGCCTGGCCAAACTCACAAACTGCATTTACTTGAAGGTTCAACTTGCAACTCATCGAATGCAAAGTGTCCCTGTAAAAACATTTCCTTTGGGTTTGACACAGGAGGGTTGAAGCAGCACCTTGGCAAATTAAACCAGGTTCACTGTGGTTTGTAAAAGCAAGCAGAAGGAGCTTGGAAGGGGCACAGCATGGCAGGGACAGGTCCTGGCATGAGGACACGCAGGTCCCAGGGCAGACCCAAGGGGGGTGTTGGAGCCCAGAGCAGTGTGAGGACAGAGCTGGGGGGTCTGTCCCCAAGGCACTGCCTCTCAGAGGCCTTTCAAGCCCCTCTGCTGGGCAGGCAGCTCATCTCCCTAAGGCAGCAGCCAGAGGATGGACAAATCATGACACTCCCAGCTAAAAACTTCCCAAAAACTCCAGGCTTTGAGGTGCAGAACCCAAATGCATTCACCATGGAAACCCAGCCCTGGGGCTGGTAGCGCTGGTGGAATCTGCAGTTGGCTCCAGCCATGGAGGAGGGAGCCTGGACAGTGAAACCTTTCAACATGAACGGTGCCGACCAAGTAGTCTGGGACTGCTCTGGAAGTGCTTTTCAAGGCAGCCAAACACACTGGTTCATCCAGCAATAATTCACCCCTTTCCAGACAGAGCCATGTGGAAGCAGAGCCAGACAACGCTCCCAACCCCTCTTGTCCTGGGGGAGTTGGAGAAGGGAGGGGAAGATCAATGGGAAAGGGAGAGGCAGAGCAGGAGCTTTCCAAGCTTTCCTTTGGGAGAAGACAGCACATTGACACCCAGATGGCTCAACCTCGCAGCTCCAGAAATGCTGGGTAGGTGCCCTGCTCAGTGTGCTGGAGACAGCAGGGACAGCAGATGCCTCTGGCTCACCTTCCAAGGCAATCCTCACCCAAACACCAGCCTGCTGCCCTCCCAGTGTCCTCCTGCCCCTGCCCACACTCCCCAATTCCCAAGCACCCACATTTCCAGGTCACTCATGGATCAGGAGCTTTTCAGATCCAGTGTAACAGTGTTCCTAAAAGCAGACCCATGGATACCATGTTTATCCTCCCGGATCCGCTCCCTCTGCAGCCTCATCCCTTATTGCCTTGACACCCCGGACTGTAGAACCTCTAGAACCATGGAATATCCCGAGTTGGAAGGGACCCACAAGGATCATCGAGTCCAACTCCTCAACAGCTACTTGCTTGTGGGTCTGGACCTTCCCGAGCATCCCGAGAGGTTGGGAACTGCCCTTTATGGGATAGCAGCGCCCACTCCCAGGGGGTTCGGATCCCTCTTCCCAGCCCGGCCACTCAGGGGGAGCGGGGGATGCGGGGCATGGATCGGGAATGCCGCGGGGCTCCGAGGGGGATGCGGGGCATGGAGCGGGAATGCCGCGGGGCTCCGAGGGGGATGCGGGGCATGGAGCGGGAATGCCGCGGGGCTCCGGGAGGAGCGGGGGATGCGGGACATGGAGCGGGAATGCCGCGGGGCTCGGGGAGGAGCGGGGGATGCGGGGCATGGAGCGGGAATGCCGCGGGGCTCCGAGGGGGATGAGGGACATGGAGAGGGAATGCCGCGGGGCTCCGAGGGGGATGCGGGACATGGAGCGGGAATGCCGCGGGGCTCCGCTGCCATCCAGCGGCCGCGGGACCGGCCGGCTCTCGGGGCAGCGCCCGCCCCATCGGTTCGCGGAGAAGCCGCTGAAATCCCCCCGCGATTTTTTTTACACAGCAAATACCAATTTCATTGTTCTCCCCCTGTGTTCCGCTTCATCTGCCCTGTTTAAGCGCTGCTCCCGAGGACACTGGTTGCTCCATGGGTTTTCTCCATCCCTTTCACCCCAGGTTTTTCAGCTCAGAAAGCAGAGGGCTGGAGCAGCGCTGCCCTGGGGCCAGGCTGGGAGAGCTGCGGGTGTTCACCTGGAGAAAAGGCGGCTCTGGAGAGACCCGAGAGCCCCTTCCAGAGCCTAAAAGGGGCTCCAGGAGAGCTGGAGAGGGACGTGGGCAAGGCATGGAGGGACAGAACAAGGGGGAACGGCTTCCCACTGGCAGAGGGCAGGCTTAGATGGGATATTAGGAAGAAATCCTTCCCTGGGACGGTGGGCAGACCCTGGCCCAGGGTGCCCAGAGAAGCTGGGGCTGCCCCAGCCCTGGAAATGTCCAAGGCCAGGTCAGACGGCGCTTGGAGCAACCTGGGCTGGTGGAAGGAGATGATCTTTGCGGTCCCTCCCACCCCAAACCATTCCATAGGATCCCACAGGATCCCGCGCGCCCCCTGCGGGCCCCGCCCGGCACTGCCGGCCCTGCCCGCGGCTGCCGCCAGGTGTCACCGAGCGCCCAGGAGCGACACCGGTGGGATGGGCATCCTGAATGTGCTTCCTACCGGCATCCAGCATCCCCCGGCCCCGAGCGTGCTCCCC
>JAWWMP010000042.1:1378337-1430609 GCA_035047865.1 Dendrocincla tyrannina | reverse complement strand
AGGGGGATCCAGCATCCCCCGGCCCCGAGCGTGCTCCCCAGGGGGATCCAGCATCCCCCGGCCCCGAGCGTGCTCCCCAGGGGGATCCAGCATCCCCCGGCCCCGAGCGTGCTCCCGAGCCCCCACCTGGATCCAGCACCCCACCAAACCCCAAACGCCGAGCAAGAGGGGCAGCCATGGGAAACCACCCTTCCAAGGGGGACACGTGGCACTTGGGGACATGGTTTAGGGGTGGCCTTAGCAGTGCTGAAGAAAAGGTCAGGCACAATGACCTCAGGGAGTTTTGCCAATAGAAATGATTCTATGACTCCATGAGATGCCACAGGGCAAGGGCTGAGCAGGGACAGTCAATCCCTCAAGTATTTTGGCCACTTGCCTGTGGGTTTCCCTGAGCCCACACCTCAGCTGCCCCCAGCAGCACTGGGCTGCCCTGGAGTGTCCTTCTGGCCAGTCCTGCTGGGACACATTCTGCTCTGGGGTGTCCAGGGGCACCTGCACAGAGCAGTTAAAGGTGAGAAAGAGCCTGTGATAAACATTTCACAGGCCAGAGGCCTTATGAGGGATTGCTAAAGATAGTGATAAAAATCTTTTGGTGCCTGCAGCTAGAGGTGAGGATCTCTGCAGCTGGATGGCAGTTCATCCTTCCTGCAGGATTTCAAGGCTAGGTTGGACAGGGTTTGAAGCAACCTGGTCTACTGGAACGTGCCCCTGCCCACGGCAGGGGCTGGAACAAGATGAGCTTTAAGGTCCCCTCTAAGCCAAACCATTCCATGATTCTATGATCCAGACAGAAGTAGAGCACCAGAACAATACTCAGCCACCACAGCCTGCCTGACCCACCAGGTACCTCAGCGGTAGCACGTGCATCAGGGACCCAACTCCCAAAAACCACAGGGAATCTCTCAACAAAAGAGGAAAGATGCAAAGAACAAAACCCAGCTCCACGTACCAGCCTGACCCTGTGTCACAGAGGCTGGTGCAGGGCAGCCAAGCAGGTCTGGATTGCTTTACATCAGCTCAGGCTATATAAAGTCTCTGCCTTTCCTTCAGCACAAGGAGCTCAGCACTCACAGATGTGGAACTCCCAGCAAGGTCATGTGCACAGTCTCATCCCTCCTCCTGCACTTCAGAGGCAGGCACAGCACAGGAGGCCAAAGTCTCATGTTGAAAAAGGATGAAGTCAAGTACTTGGTATATTCATATGACCATCAAGGAAAAACCACAATCCCAAGGGTTTGGGAAGAGACTGAGCTGTAACAGCACCAGTCAGACACTGACAAAGGGGAGGAAATTAGAACAACCCAGCTCTGTTCAAACAGTTGGGAGTCTGCAGAGCAAAAGAATCTTCAGCCCCTCAGCCCCTGAGATCTGGTTTTGCTATCTCCATCCATCCCCAGAGCACCCAGCTGGCAGAGCCATGTCTGGGAAGAGCAAACACCAGATCCTCCTGGGTTTGTGTTCAATAAAAGGGAAGAGCAGCAGCTTTAAAAGTCTTTTATGTGCCCCTATAACCACCCTGGCACAGTCCCCTGCAGGACATGTCCAGAGCCCCACTGCTTCCAGACAGACATCAGGACAGATCTCACATCCTTGCCAGGCTGCATCAGCCTCCTTGGACTGACTGAGCACCAGCAAAACAAGAACAGATGAGCCCTAACCAAAAGCAGATATATCTTTTTAAAAGCCAAGTCTTTCCCAGCAGCAATTCATATTTCTCAGCCTCATTCTCCCAAAGGAAAGATCGCTCTGGAAAAACCACACCTGAGAAAGCAGCCTGGGCAGGGTGAAACACAGCACCTCCCCAAGGGAAAGGGTCAGTTTTGCTCCATATGCCAAAACCCAGCTGGACCCTCCCCAGTTCAGAGCAAAGGGTTGTTAGAGCCTTCACTGGGAACAGGGACTGGAGGGGAATGTCCTCCCCAAAGCACACAGGGACCACAGAAGCCAAGTGTCACTGCAGGCCAGTCCCAGAGGGTCACCAAGGCAGGAGCACTGCATTTACCTTTGGCCAGGAGGCACCACAAAGGGCTGGTGAGAGCAAACTCCATCTGCCCTGGCCCAGGGATCACCAGCTCATTCCCCACCCTGTCTGACCCTCCCATACCCCAAGTTGCTCCCGACAGCCCTGCGGGCACCTCTCCCAACATCACACCAGGATGTCAACACCAGTAAATGTCCCCTCGAAATCCGAGGCCCTGGCATCATTTTCTAGCAGCAAAGTGGATTTTCCATGCCAAGGAGGCTCATACCACCCTCCCCTCCAAAGGGAACCTTGCAGCTCATCCCCTGCGTCCATCAAGAGCCCCGTGGTACCCTCGGGACAAGCCACACATAGTTCCCAGTGAGCCTGACCAGGCTCCCGTGGAGCCACCACCACTGGCTTCCACAGGCTTGGAAGTGTGGAAAAGCAGCAGGGTTCCCCTCACCGGAGAACAAAAGGAAAACCTGCTGGAGAGCTGCAGCCTTTAACCCCTTTGTTCATTACTCAGCAATAAAACTCCAGGAAGTAAACTGTTATTAGGGTTTTCAGGCTCAAACGGCACTGAAATGTTCTTGCTCTGATTAAAACAGGCAGGGGAAGGCAGTCCAGCTGTCAGAAACAAGCCTGTCTACTCCCCCATTCCCTTAGAGCAGGCCGCTGGAATTGGCATTGTTTTCTCAAGGAAGGGAAAATATAATTCTCACAGAAGTCCCACAGAAAGGTGCTTTGAAAAAAAAAAAAAAAAAAAGGGAAAATTACATCTTGTTGACTCACCTAAAACCAGCAGGATTTGTCCTCCACGTGTGCAGGGACTCCTCCCTCCTCCAGGGCCACCACGCTCAGAGTAGCCCAGAAATAAAGAGGGACCTGCAGCACTGGGATTTAACTGCTGCTTTTCCACATCCATCCTTTGGGATATTTCACATATCAAAGCCAGGTCCACCAGAACACGCCCAAAGCAGTAATCCACCAGATCTGGAGAGGAGCAGGTGCCTGCAGCCTTCTGGCTCTGCCATTCCCAGCTGCAAACAGAAGGGAGCATCCAAAAACCAGTCCAGGAGGGTTTGGGACGTCAGAGATCCCAGTGGAAAGGAACCATTCAGAGACAAATCCTCTTGGCTCAGGCCCCTGGTGGAGGGGGAGAAGTCCCAGTCCTGCACACAGGCTCTGGTCTCCTTGCTTCCAGCACAAGGACAGTCCCGTGGTTGTTGTGGCCGATGGAATTTGTCATTCCTGAAGAGGCAGATGCCAAAACCTGTGGAGAAACAAATGTCAGGATGAGGGAGCAGAAGTGACCTTGGTCACTACAGCATGGCCAGAGCTGCCCCTTGTCTCCAGTCCCTGTTCCCCTGCCAGCCACAGGGCACCTGAGCACGTCACACTGCAAGATATTCCCAAATTCAGCACGAAAATGGCAGGATTGTGCCACAAGGCAGGGCCAAGCAGGACTTTACTCTTGCTGCTGCTGAGCAGAGGCACTGGCCATGCTGGTGGCCACATCCCCAGGGAGCAGAGAGCACCAGCCAATTCCTCGCCAAGGTGGTACTGTCCCAGTTGGTCAGTACTGGTCACACTGGTTTCTGACATGTAGGATTGCTGTTTAAACGCAACCACAGAAAAGCCACTGGGATCTCTCTGCAGGGCACCACATCTCCTCCACACAGCAGCAACGACAAATACAGCACACAGGGCTCAAAGAGGTGACAATTCCCGAGCTGAACTCCCTGCTGATGAAACCAACACCTGCAGCAGTGCTGAGCCCCTCAGGGCTTAAAGGACCTGCTGAAGGTGTGTCCAAGCACGCTGTCCCTTACCTTTGGTGACAACCTCAGCAGAGCACCCAGGACAGGACCAGCATCTTCCTCCCTGCATCCCTCTAAACCAAACCCGTGGAAGTCACCGACAGGCTGGCAGAGGGAGCAGGGACTCCCCTGCCCTGAAGGCAGCAGGCACAGGGATGGCCAGCACCTCCTGGGGAGGACTCTGATGTCCTGCTCTCTGCCAGGTCCCTGCACAGCCCCTCACGTGTGCTGTGGCCACACAGTGTTCTGGGATGCACATTAGCACAGCCCCTGCCCTGCCTCGTTAGGGCGCCGCTGCTCACCAGCACAAAGTCCGTATTTGTTTCCCTGCAGGGGTGGAAATAAAGGGGGTTTTGTATTTTCTTCCTCTTCTCTTTGCAGGCTGGAGTGAGTTTATTTGACACTCCAGCACTCTTTGTGAGCTGAGTGCCCGAGGATAAATGCTACCCTTAAGAGTTACTTGGCGTTAGACAGAGGGACCCTCTTCAGAGGAGAATGGGGGCTTGTTGGGATGGGGTGGGAGGGGGCACGGGGAGGGGGGCTCTGAGGAGCGCCTGGGCAGCCCTCATAGAAGGGTCTCTGTCCTGGGCTCACAATAGAGCGAATTCTTAAAGATACCGGGAGCTGAAAGGAAGGAAGGAACTTTCCTCCTTTTAAAAAGGATTTTCAGGAACAATTGAAGAAGCTATAAAAAGGGGATCATTATTTCCCATCCAGTCGGCTGGGCTGGGAAGCTCTGCCTGCCTCCCCTCCCTCCCCCTCCGAGCCCTGGGCTGGGGAGATCTGACAGATTCCATTTGGACAGGCAGAGGGTGGGTGATGGTCACTGCCAGTTTATTGAGGAACTGCCCAGACCCTGCGAGCTGGGGGTGCCTCATCCTTCTCCTCCCTCCCACAGGCCCCACTTCCACGAGCCACCTTCTCCTCCCCAGGACCAGCTGCTTCCAGGTCCTCCTGCCTCCGAAGGAACAAGCTGCAGAGACGGGATCACCCCAGGAGCACTGGCTGAAATACCCACTGATGGACCAGGAGGAGTGGGATGGCACCACCCACCCTGCCAGGGATGCAGGAACGACTGTCCCCTAGAGATAAACCATATCCACGCAGAGAGAGGATGGCAAGTCCAGGGAAAACAGGGGTGGAGAGACACCTGCCAGCCCGTTCCAGGTGAGCAGCTCTTCCTCCACGGGTTTTCTGCACAGCTCAGTGTTACACAGACCACAAAGAGGAGTTAAACCAAAGCAGTTTGGCTCAGGAGCTTCATCTCCAGCTTAGCACCACCCCAGAGCCCAACCACTTCCAGGGTGACTCGAATCAGCTCCCACCACCCTCGTGTCCCCCAAAGCCAAGCCAAGCAGGACCCTCCTGCCCACACACCCCACGGGCTGCACTGCAGCATTTCTGGCACCTCACAGCAACCACAGCCCAGTTATCCCACTCCCAAACTGAGCCCTGCTCGTGACACTGACGCTCCAGAAGTGTGCAAGGACCTCATTCCACAGGCCCCCTCATTGCCTCTTCACTTCCACTTGCTGAGCAGATGCTGGAAACAAACACAAAGCCAAGCCGGTAGCAGTGCTGGTCACAAGGAACGCTGCTAGAGCTCAGCCACCCCTCCAGCAGGGAAGGGACATGCTCTCCATAGTCTGGAAGTGTAGAGAAGCTCCTGAGAGCTTTAATTCCCAGAGCTCATTCTGGGAAGTTCACTACATCCCTGACCATCCAGGTCCACAGCGAGTCACGCTGCCTCTTGGTGTCACTGGCAGCCCAGGTAGGTCCCAGATGGCAGCAGCAGGCTCCTGTCCCTCCAGAGACACCCTGCCTGGACACCCAGCCCTGAGCTCATCTGCAGGGAACAAGGGTGGGCAGGGAGAACCTCACCCAACAGAACACCCTCATCAGTCAGCCTATAAACCCTGCAGGGACCTTCAGTGCACCTCCTGCCTGCCAGCGAGAGCCCAGACACCACAAGTGTGTGTTCTCACAGCAGTTTAGGCACAACTTCCAAAATTCTGAAATATCCTGGCCGGAAAGCACAGTTTAAAGGAGCAGCAGCAGGAGCTGCAGCAAACTCCAATGACAGCAGTGAAGACTCAGCCACCCCAGACTGGAGATGATGGGACGCTGGTCCCAGAGCACCTTCCTCCACCTGACCCTGGACAGGACACATTCAGGAAGTCCAGAGCAGCACCTCAAAGCCAGTCTGAAGCTCCTGTATGGCACCACACAAAAACCTTTTGGCCCTGGTGACCAAGTCATGCTGTCAGAGAGGTTCAAGGTTGCCTTAGGCTGAGCTTTGCTCAGCACAGTCAGCTCTGCTCCTTCACAAGACCACAGAAGGTTTCCTACAGCCATATGAGACAGATGACAGCTCTGATCCCCTCCCAAGGAGAAAAAGCAGGAATAAAACCCCAGAGGAATAAGCTTTACAAGAATCCTGACTAGACAACATTTGCTCCTGATACAAAACCCATTCTGAGGGAGTTTTGGTTGGGTTTGGTTTTTTTTTTTCAGGAAAGCTGCACAACCACCCAGGGATCAAACACATTTATTTAAAGGCTTAGGTTTTAGCCCTCAAAAAACACGTGTGGCTTGGCAGAAAGAGAAGCCAACTGAATTTAAAAAATGTTACCTTCTTAGGGCATGGGTGCAGCACAACCCTGGGGCCGGGGTCTTCACACCTCATCGGCTCCGAGCGGGAGAATCACACCGAGAGAGGAACCCGAGGGCAGAACAACCTCCCTGACCACACTCCCTCCCCTTCTCCTCTTGGGTGCTGGGCCAGGAAAGCACTGCCTGCAATTCAGATGCTGCCACAGAGGGGGGAAAACCAAACGGCAAGACAGGGGAAACCCTGGAGCTCGGGCAAGGCTGAGAGCAGGACACAGAGCCACACTGAGCACGGATCTGTCTCCAGGGACTAATAAGGCAGCGCACTGTAAACCCTAATCCTGTGTTAAGAGCTTTCATCAAAAAGGAACAGTATTTATTAGGGAGTTATAGGAGGCAATAAAAGTGTTTTCATGCAGTGTTTACACTAACATGGGGGCCTTTCTGCTAGCATTTGCCCCTTCATTTTTGTTTTAAATACATCTTTCTGATGAAATAAGCCCTTCTGAACAAGGCCACCCTTTGTAAAGCAGTTCCAAGTTCCCAGCCAGCCGCGGTAACTGGCAGAGCCCTGGGCTTTTCTTGCCCTCTCTTTTGTTGCTTTGCTTTTCTGTTCAAAGTTCAAACAATCCCAAAAGCCCCCCAGCAAGCTGCATTGTGCTCCTGGCATTATCCCCCCTTGTCCCGGGCTCAGGGAGCCAGAGGGAGGGCAGCGGGTGTGGCCCAAAACATTTGATCTCCGAAAATTTAAGGCACTCTGATCAATTCTTGTAGAGAAGAACCCTCTAGACAGAGGAACCTGAGTATAAAACTATCTAGATCTGAGCCAGCTGCTACTAACAACACCCATCACCAAGGAGAAGTGATTCTGCTGGACCGAATATATTTAAAATCAGGCACAAGAGGAATGCACACCAAAATCCGGCCCTCACAAGAGCCGGGTTGGCTTCCAGATGTCACAGCCGTGCTTGGCTGCAGGCAGAAGCATCCCAAAAAACAGCCAGGACCCAGCCCAAGGTCCCAACATCCCCCAAGCCCTCTCTGCTCTGCACCTGTAACACTGATCCCGAGGCAGGCAGGTGAGAGGAGACGGCACCTGACTCTGGTTCAGAGACCACTGAACCTCCACAATATGTAGTTTAATTTGCAGCTGGTCCTCAAACAGTTCATAATTTCCACTGCTGGTGACAGTGTGACCATCCATTATCCCAGTCTGTCTTAGGGCATCCCTGCTTTTCCAGCCCAGAAGGGGTGAATCCACCTCCCCCAGGGCAGAGCTCCAGCACAGCCATTCCAAAGGGCTCTGGGGGTCCTTTCCCAAGGGGACCAGCCCAGGAGCAGTCCCAGTTCGGTGCCCCCAAACTGGGTGCTGAGCTGTGGGTTGAGCCCATTTGGGTTGTTCCCCCCGTGGCTCCTACAGCCCTGTCCCTTCTGGATCCCTCCTGGAGTCTGCCAGCCCTGCTGTCCTGGCTCAGCAGAGGCAGCTGGGCAGGGACACATCCTGCTCCCAGCTCCTTGGGCAGGAGAAGCTCCTGCACCACCAGCACCTCCAGCTCCTGCAATTGAATCTGCCAGGGCACCTGAGTCCCACAGAGACACCCACCAGTGCCTGCTCCCCACCCCGCCCCCTCACCCTGCCCACTCCAGCCTTCCCCAGAGATCAGCATCCCTCCCACCTTGGGAGACCCCATGACAGAAACACTCCTGGCCATGAAGCGACTTTACCTCCTCCTGCAAGCAGAAGAAGTGGGATTGCTTTTCTCTTCACACAGACTGTGTTTGGAAAGCACCTTCCCACTAAAAAACTGGTGCTCCCACTGTGAGAGAGGCTGCAGAACAACCCCACAGCCTCCCAACAACACCCCAAAAAGGGTTATCACTGACTCATCAAGTGAAGCTTGAGGGGTGCCACATCTCAGACCACCCATTGTTTGAGATACCTGAACATTGAAAGCATCTGGGAAACTCAGAAAAAACAAGTCCCAGCAGATCTGGCTCTTTTTGCAGCAAAGCCTTTGAAAAGGGGAGCACAAAAATACTGCAGCCCCCTTGCCCCATAATGTCTCCGTATCAGGGGCTTTAACCCACCACACATGTTGAATTCCACACCTGTGGGAGGGATTGAGGTGAACCAGGAAGATTTTTTTTCCCCCCAACCAAATTCTGCAGGGAAATGAGAAAGCTGATGTCCTGAAAACATCACCTGCCTGACAGCAGAGAAGGGCAGTGTCCTGGTGAACCCTGCTCCAGCCTCCAAGCTGGAATCTCCCCTTCACAACACCAGGAAAACCGAGATGCAGCTTCTTCCCAAGGCCTGAGTCACCAGCCCTCTCCACCCCCCGCTTCCCTCCCTCCAGCTGTGACCGTGATTATAAAAAGATGTCTCAATTAGCAAGAGCTGAGCAATTCCTCCAGTCTCCAAACCCTTCAGAGGAAACACATTCCACGCTAGCAAAGAGCAACAGTAACAATGTCTGGGCAATAAAAGCTTCTCCTGTTTATTTCAAAGTAACCTCAAACATCCTTTCCCCAAACAGGCATCCCTGGCCCTCCCTCCCGCTCAGAGGGCTCGCACGCTGCAAGGGCTGCTGTTCTCCTCCCGCCGGGTCCCTGCGAGCAGACAGCACTCATTTCTCTGTGTGTTATTGGTTGCAGGTCTAGACTGGTGTGGTCTTTTTGTTGTAGAGAGCAAAATAAGGGAGTCATTCATATTTTTCCAGAAATCACACAGAAGTGCCCTTGTGCATCACAGATACCCTGAATCAGCAGCCTCGGTCAAGTGTCCTCGCCCTGGGACTCGCACGGGCCAGCACCGAGGCTGGGGAGCCCCCTCGGCCCCGGCAGAGCAGGGCAGGGGGTTACGAGGGGCTTTATCCCTTGTCCATCGTCCCGCCTGGGCACCTGCCCCGGGGCGAGACTTTTGGGCACGGTATTCCCACGGTAGGGGAAGGGGAAAGTCATGTGTGTGTCCCTAAAAAAAACACCAAAACCCTACAGAAAAAAAACAAACAAACAGAAAACCCCAAACAAACAAAAATACCAAGAACACCGAAGAAAAACACCAGCCACACAGTTCTCCTCGTGCGAACGGGACCCCCCTCCGTTCCCCGGCGCTCGCCGGGGAGGGCGGATCGACGGGACCCGGTGGGACACGGATGGGATGGTGCGGGACGGGGAGCACACGGGGTGCCCACACCGGGACCCCCGGGGCGCACCCGCATCACGTAACGGGACCCTCAGCAGCAAGTGCGGGGCGGAGAAGCCCCGGCCCGACCCCGTGGCGACCCCCCGAGCCGTGCGGGGCACCCACCTCCACCTCCGCACCGCAACACTCCCGGCGCTCCGGGAGCCGCAGCATCCTCGTCCTCGTCCTCCTCCAGGCCCTCCTTCTCCAGACCCACATCCCACTCCGGGGGGCCGGGCACGGCCCCGCTCCCATCTCCCGGTGCCAATATCCCCGGAGGTGCCGGTGCGGGAGCCCGGGATGCGGGACCGGAGCGCCTCCGCCGCGGCCGGGGATGCTCCGACTGCAGCTGCCGGGCCATTCCCCCTTATATAGCCCCGGGGGGAGGCGGCGGGCGGGCGGCGCGGCTTCACGGGACTTGTAGTTCCTCCCCCCGGCCCGGAGCCGCCTCCCTCTGTCGTTCCGTCCCTCCCTCCCTCCGTCCGTCCGTCCGTCCCGCGCGGGGACGGCAGGACCGGGGGCAGCGCTGGGGGCAGGATCGGGCCAGGATCGGGGGGCTGCGCTCTCCTCCGGGATCTCGCCGCTCTCCGCCATCCCCGGCGGGAAGTGCTGGTGGTTTTGTCTGGAAAAGCCCGTTTTTATCACGGGGCTCCGGGAGTCGCATCCCTGGCACGGCCAGTCCGCCCCGGGGCAGAATCCGGCCCCTGAACTGTAAATGAGTAACCGCCCCAAAACCTCAGCACGGAGACGGAGTGCTTCAATTGTGCCGTGTATTGGTTATTGTTTAGTTTAATTATTGTCCCAATTATTAATTTAACTTAATTATTAACCCATCCGTGGAATGAATGAGCAATTAACTGTGCTGTTAACTGAGGGGCTCATTTAAGTCCCGTTCTCCCAAGCACATTCAGTCCAGGCAAAGTCACCCGGCAGGACAGAGTCTTGTCCCACAGCTTTCCCTGCTGCTCCACGAACGCCACGTGCTTTGGGAAATGCCCTAAAGGGACCATCAGGCACAAGGAGGGTGGCAGCCACTGTGCCCAGTGCCCCCTCCAGTGACGGCCCCTCCGCCACAAGGACAACTGAGTTGTGGCAGGGGAGAGGGTGCAGAAGGTGCTGGTCGGGGAGGGGAGGATCCTGCACAATCCTCATCCAGTTGGGTGCTGGGCTTGGCTCCAGGTGGGCAATGTCCCATGCCACCAGCTGTGCAGGGACAGGGACATGGAGCCAGTGTCTCCCCACCTGCTCCAGGTCAGCATTTACCCTCCCGCGCTCAGAAGAGCTGATGAAGTGAAACCACAGAAGTTTTCCAGGACAAGTGAGCAAGGGGAGCTGAGGCAGCAAGAGGGAAAGTGGAGGGAAAGGAAAAAAAACCCTCCTGGCAGGTTTTCAGGGCCCGAAGCCGGAGTGGAAATGCTTCCCTTCCCTTAATTGCTTCGAGACCAGATGAATTTCTTGAAGAAACCGCAACTGAAACGCTGCACAAATCACATTGTTGTGCTTGTGTTGGCTGCCTGCTTAAGGAGGGAAAAGGTCATCGTTTATGGTATATAAAGTAGAAAAAAAAAGCCATATTTGAGCACTGTGGAGGAGGGGGTTGTGCTGCTTTTTCATACCCACATTCTGGAAATTAAAACCTGTTTGGCAAGAGCCAGAACACGACTCACAGCGAAGAGCAAAGCTGGGGAAAGGCTCTGATGGGGGGCTCTGTGTGTCCCCCCAAGCCACCCCAGCCCAGCCCTGTCCCTTGGCTGGTGGGGTGATGCCCATGTGGAGGAGCAGGGCTCTGGGTGCTGCTCCCACGGGATTCACCATCCCACGGGGCTGCTGATGCCAGCCCAGTGCCAGCCCAGCACTGCTCTGCAGCAAGTCTCTGCAGCTGCAGAGCCCGAGAGGGTGAAGCACCATCTGCCCGACAATCCTTCCCTGTTGGCAAGTGGCAGGAAAGTGCTGATTGCAGCTTCTGGGAGCTCCTCTGGTTTTAGTCAAGCACAGAAATTTGGCCACTCTCTTTTTCTCCCTTTTCTCATCCATCAGTAAAATGATGGAGCTTATTTTGCCCCATCCCTGGAAGTGTTCCAGGCCAGGCTGGAGCAATCTGGGCTAGTGGAAGGTGTCCCTGCCCACGGCAGAGGAGTGGAAGGAGATGAGCTTTAAGGTCCCTTCCAACCCAAAGCATAATGGTTTGCGTCAGCACTGACACAGGCAGATGCCAATTTGGGGTTTGTAGTGAGGAGGGAAAGGACATGCTGAGGTCCAGCATCCCAGGCAGGAACCACAAAGCCAGGACTGGGATGCAGATGGACAGACAGACACAGGGATGCAGAAGCTGCCCTGCAGCAAAGACTCATCGTGCTGGGTGGGATGGGAGCACTTGGCCCTGTGATGCTCCTGGGCAGGATGAGACCCAGAGCTCACTGGAGCCAATGGAAAGGCTCTTGCTGACCCAGCACCACCTGAATGAGTCTCTCCAAAGGGCTCCTGTGGGCTGACAGAGCTGTGTGGTTGGATGGTCTGGGAGTTCAGAAGGCAAATCACCATTTTTGTAACTTAATTAAGAAGTTTTACTCCCTTTTCTTAGTGGGATTTCCTTCAGAGCCACATGCCCACAGGACACAGAGCTGTTAGACATCATCACCCAAAACAACTTGCAGCTCTCTAAGGCTCTGCCACGGCTCCAGGGGCTTTTGGGCCAAGCTCTGACTGGTGTAAAACACCTGGGTGCTGGTCAGGTACCTCTGCACTGCCCAGACACCCCCCAACCAGCTCTGAGACAGGTCTGAGGAAGGAATTGCAATGGAAAACTGTACTAGTCCTTCCCAGAAGAGCTTGACATTGATTTATGGGACGCTGCCAGCCCTGGTTTTGCACGACGATGACGTGATGGTGGAAGGTGTTGGAGGATGCCACGAGGGTGCCAGGGGAGGCAGTGGGTGCTCTGCACACACCGACACGGCTGCAGGGGCTGCAAACACAAACACACACACACATTGGGCTCAAGTGACAGCTGTGCTCCCCCTCCCCAGCTCCTTGTGAGAGGACAGCATTCCTGTCTCGCATTCCTCAGCCACTGCTGAGACGGGGAGGGGAATCCTGAGCCAGAGGAACAAGCACAAAGTTGTAATGAGGAGTGTGGGCTGGGTGCTGGAGTGTTGGGGTGGGTGGTGTGGGCAGGGAGGGGGCAGGATTGCCCACAAAGCAAGACAAAATGTGTGTGGATCAGGGAATAGGGGGAATGACACAAGAGCCTGTGGATGGAAGAATGTCAACCAGATGTTTGCAAGGCACAGAAATCAGTGGTTTCCCAACAGATCCGCTTGGAGCAGCTGAAAGCATCCTTTACCCCACAAGGGCAAGGACCTGCAGTGCTCTGTGGAGAGGAGGATGGGGTGGTTTGGTCCGAGGGCTGCTGAACACAGAACCACAGGATCATTTAGGTTGGAAAACACCTCTGTCATCAAATCCAACCTTTAAGTATCAAGTCCAACATGGGACAGGACTGTGGCCACTGGATCTGCTGGCTCTGAGCTTTGTGACAGGAGAGGAAATCCCCAGTGCCACAGCAAATGGAAAGAGAAGAGGGTTTTGCTGGAGAGGGAAGTTCTGCTCCTTGCTCCAGGACTGGCTTTGGGGCTCCACCTCACAGCTACGCTGCCAAAGGGGGCTGAGAGATCAGCAGGAGGATGGACAGGCACTGGTTCTTCTCCAGAGGAATATTCTTCAGATATGGCATTACCCATGGCCAGAGTTTGTCAGGGAGGAAGGATTGGGTTGCTGACTCCTCCAGCCAAACAGGGAAAGCACCAGGAGCTGATGGGAGCCCTGCCCCGACCCGCAGCAGCACGGGGAGGGGGGAGCCAGGAAAAGGCTCATTCCTGTAAAAGCTGTGCTGGTGCAAACACCTTTGTGGGAGCACAGTTGGGTTCACAGCCCCAGGTCATGTTGCTTTTACCACAGCAGCTCAGGAATGGCACATCTATAAAGTTCACTGTGGAATTTGCTGTTGATTTTTTCCAAAAACAACAACAGAAAAAGCATTTAGTGATGGGCACCAGCACTGGCAAAATAAAGAGAGAGACTGGGGAAGGTGAGCTGGGAAGGAGTTCCCACAGGACGGCTGTTCCCAGGGCCTGGCCAGCACAGTAACCTCTGAAAGTCCTCTGACCTTCAAATACCCTCCCCAAACCAGTTAAATATATATAAATATATTGAAATATGGAAACAAAAAGCTTTTCATTTCATGTGCTGAGAGTGCCAAGTGCCTGCAGGAGCCAATAAAGAACTGTTGCTCCAGGGACGGGGGAGCTGCGTGTCAGGAAAAACACAAACAACCTGAATCTTTACCCAAAACTTCAGCCAGTCCCCAAATTTTTAAAAAACAACCACCAAAACCAAAAGCTGAGGTTTTGCAAAAGAGGAGGAAAAGTGTGGTTGCATGTTTTCAGTTTTTGCCCCAGTGCTGGATCAGAGCCTGGACCACAGGCGTGTGCCGGCCGGTCCCTGGGAAGGACGGGCTGCTCCAGCTGCAGGAGCAGTGGGAAACATCCTCAGAGGGACCTGGAGCAAAGCCCAGGGGCTGCAGGGATGGCAGACCCTTGGGAAGAGCTCCTGGCCCCTGCACAGGCTGCCTTACCCAGGGGCTGAGGGCTGTGAGGTGCAGGGGCACAGCACTGGGAGGGGTTTGTCCCAGGCAGGTCCAGAGCAGGGATCTCACTGCCCTCACTGCTCCTGGGGTCTGAGCTCTGCAGCTGCTGCAGGGAGCTGGTGGGGAGTGGGGGTCGGGCTCTTCTCCCAGGGAATAAGGGATGGGATAAGAGGAAAGAGCCTCAAGGTGTGCCAGGGAGGTTGAGGTTGGATATTAAGGAAAATGTCTTCATTCTAAGGGTGGTCAAGCATTGGAAGGGGCTGCCCAGGACAGTGGTGGAGTCACCATCCCTGGAAGTTTCCAAAAAACAATAGATGTGGCACTTTGTGATACGGTTTAGTTGACGTGGGGGTATTCAGTCAAAGGTTGGACTCGTTGGACTCCATGATCTTGGAGGTCTTTTCCAACCTAAATGATTCTATGATTCCATGAGAGATGCCACAGACATGTCAGTGATGGGGGCTTGGAGTGCTTATCCCTTGTGATGGACAGGACATGCCCATCCTGCTCCCCAGGGGTCACAGGGGCTGCCCAGCACCCCAGACCAGACTGAGGGCACAGCACTGAGCTGCAAAGCAGCAGTGTGTGAGTCTGTCTGCAGGGACCAGGAGCAGGGGTGGTGACCTGGGCCAGGTGGGGACATTGCCTGCCCCGTGGGATGCTCCCCAGCCCACAGGCAAGCCCTGCACTCCCACCACAGCTCCTGTGAGGGGCTCACCTGCCACAAGAAACCCGAAGATTGACATTCCAAGATAACCAGGAACAATTTGGTAGCTGCTTCTACAGCTCTCTGCCTGTTCCCAACATCCCTTCCACCCTCCACGGACTTCCAGCACACTGGGGAGGAAAAAGCCACGGCAGGTGTGAGAAAAGGCACATCCGTCACCTGTTTGCTCAGTGACACGGGCAGAGAAGGGACAAGGTTTAAGTGCCATCACCAAGGTCACCCAGGACTCTGGGACACAGGACTCGCCCAGTCCATGGCATGCAGCTCCTGTAGCCTGGCCCATCAGCCAGGCATCCTGGGGAAGGCAAAACAGCCTTAACCCCAATGGCAAATATCAGACAAACACCCAAAATCTCCATAAAAGAGAAGCAGAGGAAGGGAACAGGTAAAATTATGAACCACAAGAGCCAAACCTGCTCTACAATGGGACAAGGACAAAGAAAACCCCCACTCCTGCAGCACCAACCCCATGGTAGGGCCTATATGGGCTGTGTGTTTGATCCTTAAGTTACTTAAAAAGAGCTTTAAAGCCAAAACCCTGTTAAAAAGTACATTGTGTTCTCCACTGGGAAGATAAATTCATTATTTCAACTTGAAAAGGTGACTCATCTAACATCTATTCTAAACAGGCATAAAAACACACACACACGCAGCGAGATTTTTGAGGAGGGCAGTGATTTAGTGTCTCTTTCTTTCTCTCCCCACACTTCTTGCCTCCTGCACAAGGATCTATTGAGAAGCTGCAGAACAAACGTTCCCTTATGCAGCTCCAAAAAAGTCTCAGTCAGTTTGTCTGAGACAGCTGCCTCCGAGCACACTATGGTTACTCATTAACCGGGGCTCCCAGGGCAGGGGAAGAAGGAATAAACTTAATAGACCCTAAACCAGAGGCAACAAAAAAAAAAAAAATAAAGAAGAAAAAAAAAATCAGCAAAGCAAATAAATACATCAGGTGTCCTGGAAAATAAAGGGGAAAAAACAGGTGGCACCAGGAGCACCACCAAGGCAGAGGATCCAGCTCTGATGGGCTACGGGAGCAGGAGGGGACAATGACATGGGGGAAACGTATGGGGACAAAAGGGAAAGATTATTAAAGGGAAAGAGAAGAAAGAGAGGGGACAGAGAGGCACTTGTGTTCTGCGGTGCTTTATATGCTCGGGGTGCCGGGGAGGGATTACTTCACTTCATTCCCGCAAAGTTGCCCGGCTCTGCTCCCCTCTGGAGGGATTCCTTCCCTCCCCCACCACGTTTTGCATGAGAATGAGGGGCTGCTTTGGCTGGGCAGCATTTTCCGGGGGGTCAGGCCACTCCGAGACCTCTCTGCTGCCAGTGAAGGGTCCTGGCAGGAGAGGGTGGGAGTTCTCCTGCCTCCTCCCTGGGTTCCCCCTCCCAGCCCTGAGGAGCGATGCTTGTGCTCCCACTGCGTCTCAAAGATGAGAGGTCTCCTCCAGCCCAAGGGTGGGCCAGGTTCTGCCCAGCCCAGGTGGGACCAGGTGCTCTCCTGGCCATCACCACCCCTTCCACTGCTCCCTCCACAGAAGACACATCCCCAAGGGACCTGGGGCTGGCTGCACCTTGTGCCTTCATTCCTCACCTTCCCCAGACATGGATTTTGGGGAGAAAGACATCCCAGGAATCATAGTTTAGGTTGGAAAAGTCCTTTAGGATCCTCAAGTCCAACAATTTCCTGTCTGCCAACCATTCCCTGTCCCCATGGGCCACTCACCCATGTCCTCAAGTGCCACATCCACAAGGCTTTTAACCCCCCCCAGGCATGGGGACTCCACCACTGCCCTGGGCAGCCTGTGCCAAGGCTGGACAACCCTTCCCATTAAGAAATTTTTCCTAATAGCCAATCTAAACCTCTCCTGGCACAACTTGAGACCATTTCCCCACGTCCTGTCACTTGTTACCTGGGAGAAGACACCACCTCCCCCTGGCTCCAACTTCCTGCCAAGGATTTGTAAAGCTCATGAGCTCATCTTCATGGCCCGTCCATGGCAAGGAGGGGGTCACTGCCTGCTGAGAGCCAGTGTGTCCCCAAACTGTGTCCCCAAATGCCTGGGGACACTGGGCAGTGTTGCTGTCCCTCCTCTGCCAGGGAGCCCTCCCTGCCCAGCCCACAGGAGAGGGAACATCTGGTGCCACCTGACATCTCCATGAGATCCTGACGGAGGAGGTTAATTGCAGTTGCAATAAGAACCTGAATATAGCTGTGACCAGGGGCAGTAAATGAGCCCTCCAGAGCTGCTCTGCGGAGCCTTGGCCACTGCCAGGACTGATCCTCTGTTTTCTGTTTGCCCACCATGCTCTCCCAGTAGATAAGGGGGGGCAAGGGACTGTAATTATCTCCCTGCCTTTTGTCATGTGCTTTTTGAAAACACTTAAGGGATTGCAGTCAGTGGAATGGGGTGGGGATGGAGCAGAGCCAGGACATCGCTCCCCCGCAGGACCACAACCCTTGGGACTTCAAGGGATCCATCCCAAGCTGACAGTACAGTCTTGGGATCACCTCCTCCTGGAGCAGCCCAGCCCTGTGCCAGCCTGGAGAGGGCAGGGACATGAGGAGCAGGCAGGAGCAAAGCCACAGAGCAGCTGGACACCCAGGGCTGTCCCAGAGCCCCGGGGACCACTTGGACCTGCAGATCCCTGTCCCTGGGGCCAGCGAGGGGTTGGTTCGCAGGACAAGGAGAATTGAGAACCCTTCCCAAAGCCAAAGGGCAGGGTTAGATGGGATATTGGGAAGGAATCCTTCCCTGTGAGGGTGGGCAGGCCCTGGCACAGGGTGCCCACAGAAGCTGTGGCTGTCCCAGCCCTGGAAGTGTCCAAGGCCCGGTTGGACGGGGCTTGGAGAAACCTGGGCTAGTGGGAGGTGTCCCTGCCCATGGCAGGGGGTGGCACTGGATGGGTTTTAAGGTCCCTTCCAACTCAAACCATCCTGGGATTTCCCTGATTCTATGAACAAAATCCCCGGTGTGACCCCTTCCAACTCTCCTCCGAGGAGCCGCTCTTGCTGGGGCAGCACCTCCCACCCTGCTCCCCGTGTGCCACCCCATCCCCTGCACCCCAAACGAGGGGGCTGCACAACCTGGGCGTGCCCCGGGTCCCATCTGCTCTCCCAAGGGCCGGGAGCTGCCGCGGGAAGGGAAGGCACAGCCTGGGAGGCAGCTCAGTCCCCATCCAGGTCAGCTGGCGCTCCAGTGAAACAGGTACCTTGTGGGCGAGTTTTTGTGAGATGTGAAACATCTGGAGCTCTGCGGCACAAGGAGGCCTTTGTGCAGCTGGGAAACGATCGGCAATAAACCAGCACTTGTTTGGGAGAGCTTCAAGGAGAGGGGGAGGGAGGGAAAGGACCAGAGAGAAGCCACCCCACTGCAGAAGGAATCTCAGCAGCATTTTCCACCCTCACCGTGCCAGGGGCAGCCCCAGGCCCTGCACAGCCCCCTCGCTGTCCACTGCAGCCCATTCCAAATGGGAATATCTCAGCCCAGCCTGGCTGTGTCCAAGCTGAGGCACACAGGACTCAGCAGCTCAGGGGAGCTGGCCTTGGCTGTATTAAATAATAACATTCAATAACTGTTATTAAATCCTCAGCATTTGACTCTGAAAGGAGTGCTGTCCCTTCCTGGCTCACAGGGTTGGAACAGCAACTGGTGTTTCCTGTTGGTATTATCAGATACATTGATTTGAGAAGTGCTGATCCACTAATAATTAAAAGGACCTGAAGGGTTGATATCCCTAAGAAAGGAATTTCCAGTCAGAACCGCCCAGCCAGTGCCGGGCAAATGGGACTTGGGAAAACTGGGGCTGGGGGTCCCTATGCCTGGGGAGGTTCCCAGTCCCTCCTGCAGCTCCACAGCATCCAAGGACACACCAGTGCTTCACCTTGGCAGTGATCTTACCTTACCTGAGCACAGCTAACCCTGGGAATGGAGAGGCAGCAGAGTTCAGGAATTCTACACCTTTCCTTGGCTAAAGGAAAGGCACAGCAGCATCTCCTCTGTTTCCCTCTGGAGCCATGGGAGGTTTGGATACCCCATGCAGGTGTTTTGGAGGTGGGCTCTGCTCAACTTTTCAGACGGGAAAAAGATTCACATGAGGGAAAATTAAATATTCTGGAGCCTACAGGAGCAGGGAGAGCCTGGGCTGATGTCAGAGGCCACAGACTCTGAGCCAATGTCCATCTAAAGAACTGGATCCCACAGGGCCAGGGACAGCACAGCCCCTTGCTGAACCAGAGCATCCCATCAGGCATTCCAGCCCAGGCTCCTGCTCCCAGCACAGCTGAGTGTCCCTGTGGGAGGGGAGGAAAAACCCTCCAAAATCTCTTTGTCTGCTTTCCACCCACCAGTGCTGCCTTTGCACAGCAATTACCCAGGCCCCGGGGGTTTCACACCCAGTCACCTGGGCCTCCTTCTTCTAAACAACTTAATATTTTAATGATTTGGGAGGCCCTGGGGGGGTCCTTGCTGTTGGGATTCGTTTCTCTGGTCTCCAAAGGGTTTTTCTCCCTACCCAGAACTGAGGGCACTGGAGGGATTTTGTGAAATCTTCACCAAGACAAGATACAAGACATGTCCCCCAAATTCCCGAGGGTCTCTGACCTCCAGGGACACACCAGCAGTGCTGGATTCAGGGCACAGTACCTGCAGACTCTCATAGAGGATTTGTCCATCCACTGACAGAGCTGAGCTGGGACAAGCCATGTTGGGGAGAGGAAGGAGAAAACCAAACGTCGTGAGATGCTGATTTGTGTTGGAAATCCAGCCTCACTCCTGCCCCTGCTGCCAGCCCTGACCAAGAGACCACACTGGGAGAAAGAAACTGGGATGCTCCAGTGCTCACTGTCCTAACTCTGGGAAAGAAAGGGATATAAAGAGGGTTGGGAATGCTGTTGGTGTGTCCTGCACAGAGCTGGGGGAGCAGTGCTGGGCACTGGGGATGGCAGAGGTGGGGGTCCCAATGGAATTGGGGTCCTGGGGGACACGGGAGTCCCAGTGGAGGTGAAAGTCCTGAAGGAGATGGGGGTTCTGATGGAGTTGGGGTCCTGGCAGAGGTGGGGGTCCCAGTGGAGGTGGGGGATGCCCCGGGCTGTGGGGTGTCCCACCCCCCGGCCGTTACCAGCACCTCCCTCCATTGTTTCCCAAGCCACGTTTTTCCCTATGACCTAATCTTCCCTTGGCTCTCGCGGGTGATTTTATGGCAGGGAAATTATTTTGCAGTAAAAGCAAAGCAGATCCAGGCTGTTCTCTTCCCTCCTGTTTCCACAGCGGCTCTGGAGCAGCGGGGTTGTTTCTGCTCCAGGCACAGCAGAAGGAGCGTGCGAGCCGAGCCGGGAGCGAGCGTGTGTCAGGTCGGGAACGCTTTCCTTGTTCCTGGGAGAACACAAGAAGGCAACAGCCAGAGAGAGAATGAAACAACTCCCCACACAAACCAGCTCTGGACAGAAAAGCCTTTTAGTTATCATCAGCATTTTGTAAGATCATATTAAAATAAACCTTCAGGCTCAGTTTCCTGCTCCCAAGAACCCCCTTGTAGGATTATAAGGCACAAAAACATTTCCCAGAAATCTCAACCAAGGACACACTAAAAATATTTTCTCCCTGTTCTTGCACTCCACACTGTAAAAGCCTTAAAACAAGAAAAGAGGCACTAAGTGGGAGCTGTGCAAACTGCAGATCCCACAGTGTGTGATTTTTCTTCCTTTCCCATTAAGAACAACCCTCTGGACTGAGGAATTCACATCAGATCTGTTCCTGGACTGATGGTACTTCACCCTCACATGGACATTTCCCACCTCACACAACACCCAAGGAACCACACGGAGAACATCCCTCTGAGATGGCAGAGAAGAACCTTTCCACAGTCACCACCCACATACTGATCAGTGAAAATTAAGTCTTTTAAGTAAAAGAACCAGGAAAAAGGCAACCAGGAGCTCATCCATGAGCTGCAGTCCCAGGAACCCAGGAGAGACAGAAGCATGTGGCTTTTCAAGGAGTAGTTGACCATGCAAGAGTAAATACACTCGCTTAGAGAGTGCCAAGAAATACCTAAAAAATAGACTGGTATTAAATTAAAAGTTGGGAGTGTTCAGTCTGGAGAAGGCTCCAGCCTTCCCCCCTAAAGGGGCTCCAGGAGAGCTGGAGAAGGACTTTGGACAAAGGCCTGGAGCAACAGGACAAGTGGGAATGGCTTCCCACTGGCAGAGGGCAGGGTTAGGTGGGATATTGGGAAGGAATTCCTCCCTGTGAGGAGGGTGATGCCCTGGCACAGGGTGCCCAGAGAAGCTGTGGCTGCCCCAGCCCTGGAAGTGCCCAAGGCCAGGTTGGAGCACCCTGGTCTAGTGGCAGTTGTCCCTGCCCATGGCAGGGAGAGGGACTGGATGATCTTTAAGGTCCCTTCCAATACAAACCTTTCAGGGATTCTGTGAAACCTCCTCACTAATGCCATAATATCTGCCCTGGGGAAAGGGCATCGTGGGCTGAAATTTCTTGCCTTCCCTCCAGTCCCACAAACCCAGGCTTGTTCCTGAGATGGGGAGGTCCACAGTGAGACTAAAGCAAGGCAGTGTGGCACGTGCAGGGCCACCACGATAGGACTGGGGCACCCAGGTGAGCTGGGACTGGGGCACCCAGTGAGCTGGGACTGGGGCACCCAGGGGAGCTGGGACTGGGGCACCCAGTGAGCTGGGACTGGCACAGCCAGGGGAGCTGGGACTGGGGCACCCAGGGGAGCTGGGACTGGGGCACCCAGGGGAGCTGGGAGCGGGCAGAGGAGCCCGGGTTTGCTGCGGAGCCTGCGGGCGAGCGAGAGCGCCTCGGCTTTAATTGCTGCCTCGCTGCCAAGTACAACAAAGGCCGTGCACGAAGAATAGAAGTCATTTTGTCTCCAGGTTTGAATTGTTTCTTTCCTAAGGGGAGGGGAGGGAGGTGAAATCCATCCCTTTATAAGCAATGACTCAGGTGCCACGATCCACCCCGGGCGCGCATCTCGCACGCCCGAGAGCCGCTCAGCGCCGTGTTTGCTTTGACGCCGTGGGGCCTCATAATGGGATTATTGTTCCTTTGCGTGCAAAGCCCTCGCTTGGGGTTTTCTGTCCCCGCCCAGCCCTGCAAACCGCAGCCGCCTTCGCCTGCCCCAGCACCCGGCACGGGCTGGCGAGCGCCCGGCACCCCAGAGCCCATTCCTGCACCCTGACTCACCTGCAGCCTGAGCGTCACGGAGGGTGGGGAACGTGTGCTCCCATGGAACCATCACAGGAATCATCAGGGAACAGACTGAGCTGGAAGGGACCCACAGGGGTCATGCAGTCCAACTCCTGGCCCGACAATCCCACGCTATCCCTGTCCCGGTGTCCAAACCCTCCTAGAGCTCTGGCAGCCTTGGGGCTGTGCCCACTGCCCTGGGGAGCCTGGGCAGTGCCCACCACCCTCTGGGGGAAGAAGCTTTCCCTGAAATCCCACCTGACCCTGCCCTGACACAGCTCCAGCCATTCCCTCGGGTCCTGTCACTGGTCACAGAGAGCAGAGCTGCCCTCCCACTGCCCCTATGAGGAGGTTTCCCTGCCCTGGGTGCACAGCCATAACCATGGCCTTTTCCCATGCCTATTCCAGCTGGGAGCAAGCCAAGCCGGGCTGGCAGGAGCTGATGGAGAGGGAACAGCAGCATCTGACCAGGTGTTGTGCCCTGGTGCCAACCTCCATGCCTGCCACGTGCCACCCAGGCAACCACTGGGAGCTGCCTGGCATTGCATGGAAGGAAGGAGTAAGGTGGGATCTAAACCTCCTCTCCGTCTAAATCTGCTCGTCTTCACCTTAAGGCCACCGGCCACATCAGGGGAGGGAGAAGCCCAGAGCTTTGCATTACACATCACCACACATAATCCCCTCTCAAAGCCCTAATCCCTGGCCAAACACAGGGACAGTGCCATGCTCCGAGCTATCAGCAGCCTCTCCATCCTCCACTTAGTTCTAGGCACAGCCCAACACTCACCCAGGGCAGCTCTCCTGGTCACAGACGAGTTTCTTGTGGCTTCCTCCATCACCTTCTCACCAGCTCAGTCTGGCACCGTGCCCGTCCTGCTCCCTGACAGCATCTCCATGGTTCAGCCTCTGAAAGGAAAGGAAACACAGGCAGAGCAGGAAAACACACTCAGCCCTGCACCCCAAGCCCTCGGAGCACCAGCCCCACACCAGGGCACATGTGTTTGCACAGGCACTGCTGAACCAGCTCTGAGCTTCGCCCGTGCCAGGCACATCCACCTCCGGGCCTGGAGGGGTCAGCCCCTTCATCATCAGGGCTTGCAAACCCCCAAAACACCCAGAAGAGCATCAGCAAGGAGGCCACCAGCTCGTTTGGTTGGGCTGGGTTTTAACCTCCCTTGCAAGAGCACATACAGGGGCTGTTCAGAAAAAGCTCTGTTTTGGGGTTTGAGGCTTTTAGATGGAGACAAGTCACAGTTTAAGTTTTCCTCCAGCCAATGCAAAAATTTATTATTATTTATAAACACCAAGAGTTTAAAGGGTTTGAATTTTACTGAAGAATTAGTGTGTGTGTGTGTGGGGAGAAATCACCATCTAAAACGTAGTATAATGCTTGCAAGGGCCTCAAAGGACATTTCAGACCAGCTAAGGGCTGGCTCAAACCTCCAAAGGCTCACTGCTTCCCACCAAAAGGATGGAAAGAGGGAAACCCCTCCCGCTGTGCTCACCACGAGCTGTGGGCCAGCAGTTCTCCCCTTTTTCCAGAGGCAGAGACACAGGATGGGGCTTCAGTGGCCACTCCCTGGCATGAGGAGGGACCGCACCAGTCCCTCAGCTGCATCCTGACACTCATCCAAGCCCAGATTTGAGGCCAAGCACACCCCAGGACCCCAAACCCCATTTCCAACCATGGGAGAACTTCCCTCATTTCCCTGCAGCCTGGACTCTTGATGATTCCCAGCTCCTCCATCCGACGACAGGAGCCCATCTCCCTTTTGCAGGCTTTGGCTAGGTGTTTATATTCCCTTTGCTCCAAACTCCACCTTGCCATTGCCACTTACTGTTTCCCTGGGTAATTTCAGGCCTGGCCCCCCGCCAGCTTTTCAATCACACCAAGGAACAGAGAGATAATTTCATTCCCCCCCAGGGGATAAACAGAAAAGACGGATTTTCCTACGTGCTTTCTGCATCACCCTCCCCACTCGCTCCCTACGGCTCCAGAGTGCATCAGCATCATCTGGGCTGGCTACATCCAAGCAGGATTAAATGCTTTCCATGATATTATCTCGCAGCAATCTGATTACAAGGCTGCCTTTAACTGTATAATGTGGTTTTTGTACCAGCTTACACCACACGCCAGGAATCAAACCAGAAAATATCACTGACAGGCTGGAGCAATCCCGACCCGTGGACACCACTGAGGATTTTAAGGTTTTTAAGGCTGAAAACAGAGGGCTAAAAGCTTTCCAGACACTTCTAGTGTGTCTGGAAAGCAGGTGAAGAGCAGAGGGAGATGGTGCAGCCTGTCCACTGGTGGCACTGGGAAGGAGACACTCTGACTCCCAGCCATGCCAGGTCCCTTCCCTCTCCTACCCCAGGATGGCAGGGACAGACAACACCTGCTGCTTTTATAAAAACGGTCCTGACACCCCTTGCTTTTCCCACTGAGGGCCACAATCCCAAATTTTCCCTGTGCCTGGACATACCTGGCTCACCTCCGCAGCCCCACGGTCCGCAGGGACACACACTTGCAGGTGGCTGGATGAGGCACTGGAAAACTGCCTTCCCTTGGCTGTTTTCCCCCTTTTTTCATCCCCAAAGCAGCTGCTTTCCTGGCCAAGAGGCAGGGCCTTGGACAAGCCAGGAACAATTAAGCTGGAGAAAAGAAATGCAGCAGAATGGAGGGAGGAAAAGCAAAGCTACGGCTTTACAGCATGAAAACAAATCCGTGCAAACTCTCAATTTCCCATTTATTGAAACCAATCACAGTTGAAAGGTCAAATCCATTGGCAAACAGTAGTTTTGTAGCATCCAGAGTGACCCACAAATGAAGTACAAATGAAACCCAACCAAAAAAAAAAAAGAACCAAATGAAAATGCCCAGCTCCAACTCAGTTTATCCAAACCTCTTCCCTTTGGCTGCCCCTCCCGCAGGACTGGAGGGTGATCCGTGACATCCCAGCCCCATTTCCAGAGGGACTGAGCAGCAGGAGGCAGCCAGATGACCCAGTTATTCCCATTGGAGGGTCTAAGGAAGCCCTTTGTGCTGAAGATTGAAGCATCCCTAGTGATGGGGAGCTGGGATTTGCAGCATCCTTCCAGCTTTGGTGATTCCCTCCTCACTTGAGCGTGCACCGGGCACAGGGATGGCAGGATTCACTCCTCAGCCGGGAAGGGATCAGTCCTGCAGGAAGAGCCATTCCACAGGAGATGCTTGGAAAGCATCAGGTGAAGAGGCAGGTACCCACAGTGCATGTTTCTGGGTCTTCAGGTGCTATAATTAATTCATCCTGGTGAATGAATTCACCTTGACACTGCTCAGGAAGACGAGGGCTCCCAGCACACTCAGGTGCTGACTCGGCTCCAGGCTCTTCTGCAGGTGAAGTGTGACCAGGACCATCACCAGGACAAACCCGTGCTGGCTCTTCAGGGAGTCCTGGCCCACTGGAACCAGCAGCTGTAGACCAGCAATCCCTCGGGAAGGCCAAGCACAGATCCACATGGAATTGTATCTGGCTGTACAGCATCAGGCAGCCCATCAGCAACAGTGTGGAGGGCCACACCTTGCCCTGTCAAAGAGTATGTGCTGGGAAACACTCAAATTCTTCTTTCCTGTTTTTGTTTTTCCATAGAAAACCCTGGAACCCTGGACACAACGCATCGGAACAGCGCCTCGCTTTGAAAAGCTTCGGAATAAATGACATTTCCCTCTTGCAGACATGCCAAGAAAATTCATTTTTATTTGCCTGGACTATTTGCATCCACCAAAACAAGTTTCCTGAAGCATTCCCGAGGACCAGCAGGATACAGGAGAGCTGTGATCCCACGGTGTGTTGTACGTGTTGTCCCAGCACTAACACCTTCCACTTGGCTTCCCAAAAAAGGGTGGAATTCCAGACTCCCTAAGGAGTTTACTCCATCCCAATGCCCCAGTACTTAACCACAGAGCAGCTTCGACACAGGACAGAGAACTTCTAACCGTCTACAGAACAAAGATGATCCAAACCCCCCGTGACCTGACTCAGAGAAACCAGCCCAGCCTTGTCCAGTGACCCTCCCGAGAGGAAAACCAAATCTGGTGGCGAAAGGGAAGCAGGATCTGGGAGGAACCACCCGTATTTGTGCTTTGAAAACCATCAACATGATATTGCGGGGCAGGGAGAGATATAAAATTATAGGAAATCAACACCAAACCAGATCCAAAAAAGATATGTACAAAAACAGTCTGGAGGATAACGCGTGTCCCGCTGCGAACGCCGCACACGTGGCTCTCGAGTCTTCTCCTGGGCATTGGAGCACTGCCCTACCCCAGCCCAACGTCCAGGGACATCATCACCACAAACCCCAGGATGGAGGTCCAGGATGCCAGCTTCCCGTTGCCACTGCAGGGAGAGAGGGCAGATGAGAGCTCTGAGGAGCCCGGAATGCTGTCTGGGAGGAGGGAAGCGCTGCTCGTCTCTCACCCAGGCAAGGGAAGGGATGCCCCGAGTCCCCTGTGCTTCCCCCTGCCTCCCTGCCTGTCGTGGGGTCTCCAGGGGTCTCACCTGGTCTGTGCCTCGGGAATGATGTCGTCCATCACCACGTAGACCATGGCTCCGGCAGCAAAGCCCAGGGCGTAGGGAAGGAGAGGCTCTGCCACCACCACGGCGAAGGCTCCGAACACGCCGGCCAAGGGCTCCACCATTCCACTCAGCTGCCCGTACCTGCCAAACACCAAGAGCCCCTGGGACCCTGGAGCGAGGGGGGCACAGCCAGCCTGATGGGATAAGGGGGCTCAGCCTCCCCATCCCCACTGTCCCCCCATTTCCCATTCCCTAATGCCACTGCTGCCCGGAGCAGGTTGGACACCGGCCATGCTGAGCCAAGTCACCTGGATTATTTTAAACAGGCTCTGATTTGACCTAACCCAGATGAATTTTCTGGGAGTGGAATTAAGACATGACCCAATTCCTTCCCCCAACAGCTCTGTGGGATTTGGGGATCCAGCTCCCAGGCAGCGATGGGTCAGCAAGGAAATATTTCCAACCAGCATAACTCAATCCCAAAGAGGTGAGGCTCTGAATCCACACCTGGCCACAGCCTCAACCAGGATAAAATCATGTTCTTCCTGCTCATTTTCCTGCCCTCTGGGACTGTTTCAACACTGTGGACCATGGGAACTCCCTCCCCAGCAGCAACAATTCTGGTGCAAGTCTCAGCACTGGCTGTGCTGATGGGGCTGGGTGGGAGGAAAAGAAAACAAAGCTGTGGTGGGAGCCTCCCCCTGCCCTCCCATCCATCACCCAGCCAGGTGAACACAGCCCTGCACTCCCAGGGTTCATGCCCTTGGCTTTTTCACCTCCGGGAAAAGGGAAAAAGAATAACAGTGGTTTGAAATCCAGCCTGGAGAGCAGGGAGAATAAAAAATGAAATAACACAGAAACTGTAAAAAAAAAAATTAAAGAAAAATGTCTAATGCAGGATCTGGGAGGCCACAACAGGTACTGAAGCAGGATGTGGTGACCTTTGGGGACCATGGATGCATCCAGGGAGCTGAGGGCTCGGATCTAAGCTCAGGGAGTATGGAGGGAGCAGGGCAGAGCTCCCCACGCTTCCTCAGCACTGGAAACCAGCAGCACTCCCAGCACCAGCTCCCCGGGATTCCAGGGGGGAACGTGGCACAGCTGGAGCAAGCCCATTCCAAGGGCAGCTCCATGATGGACTAACACAGTGGATACAGGAGGAAATCAATGGGCAGGAGGTGCTGGTGGAGGGCTCTTGTTCCCCTGGGAGAAGAAGAGCTAGCTTACCAGAATGCTTTCCACGTGGAAAATCCAGCACCTCGCAAAGGCAGGCTGACAGCCAGGCCCTCCGGGAAATTCTGGATCCCAATCCCAATGGCTAAGTTCCTACCACACAGAAAAAGCACAAATACACCTATATATTAATATATATGTTAGGTGGAAGCACAGCCTGGGGGAGGCTACTGGGAGCCAGGGAATAAGAGACACGAGTAAGGATTCAATGGATGTGAAAAATCAGGGCCAAAACCAGCAGAGAGAGCTGGACTGTCCATCTGTCATAGAATCATGGAATGGTTTGGGTTGAAGGGACCTTAAAGCCCATCCAGTGCCACTCCTGCCATGGGCAGGGACATCTTCCACCAGCCCAGGTTGCTCCAAGCCCCATCCAACCTGGCCTTGGACGCTTCCAGGGATCCAGGGGCAGCCACAGCTTCTCTGGGCACCCTGTGCCAGGGCTCCCCACCCTCCCAGGGAAGGATTTCTTCCATGAGAAGCTCTTGCTGGGTCTCTGCTAAAATAGGGCATGGCGGGCACATCCACCTTCAGAGCTCCCTGTGCCCCCCTGAGCCTCTCCCACACAACAGCCCCACGCTGGGACCACCCCATCATCCAGAGGTCATCCAAAATGGAAATAGCTCTCTGAGCAGCCGGGGGTCACAAGTGCTGGATTTGCAGTGGAGGGTTCCTTGGATCTCCCAGGCACCCCAGCTTTGTGCAGCAGCACCTCATGGAGCAGAGGGTGCTCTCAGCACCCCACCAGCACCACCCATCCTCAGCCTTGGGAACAGCCCTTCCCCTCTGCTCCAGGGTCCCTTCCAGCTCAGTGGGAGTTTTGGACTTTTGGGGAAAACCAGGAAATCAGGATATGGAGTTCTCCCCTTCACTGAAGGAACAAGAACGTTTCAAGCACCAAATGAAGCTTGTGCTTATGGTGTGGGCTCCACGAATGTCACTTGTTCCACAGATGGCCTGTCCCTGGGCGACACCAAGAGAGGGACCATCCTGGGGGGCTCTAAGGTGCAGCAGTGAGGGGCTGGGCTGGGACCTGCCAGAGCCCCCAGCTCCGGGCAGGACCCCAGAGCCTCTCCACAGGGTCAGTTCTTCCTCTGCCAGCAGGTCCAAGCTCCCTTTGCTGCCCCAAACACTTGTTTCCTATTAGTAAAATAAGACTGGTGAGAAAAATCTCTCTGGGTTGTTTAAACTTCTACCAGGGTTTACAGAAGAGGGGAGGGGAAGGGGGAGAGGCTGCGGGTTTCCCTAACCAGGACAGGCTATTACAATCAAAAACATTATTCAAGGGAAAGAGAGAGAGGACGGAGGGGGAAAACCATCCCTGCTGGAAAACACTGGGGCCGCTGTCTGTGCGCTGGGTTTTTTTCCTCCTTCCCTTGCCCTTGCACAAAGCAGCTTTTACTGGCCCCGACCACAACAAATTAATGGAGTGGGAGAGGGAGGTGTGAATGGAGGGGTCTGTATGGGAAGGGTGGCAAGTCCCCCCCCTTGTCCCTGGTCCCACTGGGAGGAGGGAACCCCACGCTGACCCCTGGCCCTGCAGCAGCCCCAAGGGCAGGAGGAAGGGGATGTAACCCAGGGAAGATCCAGAAGCCTGGGTTTGTCCCTGCTCCTTTCCTCCTCTGCTTCCCCCAAGAACCAGCCCCAGCCCTACAGACTGGGACATCTCCACAGCAGTGCTGGATGTGCAGGAGGTCTGGCTGGATGTGCCAGGGATGGGCATGGGAACAGGGCTACAGGTGGCACAGCAAGCAGTGGGCTGCAGTGGCCATCGTGCCACAGCACACACACAGGCAATGGGTCACGGTGTGCCCAACACCAACAGGGACCCACTGGGGCCAGGCCACCCATGTCCCCAGCCCTCGTCAGGGAGGCAGCAATGCACGCCCCATCCCAGGTCAGGATTTTAACCATTTTCCCAGGCAATTCCCACTGCATGGGCACCAGCAGCCAGGGCAGCTTCAGTGTAGGATGTGGTCAGAGGCAAAGGCCACCAGTGACCCAGCATGGGGCCACAGGTGTCCCTGCAAGAGGAGTTTCTTCCTTCTGCCTTGGGACGTCCATGGGGCATAAAGCACCTTCTGTGCTCAACACCAGGCTGAGAAGGTCCCCATGACATCTCCTGGACTCCAGTCACTCCATGTCCCCACAAAGGTCTTCTGCTTACCCAGACCATGCTCCCCTTCATTCCTTCAACACTTCCTCCCACCTCAGCTCTGCCTGAACATTTCTTGGACTCTGGGGCCTTCTCAGTCTTTCCCAGGGACACTAATCTCATCAGGATGAGGATAACTCCATGAGAACATGGAGGCCAGGAACACATAAGCCTTGCTGTTTGCTTTGCCTCGGTTCACCGCCCAAAGGGAACCCGGGGCCACCTCTGTTTGCCCAGCACGCTGTCTCGGGAGGTGTCCGGGTGCTGAGGCAAAGGAGAGGAGCACTCCCTGTGCTCCAGCTGTGGAACAAAACCATCCCAAAGGACACTCCTGTCCCTCTTGGCCGCCGAGCCGTGCACAACTCACACCTTCTCCACAGCTCCCGTGTCGAGCTGACAGCAACGGAGGGACGGAATCAAAGCTGCATTGTGTACGAGGGGAACAAAGGCGCCTTATTACGGAAATAGGTGGGGATTCTTGGAAGGCTTCCCCCGACTGCAAAGGAATACATTGGAAAACACGAGCACAAAGATGGACCGGAGCAGCCTGGCCCAGGGGAGCCGGACCTCGGAGTGCCCACGGGAAGATGGGGGACATGGAGGAGATGGGAAGGGACAGATGAGCCAAGACAGCCACAGGGACAACCCTTGGGATGGGAAGTTTAGGGTCTCTAAAGAGAGGAAGGCAGGGGCTAACTGGGAGAGAGGTGGTAGAAGCAGGTCCCATGTGGTCAGATTTTTGCCCAGGGAGGTTTGGAGTCCCCATCCCTGGAGACGTCCAAGAAACAACTCGACGTGGCACTCAGGGCTGGGTGACAAGGTGGGGATGAAGCACAGGGTAGACTCGATGATTCTGGAGGTCTTTTCCAGCCTCAATGATTCTGTGGAGAGGTAACCTGTGTCCAGCTAGACAAGGGGCTACCTGTGGCTCACCCCCAACCTACAAAGGTGAGTTGGTCCAAAGGAAGCACATCCCAGAGGAAACCACACTGGACTGTCTGGGGATGCATGTGTCCCATTAGTGGCTCTGCCACCAGCACCCTGGCCAGCATGGGAATGTCACTTTGGGCACTGGGGACTCAGGTGTCCTTGGAAGCACCAAGGATCAAGGAGCCAACACGCATTGGACGCGTCACCTTTCCCAGCTCTGCCTCAGCTTCCCCACCTGCAAAATGGGGATGATGACAGTGACACCACCAGGACCTCTGCAGAGAGCCAGCAGTGCTGGATGGCTCTGCCTTGGCTTTGGCTGATCCTTCTCTGCAGCAGGGCCCAGTGCTGCAGTTTTAAGGAAGAAAAGGTAAATCTGTGACAACCTGGTGGAGCTCCACTGAGGACCAGCTTGATGGAAAGACTCCGTGTCCCCCGGGAACGTACCAGGGCTGGACCTCCTACCCCAAGCTCGCCTGCCAACTGCTATGGCACCACGCTGGGAGACTCCAAGTTCACTTTCAAAAAAAAGTTGGCATCTCTGCATATTTGCAAGGTCAAGGCACAGAAAGCCTTCTATAAGCCTAAACCCTTGTTTTCAAGGGCCTATTCTTTTACAAACTGATTATGAAAGCAGGCTACATATTCTTAACAAGCCCCTTTTCACTCCGGCTTTCAATTCCCTCCAGTGTATAATGTGCATGTGTATTCTTGCATGGCAGGCCCTTACATACTGTTTTGATTGTTATCGTCTTGCCATGAAAGGGCCGATTGTTTTGGGTTCCCAAGATTACATCATGGCTCCCACTCGGGCCGCCCGTCGAGGTGTTTGATCAGGGCTCGCAGGTGGGAATGGGAAGGAGCTCGGCGGGGCCCTCGGCGTTTCCCATACCTGCCCTACCTGTTCAGCACAGCTGCTGGCACGGGAGGCTCTCACGCGAGGGGTGCAGGGGAGCCGGGGGGGCAGCAAGCCCCGTCACCATCCCCGGTGGCCCCCAGACCACAGTCCCATCCGGGGCAGCAGCCTGACCCATCCACGGGCACACGGGGCTCCCGGTGACCCCATGGTGCTCATCATTCCACAGGCCAAACCCACAGAAGAGGGTGGGTGTTGTTGCACCCGCAGAGTCACCCTTTGGGAACGCAGGATTTTTCATCTCAAATGTTTCAAGTTACTAAAAAACCCCACCAGGATATAAACCTACTGTGCCTCCTTCTCCCGAGAGCAGCCCCCAGCCCCATCACCCACAGGGACACTGAAATGCACGGAACAACATGTGCCCTCATCCTAGGCAGGGGATGGAACAGGTACCCCCACCTTGGGTTGGAAGGGACCTTAAAGCCCATCCAGTCCCACCCCTGCCATGGGCAGGGACACCTTCCACCAGCCCAGGTTGCTCCAAGCCCTGTCCAACCTGGCCTTGGACGCTTCCAGGGATCCAGGGGCAGCCACAGTTTCTTTGGGCACCCTGTGCCAGGGCTCCCCACCCTCACAGGGAAGGATTTTGTCCTCACAGGGAAGAATTTCTTCCATGAGAAGCTCCTGCTGGGTCTCTGCTGGAGCCGTGTGTGGCACATCCCAGTCCACCAACACCTGCTCTCCCAAGACTTGGCCCTTCCAGCTCTCCTCAGCAGTCACTTCCATCCCTCTTCCCACCCTTCTCCTGGGCTGGGGGCTGTGCCTCCTGCTCCATGCCACATCTGCTGCCTGGCCCCCTGCCAGCCTCGCCCCCCCTTGCTCTGGACCCCGCACACTGTAAACATTTACAATTTGAGGAAATTTTACCCTTAATTCATCCCAAAGGCACGTAAGCTCAGATTGAAGTCGTAAAACCTGCTCTCCCTCCGACTGCAGCAGGTGGGATGTGAACTCGAGCTGAAGAGCATGGAATTCTCCAGCCTTCCCAACACAAATGCCCACCGGTGCCGGGGCAGTCCAGGATGGGGCTGCCATCCACCTCCTCCAGCAAACCTCAGCTCAGTGTCCTCCCACTGGATCTCGAAGATGAGAAGCCTCCTCCAGCCAAGGGTAGCTTGGGTTCTGCCATGGCCAGGCGGGACCAGGTGCTCCCCTGGCCACCACCATCCCCTTCCGCTGCTCCCTCCACCATCATCCTCCACCAAAAATACACTGCCAGGGCACTCAGGGCTGGCTGCATCGTGTACCCTCATCCCTCACCTTCCACGGCTGTGGGTTTTGAGGAGAGAGCCATCCCAGGAACACAGAATCATGGAACTGTTCTAAGGAAAAGACTTTTAAGATTGTGCAGTCTAACCCGGCACTGCCAAGGCCACCATTCACCCAGGTGCCACATCCATAAGGCTTTTAAATCCTCCCAGGAACGGGGACTCCACCACTGCCCTGGGCAGTTGTGGCAGGGCTGGATAACCCTTCCCATGAAGATATTTTTCCTAATATCCCTGTTAAACCTTCCCTGGCACAACCTGAGACCGTTTCCCTTTGCCTTCTCACTTGTTTCTTGGGAGAAGAGACTGATCCCCACCTGGCTGAGCTGAGAGGACACAGGTTTGGACATCCCCTTCCAGAGCAAGAGCAAGTTCAAACCTCAGTGTTGGACAACAGGAGACAGAAACTGAAGGTCATTCCCTGGGAGGGCAGACATGTATCCACCTCCAGATCCCACGGACTGGTCCCATTGTTTGGAGACTATTTATTCCTCTGGAGTTTTAAAATCTTTATTCTTATCTGCCTGGTTATTTATGTAACTGTTTGATTTGTGAGTCAGACTCATGCACAGGGTAAAAGTTCACATCTCCCCGATCTGGGAAGCACAAAGACACAGTTCATGAGCTCCACATGTTCCTTTTGCCATGTTTTGACCCCACTGAGCAGCAGGAAAGGCTCAGGGAGCCTCGATGCCTTCTCCTGCTGCTGGACAAGAGTCTGAACTTGTCCTGTGAGCACAGGATCTGGCCAGGATCAACTGAGCAGGGCTGGTACCTGCAAGAGGAGCAGGAGACATGACCAAGCCCTGGAGCTGTTTCCTGAAAAACCTCCTTTGCAGGAGATGGAAACCATGAGGAACTGCCCTTGTCCTGCTCTCACAGCAGGCAACAAAAAGCAGGATCCATCACACAAATTTCTATTTGCACCATTAGGGTCTACCCAACTAAAATGTCACAGGTACTTGTAAATCACAGAATCATGGAATGGTTTGGGTTGGAAGAGTCCTAAAAGCTCATCCCATTCCACCCCCTGCCATGGGCAGGGACACCTTCCACTAGTCCAGGCTGCTCCAAGGCCTGTCCAACCTGGCTTTGGACATAAACGGATGAGGACACCAGAAATGCCCATTCTCAGCATTGTTTCCCCATCATGTTTACTGGGGTTAATTTGTGCCCCAGGAAAGGGACCAACACAAGACCCAAATACTCCCAGATCTGACACCACCCACACACAGAAGGGCTCCCCCTTGGGCAGCCCCCAGCTCTGGTGGGGACCTGGCTCTGGCTGCAGAGGGGTGGGTGAGCCCCAGCAGAGGAAGACAGTGTTGAAAAGCAGTGTTGAAAAGGACAACATCACTGCTGTTACTCCCAACATCTTTCCTTTCCCAGAAGCAAATTCAGCATCATTAGGTGCCACCCCAAACCCTGCAGACCCCCAGCTCTGAGGAATCCTGTAAATCCCCCCAAACTGCTACAAGAGAACAGCAACAACCATAAAAAGAAGAATCTGTGGCTCTCCCACCTTGTCAGAGCTGGCTCCTGACAGGAATGTCTCCATTTTGAGGCAGAAAAACCAGGAACATCCTTCCCTGGCAGCCACTGAGCCACAGGCAGCACCTTCCAAATCCAGCCATCACCAGGAGGTTTCTGTTAAGACCCTACACACCTATTTTTAAACACCTTAAGACAACCCTCATGCAAGACCTCGTTAATTCTATTTTAAACAGTGTCACCATGCAAGTAATTTCAATTTTTACATATTCATACAGGCACACCCCTAAATAAAGTAGGATTTAATGATGTGGCTGCACTGATCTCAGGTAGGGCTGGAGCTGGAGGGAGATACAGAACCTTATAAAGGTTATTAAAGTACTTTTTTTAAAAAAAAAATTAAACACACAGAAAAGCTGGGTGGTCTGAAAGCAGGGCTGGGATTATGGTCCACATATAAAAACCCCCAATTAATGTTTATGGCTCCATGCAAAAATGCCAATTCTCTCCTTTTTGTACGAATCTTCAAACTGGAAGCTTGTTTCACGTTGAAAACTATTTTATATACCATGGAACTCTCAGTGTAAATAACATGCTGGGGTGGGGGCAATGGTTTAAGGGGAGTTTTTTAGAGATTCATTGCCTTGACCTCCAGATCACCAGCAAACATGACCCCATCACTCAGGGAAAACAAAAGTAAGGGAATGAGGATGAGTGTGGTTAATAAAGACCCTGTTCTTCTGTCCTGCTAAAGGGCAGAGGGAACCCACAAGGGAACCAAAGCCCAGCTATAAATGCAGATACAAACATGGATGTATTTCACTCATCCTCTCTCAGGTGCCTTCAGGACGCGGTGAGCGAGCTCAGCACTCCAGCACAAGCCGAGCTCCCTGTGCCAGGGTGGCATCGAGGGGCTCACACACAATTCCAGTGCGCCCACATTTGCACCCTGCTGGGAATCATTAGCCAAGAGCAAAATTAAAAGCCCTGAAATGCTTTCTCCTCTCCCCTTCCCGCAGCATCGCTGTTAAACCGCGCCGGGGGAGCGGAGCAGCCCCTTTGTGCAGCCTGAAAACCTGGAACCAAACAATTTCCTAACAGCTGGAGCTCTAAAAAGGCCCTTTATTGCCCCGTGTTCTGCCACAATGTCTTCATTCAATCTGCTTCCCCTCTCCGAGGGTTTATTCTTAAACCAGGCTGCAAAGAGAGGCCCAGGCCACTGGGGCTGCCCGGCCAGCCTGGGGTTCAAGGTGAGCTTTGTTGGGCATCCCTGGGTAAGATAATCCGGGGTAATGGCTTTGGCTTGCTCTGCTCCTTTGCCTTGCCCTTGCTTTTATTTCGAGGTGAGCAGGAAGCAAACGGGTGCACTTTGCAGATCAAAGCTGGGCAGGAGAGACCTTCGTGGTGAGGTCCAGGAGAACCTCATCCTACAGGAATGGGGACCAAGGTCAAGGATGGGCACATTCCACACCCCACTGCCACAGGCAGGGACACCTTCCACTAGCCCAGGTTGCTCCAAGCCCCGTCCAACCTGGCCTTGGACACTTCCAAGGATGGGACAACCACAGCTTCTCTGGGCAAGCTGTGCCAGGTCCTGCCCACCCTCGCAGGGAAGGATTTCCTCCCAACATCTAACTTGAATTTTCCACCACAGGCTGCTGGGCCACTGCACACCCGGCCACAGCTCATCCACAAACCAGTCCTTTTGTCCAGAAGCACCCAGGGAAAGGGCTGGGCAACTCTCCCAAAGCCCCCTCAGAGAGGTGAGAAGACAGAGAGCTTCTCCTGGCATTCCCTGTCCTCCAGGTTGTATCACCACAGAAAGAGAAGAACACAGCCATTACACAGACTTTCTGCTGAGCCAGATGTTGTTTGGGAGACCAGCTGTCTTCCCTGGGCATTAGAAATGAACCAAAACCTCTCCTCAGTCTAGACACGGGAGTAAGGGATGAGGAAGGAGTGAGAGGGAAGAGGAGAGGAGACTATTTACACAATGATGTAAAGGTGAAGAGCCAGCGAGGGATTGGCAGCCAACAGTCCAGCCAGGCTTTGGAGACCTCCCTGCTCACTTGGGACATCTCCTCCTCCTCCTCCAACCAGGCAATACGAGCAGGCTGCAGCACCCACCCAGCCCCAAGAGCTGCTGGGGGTTTTCAAGCCAACCAACTTGGACAAGAGACCGGAAAGCGAGGAAGAGTGAGTGTTGTCACTCCTCCAAAAGCATCCAGCACATGGGGCTGGGACATCTGCATCTGAGGTTCCTGGTGGGAAGGTGCCAGCACCACTGGCAGGAACCTCCTCATCTCTCCTCACCTCTCCCTCTCCTCCTCCTGTCCACCTCTCCATCCACCCCTGCTGAGGTTCAAGCGTGATTAGAAACACAACAATCCTGGTTTGTGGCTGAAACCCTTCCAGACCACCTTCTGCTTCAGAGTCCTGTTGACAACACACCCTGGGACCACCCCCACCCTTCCCGAAGCAAAGCCCGGGAGGAACCTATTAGTCTCAGTAATAAACATCCACCTTCAGGACAGGCTAATTAAAAGGTGCTTAATAAGCATCTTCCCGCAGCTTTGTTTTGTAACCAGGGGCAGTGCTGGGCTTTGTTCTGCACCCATTTGTCTGGGATGCCAGGAAAGGTGGAAATCCCCTCACCCCCTCACCTCATCACTACGTGGGTTTTTTCCAGGAGGAGTTTGTGTGATCCGATAAAGAAGTCAGGATTCAACCCCACATTTTGATCCTTTCCCTTTGTTAGCTCCACTGTGGATCTATTCATAAGCCAGAGATGGGATCTCATGTGTGTGAACGAGAGAAAAACCCAGTGTGTCTTCTGCTGTCTCCCAGACCACAATGATTTCCATTCATTCAAGGAAAACACAGTATAAAATTTTTGCCTGGTTTCAATCTCCGTACATTAATCAAGCCCTTTTTTTTTTCCAGCCTGAGAGACACAGCGTGGGAGGCACAGGCTGTCCCATGAAATAATATTTTCCAAGCCATAGTCAAAGTCTGCCTGTCAACTCGAAGCCTCTCTTCTGTCTGTTTTACCAAAGCTGGACAGGAAACAATCTGTGGGCACAACAGATCCAAACAAGGCCAGCATTCCCAGCAAAAGGGCGGATGAATGGGAGCCATTGTGCTGTGGTGGAGGAAACAGCCCCAGCATCATCGAGGGGGGGAAAATACATCTGGTTACATCACTTCCCCCCTCCCAGCCCCTGCTGCCCCAGATGCCCTGGAGAGGAGACTGCATTGAGGAAACAGTGGGGCAGGTGGGATGAGGGTGGGACACCCAGAACTACAATGGGCTGGTCCCAGGAAAAGAGGGTGCTGAGGTTGTGACACCCACAGGGGTGTCCCCAGGGGCTTCCCTGCCCCCAGCCCCCAAAGGGGATTCACAGGAACCCAAGAACAGCTGTGAACAAACCCTCCCCAAATGCCTCTGCTTTAAACCAAAGGCAACAACCAACACCCCACACCCCCTCAAAAGCACACTCAGTTTCATCCTAAGGCAGAGCTTTGCCAAAAATTTGCCTACACCACTTTTAACCTCCCTAAATCATCTCTATCCATGGTATCCAACGAGGACCCGGTGCCCAGACCACCCATGGCTTAACAAAACACCTCGCTTTATTTTTCAAACTTCCAGTCCTTTCTATATATCATCTGCTCCAAGTGATTTATGGCATTTAACTGGATATTGGCTCCACTTATTTGAACCTCCTCTCGCCTTGGGAAGAGCAGCCCCTTGCTAGGGGCTTTGCCAGGGAAAACGCCACATGTGGGAATCCCATTAGCTGCAGGGATTGCCCTCCAGCCCGGTAAGAGCAGGCACCAGCCCCAGCCGTGTGAGAGGGGGCTGAGAGGAGCATGGCTGTTACCACCTAGTGTCAGCTGGGAGAGGAGCAGCCCCCGGGCTGGGACTGCGATGGGAACCATCCCAGCCACCCCTGCCTCCCTGGCCACCTGCAGGGACAGGAGCTTTGTACCCCTGCAACAGGGATAGCCTGGAACACAAAAATTCAGTGTTCTTTTGGGGAGGAAGAGTGCAGGAAAATCCGTCTGTTTTATATTGACTCTTCAGTTCAAGTGGGACTTGCAGGTATTTTTTGCCTGCACACAGCCAAGCTATTCACTCTACCACTCAGACCCACACTGATGGAAAAATTAGAGAAGCAGCTGTGCCCCATCCGTGCCAGGACCACAGGGAATGTGCCCAAGGACCCTGGAGGGGAGAAGGGAGGGCACCTGCATAAAGAGCACCGTTGCAACATGTGCTTCCAAAGATCCAGGCAAAAAGTGCACTGAAAATCCTCTTTCCAGCATTTCCCAGGGGCTACAGGCTTGATTGTCCCACCTTGATAACAACCTTTTATCAAATTTTTAAAATTATACCCACAAGTGACATTAAAATAACACTGAGGCTGCAGGATGGAGCTTCACCCACGCAGCCCCCGAGTCTCCATGCTCGGGGGGGAACCAGCACATGGAGATATTTCCACTGCAAGAGCATCCCTGGAGCACAGGCTTCACATCCCAGCTGGAGAACAGCTCAGCCAGAGGAGAACCACAACCATGAGCCAGAGCATCGCCTGCTGCCTGTGCTGCCAGCCAGTGGTGCAGCAAATATCCCACCTGCTGGAATCCCTGCCATTCCTGACACAGGAGCAGCTTGGCCAGAGAGGGACTGGCAGAGAAAATCCAGATGGTTCACAGCTAATTGTGCAACAGATTCCCTTTTCCTCCCCCCGTTAGCGAGCCAAGGTGCAGGCACTGCTCACCACACACGACCCAGTCAATGTCACTGTCACCCCACGCCACCATCTCCCCCCAGCACTGTCCATCCTCCTCCTCCTCGGGGCAGTGGATGTCTCAAAGACACCCCCAGATCTTTCTCCTGTTAAAAGCAGAATCACTGGTATTTTATGGTAGTTCTCTGTTTGCTCTGCAGCACAACACAGGCACGCTCTGGAGTTCCTGCAACCCTGACCAAGGAAATTCATTTTATGGTGAATTTCTCGTTGGCTGAAAAAAAAACCCCCAGGAAGCAGCAACGCTCCGTAGGAAAAGGGATTTGGCTTTTGTGTGCTCACACACAGCCCGGGTACGAGCTGCCTGCAGGAAGCAAACAGCACACGGAGGATTTGTCAGGGCGAGAAGCAGAACCAGGCTCCTGCATCCCCATTATCCCACCCTGCTCCCCCAATCCCAGACATCATCCCCAGGCAAGCCCTTGATGGTGGGAGGGACGGGGAGGGGGATAACCAGCCCCTCGTGCTGATTCTTGAGGGAAAAGTCTCTGATGGGGAAGGGGGAGAAAAAGAGGTCCCCATGGGCCCCACTTCACCCTCCAACCTTGTGCTTCCAGCCAAGGGATGAGCTCCTCCATGGGATGCAGGAGGGGAGATGATGCTGCAGGTTCCTCGGTGGGACTCGCTCCCTGCCAGCCCTAGCCCCGACCTTGGAGCTACCCAACACCCCAGCCCACGGAATGAGGGGCTCGGGGTCACCCCAGGGATCACTGGTGGGTGCTTCCATCCCCTAAAAGACACAGCAGGGACTTGGAGAGAGGGAAAACACCCTACATGAGATGTGCAGAGCGTGGACAGCAATGGGGACCTGTCCTGGTCCCTCTCCTCCTGTATCCAGCCTTGGGAAAGCCACTGCCAAAGTGGAGCAGCATCAGACAGCCCTGCCCGAACCTCTGCCTGCCCCCTGCCCACTCTGCACCCCCAGAGCAGCCGAGGGACACTCAAATTCCACCCGTCCCCATCTCGGCAGCTCCAGCCCCATCTGGTTCCTGTTAAATCAGCCACACAGGACGGCAGAGCTCCCTCCCCCCGTGCTCCGTGTGCGAGGAGAGGGAGGCAGAACAGCTTTTTTAAGACATGGCTGCCCTTCTCTTTACCTTCCTGCCTGGAGGGCAGCCAGGAGCAGCTCATGCCTCCCCGTTCCCATCTGGAAGGAACCTTTTCCTCCCAGGACACACACCCTACCCTGGCACTGGCCCTCCTCCCTGGGCAAACCCTTCCTCTGGGTCTTGCTCCTCTTCTGCCCCTGCAGCAGTTTTGTCCCGAGCTGTTTTTTCTACCCCGTGGAAATTTCCAGTATTTTTATCCTTGCAAGGAACTGGGCAGGAGAACCTCAGTCCCACAGCAGAGAGGGATGCTCCCTGCCTGAGGATGAGCAGCAGCTCAGTCCCCCATGGAAAACACCCCAAAAACAGATATTAGGTCATCCTAAGCCCCATCTGAACTTCCATTAAACCTCCATCACCTTCCCAGCTGAAGGAGCACCAATAGCCAAGATCCAGCCCCACCACCGAGACCCAGCCACGATCCCCAGGCACAGGACCATGGTTTGCTCACATTCCCTGACAGGCAAAATCATAAAATCATGAGATGGTTTGGGATAGAAGGACCTTAAATCCCATCTTGTTCCACCCCCTGCCATGGGCAGGGACACCTTCTACCAGCCCACGTTGCTCCAAGCCCCGTCCAACCTGGCCTTGGACACTCCCAGGGATGGGGCAGCCACAGCTTCTCTGGGCTCCAGGTGGGTTCCCCCCACACCACAAGCCATAAATACAAAGCCTGGCAAGGCAAGGGGCTCTAATCCCAGCCCCAGGTCGCAGGAACGGAGCCTGCACACCCGGTGGCAGCAAAGAAACACGGAGGAGCCGGGCAGGGCTGGCAGCAGTGCAGCCCTGGGAACACCCCCCAGCTGCGGGGAACACCCCAGCAGCCCCAGATCCCCCCTTTGCTGGGCTCCCAGCACAGCAGAGTGTTCATAAATGCTGTTGCACGACTCAGGGTTGGAGGGAATGAGCCTTCCTGGGAGGCAGCTCAGCCCAGCACTGACACTAACGGGGTTTGGCACACCCAGGGGAAGGAGAAGGGGGCAAACCGAGTCCCCAGCTGCTCCATTAGAGTGCTGGTTCAGACTACTGGATGTGGCCATGGCCATGGAGCAGTTTTCCCTTTGGATGTGCCAACAGTTAACTCTGTCTCTCACCTTGTATATAAATCCACTGCTATTTTTTAAACCTACAGAACACAAATTAACCAGCCCAAAATTCTCACGGATATTGCCAAATGGCTCCACGGCAGCACGTGGAGCAAGTGATTTGGGGCTGCCTGCAGATGACAGTGACAGACAAATTGATGGCAATGAAGTTATTTTGTCTCCTTGTGCAGCTGACTGAATTTGCATTGGTATTTTCATGGTACAGATGCCACCTTTCATCTAACATGATTAATGCTGTTGTAAATACAGAGAAAGAACCAGCTGCTTCTGCCTTCTCGGCTTCTACGGAGCAGCCGAGGGGAAAAAAAGTCCTTTTGTTCCAGCATCTCCAGAGACTCTGCAGGCTTTATGAAGAGCCTTTTATTTCAAGAGGTTAGGGAAATGTGGTGGATAAAGCTGGAGTATCCTGCTTTTCTCACTGGGATCTGTGGCAATCCAAGTGCCTGGGCCAGCTCAGGGTCCCTGTCAGCCAGGGATGTGACAGGGAAGTGGGAATGGAAGGTTTGGGTTGGGTCTTTGTGGGGTCCTTGTGAGCACAGCTTGTGCCTGGCCACAGAAGGGGCTGCACAGCCTGGAGGAGTCCAAAACCACCTCTGAAACCCCACAGGTCCTTCAGCATGAATAATGGAATAGTTTGGGTTGGAAGGGACCTTAAAGCTCACCCAGTTCCACCCCCTGCCATGGGCAGGGACACCTCCCACTAGCCCAGGGTGCTCCAACCTGGCCATGGGCACTCCCAGGGCTGGGGCAGCCACAGCTTCTCTGGGCACCCTGTGCCAGGGCCTGCCCACCCCCACAGGGAAGAATTTCTCCCTAAAATCCAATCTAACCCTGCCCTCCCTTTTAGGAACAAGGTGATTGAGCCACACCAGCACTGTCACCCACGAGCTGTAAGGGTTGGGCTGGTGAATCACTCACTGAACACACCCCATGTCCCCAAACTGCAAAAACTACAGCAAGGTCTGGGAAATGAAGGGTTAAGAGAAAACGGAGTGAAATTCAGCTGTAAATTCCAAACAGAAAAAGAAAAGGACATCGAGAGCCTCGGCAGGAAGGTGCTGTTTGCAAGGCAGCCACCAAGAGGTGCCAGCAGCTCTTCCAAACCCTCAGCAGCTCTTTCAGCTTCCCACCAGACTTAGCCTTTCTCCCATTCTTTCAGCAGTGCCCCAGTCTGCCCAGTTCCAGCTCTGCTGGGGGCACCTGGGTGAGGGGCAGCAGCACTGCCACCCAGGCTTTGATCCTGCTTGGAGGAGCAGCAAACACCCCCAAAGGCCAAAACACCACAGCCAGTTTGGAGGAGCTGGATTAACCCCCCTGTTCACACCAGTCCTGGAGAGAAGCTCAGAAAGCACCTGGGGACAAGGCTGGCACTGCCAACACCAGCTGCTGGTGAGGCTGGAGCAGGGCACGGGGATGCCAAGAGGGTTGAGAGCCTTTGTTGCCACCAATTCCAGAATCCAGTGGTCCTGTTTGGCAGGAATGGAAAACAAAGCCACCACATGCTTTCCAGCAGCTGCTCCTACCCCGCTGGGGATGCTGCTTTTGTGGAAAATCGCAGCATTTCTCCAAAGGGAGAGTGTGGAGCCTGTGCCAGGGAGCCTGCCTGCTCCATGCTGTGACCCTGCTCCCAGCTCAGGGGTCACAGGAGGAGGAGGAGGGCAAGATGATGGCACCCTTGCAGGGAGCCACAGAGATACTGGGCAGGAGCACTGGGAAGAGCTCCTGGGAGCCTCTGCCACTCGTGCTGCCAGCTCCAAGGAAAGGGACTTATCCAGGCTAAGATTTCACTCAACCTCCACCTGATTCACTCATCTCCGGGGTTGTTTTCCTCCCTTCCCTCTGAAGTTCCCCAAGGGCAAAGCTCTGCACAGAGGAACAGCTACCATTGTTGAGCTAAGCTGCCAGCATTCCCAGGCATGGTTCATGGGGATAAGGGAGGGGAATAAAAACCCCAGGGTGGTGCTTGCAAACCCCTCAGCAGGGACCAGCGCAGGGAAGAGGCTGCCAGTGCCTCCTGATGCAGCCCAGCAGCCCAAAATCCCCGTGGGCACCTCTGCAGACCCAGCAGCACCCACTGGGGTACTCAGCTGCCTCCTCCCAGCAAGGAAAAAACATGGAACCACTGCAGGAACCATAGACAACAGAAACCTTTCCTCAGGTCCAACAACCGGGAAAACGCTCCAGCACCAGGAATTCTTTCCACTCCCTCTGCCCACACTTGTGCTTCCAGGCAAGTTTCAGCCAATAAACACATCTCCAACCCCCCTGGCATGGGACAACGTGGGACAGAAGGACAGACAAGCTCCAAGAGACAAAGGCACACACAAAAAGCAGCAGCATGTCTTACCTGGCGCTTTGGAATGTTGCAGATGCAGATTTTCCAATAGCCCCGAATCCAACTCCCACTGCCAGACCCTCTGGAACAGGAAAAGAACAGTAAGGTCAAACCCTACACCAGCCCTGAGACCGTCCCTTCTCCTGTGCTCCATCACAGCCAGCACTGGGGGGAGCAGGAGGAGGATCCCAGGCCAGGTCATTTCCCTGCTCATTTTTATCCAAGTGGGTTTAACCTCAGCTCAGTGTCACTGCCTGGGGTATTCCCAGGCACCAGGAACCCAAACCAGCTGTTTCTCAGGAAGCCAACACACAGAGAAAAGGGTTCTGGATTGCTGAGTGCACCAAAGGGGAAAAGACCCCAATCCAGCTGAAATGGGATTTTAACAAGGAGCAAAACACCAAATCTGTTCAAAAAGGTTCAGGCTCAGCAATCCTCCCTGCAGAATTGGTGCCATGGTGGATTCCAGAAGAACCAAACACCAGCTTCTCCCACAAATCCCCCAGGAGCTGGGCTAAGCCAGGACCAGGCTCCCAGCAATGTCCCCTCCCCACTTTCTGGTCTCCCTGTGCCCCAAAATGACCACCCCACCTGTAGGGACACTTTCCCAAGCAGAAGGAAACCCAAACTCCACAAATGTCACTGGAGTGTCCCCTGTGTCCCAGGGGATGAGGTCTCAGATGAAGAGGACCCTGTGTGTGTGTTTATGGGTTTCCAGTTGCCTTGGAAACACCATAAAAAGCAGCACTAACTTGGATAATCACAGATCTGCATCGAGTCCAGGCTGAGCAGAGGCTGAGGCACTCGACAGCTCCTCAGAGCCCTGATCCAAGGCTTGTGCCAAGGCTCAGCATGGACACAGGGAAAACCAGAGCAGCCATCAGCCCTACAAACAGGGTTACAGGGCAAGGAGATCCCAAACTGTGCCTAAAATCCCACGACTGGGTGATAACTGCAGGCAGAGGGACCCATGGGGCACACGCAGGACCTCGGGGGAATCACACACTGTGCAAAGTGCTCCCACTGCCCCAAAATCACCCAGCTGGGACATGGCTGAGCACCCAGGGCACAGGCTGAGCCCTGCAGGGCTGTGGGTGCCACAGTGCTGGCTCTGGAGGGCTCTGCTCTGCCAGACTTTGGGAGGCAGATCATTTTGCAGGCATTAAATGGCTGTGTGCAGTTCAGCTGTGCTGGTGTCCTGGAGCTCCACACAAATGGGGCTGGCACTGCTCTTCCCAAAGATTTCAAGTGTGCCTTGTCCAGAGAGCAAAAGCCAAACTCACTTTTTTATAGCTCACACACTCATTAGTGTGATCACAAAAATAGCTTTGACCGAGGGGAAAAGCCACAGTGACTTCCCTGCTGCAAAGTGGGACTCGTGGAATGAGAAACCCACAATTAATGAAAGTACAAATCACATCTACGTGGAAACAAATTGTGGGGAATTAGAATCACCAGATGGTGCGTAGTGAGCTGCTGATTTGGGGAGGGAGCAGCAGCCCAGGGTGGAAGCTGCAGCACAGTGGAGACTCACCAGCACAGGGAGGAGGAGGAGGGACACAGCAGCCTCTGGCCATGGGCTTTTGCACAGCCCCACAGCCCAGGAGAGGACACAGAGCTGGGGCAGGATGAGCAGGACCACAAATCAACCACAGGGCTGCTAATCCAATGGGGAACACAGCCAAGCAAGGCTGGAGTGGTTCAGCGGGGACCACAGCACATCCCACCACCTTGGATGCTTGGAAAACCCTCTATTATTTATAGCAGATACTGTGTGTTGCTCTCAGCCCTGTGATTTGTTTCAGATATTTAATTTCAAAAAGCCTGCCAAGACCCCACAATGACTTCACTGCTTCCACAGCACAGATTGAGCCTCTTTCAAAGGTGCCAAACCTCAAAAGGACTCTGTTCTGCAGGTAAATGAGCAGATGCACAAGGATCTACATGGAAACCAAACACAGAGAGCTCACTGCCAAGTGTGCCCACACTCCAAGCTCCCAGCTCAGCTCTCCTTGTGCTGGAGGCTCTGGAAATGCCTGACTGGTACATAAGGTCACTGGAGATGGGAATGGGAGAGCAGCTCTTACCACTGCAGGCTCAGGCATCAGCTGGAAAAATAAACAGCCCTGGGGACTTTCTGGCTCTTGGCACCATTGTGAGTGAGGCAGAGAGAAGCAGAGTCATAAAAGCAGGGAATGGTTTGGGTTGGAAGGGACCTTAAAGCCCATCCAGTCCCACCCCTGCCATGGGCAGGGACACCTTCCACTAGCCCAGGTTGCTCCAAGCCCCATCCAACCTGGCCTTGGACACTCCCAGGGATGGAGCAGCCCCAGCTTCTCTGCCCAACCTGTGCCAGGGCCTGCCCACCCTCCCAGGGAGGAATTCCTTCCCAATATCCCACTAAAATCATTCCCACGTAACCCTGACTGAAGGATTTATCACAGGCCACCCCTCTGCAGTCTCAGATATGAAGGAGGGTGAAAGGAAAGTGTCCATGTCCCATGGGAAAGCTCTCCATGTCAGAGGATTTCAGCAGCTTTCAGCCCCCTCTGACCAGCGACAGAGCTGCAGAGGCTCCACACAGCCCTGTTATCTGGAGAGCTCACACGCAGAAGGCACCAGGCTGAGAGTTCCGTCGACATCTCTCTGTAGAACAAAGACATTAAAAAATGACCCATCTCAGCCACTGTGAGGAAAATGCTTCTGTTTAACCTGAACAAAGGGATTTTGCCTCTCTTGGGCTTCCTTGGCATTACAATTCAAGACATTTTGTCCTGATAAGGCATTACCCAGGGATCAGACTAATCCTCAGCTAACTTAAGGATCAGCTCCTCATCTCTCAGCTCCTTACAAAGCCATTTTCCTCCCTGCTTGTTTTCCAGGAAAAGAGCAATAAAACTTCAAACCCCCAAACTGAAAGCAATAACTGTGTTGGAGGATCAGTGCAGACTGATCAAAGCTGCTGCTGCTGCCACACAGCTGCAGGATGTGTTTGGCAGCCTGTGGATCGTGGTGACAAGAGCAAGAGCACGATGTCCATAGGTCTCCTTACATACCCCACAGCTGACATCCACACCTGGACTAAAGCAGGGCATCTTCACAGCACCAGGGACCATCCCCCAAAGGAAGGAGAACCCATTTTCCCTGTCCTGGATGTGGCACTTGGGCTTTAGGGGTGATGGTGGTGGTGGCTGGCTTGATGGTTGGACTCAGTGATCTTGAAGGTCTCTTCTGGCAGGGCAGAGCTGACTCCAGGTGTCCCCAGAACACCCCTGTGAGGCAGGGGCAGCCAGTGCAAAATTTGGAAAGGGAAGGCCAAGGGGGAACATCATAGCGAGATGGGGTCAGGGCAAAGGGAGGGACCATGGGAAGGGGAGCAGAGCAAAGCTCCATGGGCACAGAGCCACATCAGGGCACCTCAGGCAGGCAGAGGTGCCCCAGTGTGACCCGAGAGCACCAAGAGGAGCAGCCAAGGAGAGATTCCCACGAAAAGCTGGCAAAGAGCACGTCAAGCCCAGGGAGCAAAGTGAGGCACATGCTGCTCCCAGAGCACCTCTGACACCTTCACACTTGGCCTGAGGTCCTCAGGTCCCATCCCCAGAGCACGGAGGGGACTGGGACGTGTGGATCCTGCTGTCACAGCCTGGGTTCTATTTCATTTCAGAGCTGCAAAACAGCACAAGATGTTCTGTCTCGTTGAGCCAGGAGGACAGTGAGAGTGTTCCCGTCTGCTCCAATCCACAGGAGAGCACACATGGGTTGGGATGGGCTTTGGGATGAGGCCCAGCACTGATCCATCTGCTCCCCCTCAGCATGGAAAGCTCTGAGTGCTCCCACTCCGTGCTGGGATGTTCCTGGGGAGCTCAAAGCACTGCAGCCCCAAGGGGAGCACAGGGACTCCTGAGATGGTGCCTCCCTGTGGAGCTCTGGGTTCCAGGAGGGTGTCCTGCCTTCAGAGTAGCCCAAAAGGTGCCAAGTGCTGCACTCTGCAGGGAGCTCTTCTCCTTGGCAGGGACAAGAGGGAGGTTTCTCAGGCAGGAGGGAGGTGCTGCCATCGAGGCAGCCCATGGGAGACATGGGATGGTCCTGGGGCACCTGGAGAGCTCTGTGCTGTCAGATCCAAACCAGCCCTGGCACCAAAGACCTGGACAAGGATAATGCACAAAATCCACAAATAACTTACAAAATGAGAGATTTACCCAAGAGATGCTCCTCCTTTGCAAGCAGAAGGCTCAGTCACTGACAGACCTCCAGCCAGCCCAGATCATGCTCAGGTACACACTGACAGTGCTGGATGTGTTTGATCAGAGGGGAGGAAACCCCCAAACTACCCAAGAGATGGGAAAATAAGAGGGATTGAACTCACCCAGGAAGCTGCTTCACTTCCCTGGTCTGAAATCTAGGTTTGCCCACTTCCCTGGCCTGGAATCACCTTCTGCTGCTGCCCAGAGCAGTGACCGATGGTCTTTGCTCTGGTGCTCTCCAGGACCTACTCCCCAAGGGTCAGTGGAGCAGCAGCTCGCCCATGCTCACCCAGCAGGGCTCGACCCCAGCACTTCCAGCCGCAAATGCCACACCAGCCTGAAGTTCAGAGAGCAACTTGAGAGCTGGCTCGTTCCACCCCAAAGCTCCCGCTTATCTCCCGAGCTTGGCAGGCTGAAAGAACCAGATGAAAGGAAGCAGAGTGTGATTTGAAATCCTCCTCAGGGCAGCTGCTGGAGCCAGGCAGGGATCACAGCCTTCTGCCTGGACCAACAGCCAGCAAAACCCTCCGGCAAACCCTGGGTCCAGCGGGATCCTGCCCTCGCCAGCTCCGTTCTGGAGGATGGAATGAGCTTCACAGCCTTTGTGGGAAGCCTCTGGTAATCCTCAGAACAGGCCTGTTCACAAAAACAAGCGTAAATGAAAGCCCTTCAGATTCCTTGGAAATCCAAACCATAAATAGGAAGCACCACGGAGGGCCTCGATAAAAGACAGCGGCGAGCAAATGAACCCCGGTTATTACATGACTCTCATCTGCCACAAAGACCAAGGAGACAGGCAACGGGGAGAAAAGATATCCTGCAGGAATGGCAAAACCAAAAATCCACCAAACAAAAATCCACTTTTCTCTCCCAGTCACGTTGTGTCTCCATAGGCAGGATTTCAGGGATAAAGAAAACGCCACCACCGCTCCCTTGCCTGGGAGCATGGCTGTAACACGGGTGTTCTGCAGGCAGCACCACCACACACAGCAGGGATCAGAGGCTCTAGGGGTGGGTTTGCCCCTTCTGCTGATGCACAAGGGGAACACAGACCTGTCCAGTATCCCTTGGTTTATCCCGTGCCTCCCACTCTCCAGAAGGATGTGCTTGGCAGGGTCCCAGCAGCACAACCCACCCATCACCCACCCAGGGCTGTCTCTGCCTAAAATACACACTTGCAGGAAACTTGCCTTAAGAACACCATTTCAGGAAACTTGCCTGAAAAATACCCTTGAAGGAAACTTGCCTAAAAACACCCTTGTAGGAAACTCCTCTGGGATGCAGCACGGCAGGGAAGGAGGAGGAGGATCCGTGGAGATGATAAAATGAGAAGCAACTCACAAATCACACAGTAAAATTATTGGGCTTGGAGGGAAGGCAAAAATTAGAGGAAAACCAGGATTTGTCAAAGCCTTTATCTGCAAAACACCAGAGCTCTGCCTGTGGGGCCACTGGATTTCAGGGCAGGTGAGGGGAGCATGGCTCAACAGAGGGCTGTGCCTGCAGGGCTTGGGAAGAAACAGAAGGAATTACGGATTTAACAGCAGGAAATGCCTTTCTTTGTGAGGACAGGAGAGTGTGTGATGCCGAGAAAACCCTTTTCATAAGTTAAGGCACATCCAAAGCAAGAGAGGACCTGGGTACCAGGGTGGACACACTCAGGGGCTCATCCCAAAAGCATCCTCTGATTAAACAGACCAGCACTGCTGGGCTCTCTGCCCAGCTCCTTCCCAGTAATGCCAAACCCGCAACATCTGCACATCCCTCTGTGCCTCACACCCCCCCCCAGAGCTGGGACCCCTCCCCAGCCTGGCAGCAGCACCGAGGGAGCCAGGGGGACATCCTCTCCTTCTGCAAGGATTTATGGAGCCAATTCCTCTGGGTCAGCAAATGAACACGCTTCCTCCAGGAAGGTACTACAGATGCCAACATGTCATCAATTATTCATCCTGCTCTTTGAAGAGCTGTTAAGTTCCTAGTGGGAAATTAATCTTGCTATAATGAGGTTTGTATTTCTCCAAGAGTTTAAGCACATCCCCGTTGCCACTATTCATAGTTTTCTCCCTCCAGACTGAATTCCGGTTCCCTCCAGGAAATATCATTTTGCCATTACTGCACAGGAAAGCACCAGAGATTACCAGATTTCAGGGATTTCCAGGTTTCAAGGTCCCCACCATTACAGAATGAGCAAGCAGGAGGTGAAAGTCATTTTAGAAAGACTTTTTTCTTTCGTTCTATGAGGATGGTTCGGATTGGGAAGGACCTCAAAGATCCTCTGATTTCCAATCCCCTGCCGTGGACAGGGACACCTCCCACTAGCCCAGGTTGCTCCAGCCTGGCCTGGAACACTGAATGTCTGGGACATGCAAACACAAAGCTGAAAGAAGGTGAAACACCTGAAAAGCTTCTGGCGTGCCCAGACAGCTCAGTTAAAGATAAAAACTAATGGTGCAGCTTTGCCTCCAAGTTTTCCAGGGATTGGGTCCCCTCAAGGTTGTGCAAGAGGTGATGTAAAACAGGCAGGTGATGACAGGGTCAAACCAGCCATCACCTGAAAGCAAACAGCTGCAATTCCCAGCTCAGCAGTCCTTAACAGCAGAACAGACACACAGAAAACTCAAATATATTATAGAATAAAGCAATTTTGGTGGCAAGAGCCCTCTGAGATCACTGAGTCCAATGTTAACCCAGCACTGCCCAGGCCCCCACTAAACCATGTCCCTAAATATGAAGGGCCATTAAAAAAGGGATTTGAAGCCCTAGTGGGCTACAGAATGCCTGACCCTGGGCTGTCCCAGGCAATTGCACAGGAGCTTTGTCTGAGAAAAGCCTCCAGAACTGGGTGCTCACACCAGTAAACCCAGTGCAACCAGCCCAGTCAAAGGGGTTTGAAACAAGGAGGGGACCAGCCCGAGCTGCTCAGGGCAAATCCAGGGGATGTGACACATCTGGGCGACTTGTGGCAAGGGACACAGGGGAAAACCAGCCCAAGGGAAGCCTGTGGCCCTGTGAGGGTTTGTGGGCATTACACAAAGTGGAATTTGGGAGGCAGGAGGCAATTCCCCTCATGCCTCCTCCTGGTTTACCCCACAGGAGCCAGACCATCTCCATCCCACCCTTTCCCAAAGCACAAAGTGGAACAAATCCTCCTTTCAATCCATCAAGCTGCACCAACTGAGCAGGAGCTGACGAGGCAGCTTACACCTGATTTTAAAGCATTAAAGTCACTGCCCAACATCCCAAAGCTCCTTCATCATGGAAGTGCTTCTCTGAAAGAAGAAAACCCTTTCCCAAATTAACAAACCAGAACTAATCTAGAAGCAGTGACTGATCTGTGCTTGGAAACGGGCTCTCCCTGACCCCACACCACCTGAATCCATCACAGATATTTAATATTTCATTTCTAGCACACAAATGGTTTCTCACACCACTGCTCACCGATGTTTAATGTGACAGACCTGCGAGATCTGACTGGGACAAGAAAGCAAAGGAGCTTCCACATGCACATTTCAGCAGACTTTGACTCCAGCTGGTGAAAATTCTGTATTTAATTGGCTTTTGTCACCTTTGTGGCTGTTCCTGCTTATAAAACACCGATCACCGACTCCAAACGATGCCACAGAGATAAATGTGTGTTATCAGGTCTGTCTTGGCTGTCCAGCTGTCTGCCTCCAAATGAGTTTTTGATATATGAGCTGCTGTCAGAGGGCCATTACAGACCCCACGCTCTGCCCCCCTTTAACAGTGTCCATGTGATGGGCTGTGACATCCCCCAGGCTGCAGAGGAAAACTTCTCACCCCTGCCCATGTCACACATGGAATTACCTTCACATCAGGCTGTCATTGCAGCCTCAGCCTCCAGATGCCCAGCAGGAGCACGGGGAAGTCCTGAGGGAGCCAAGCCAGTGGCTATGGAGCCAAAAGCAGCCCAGAGCCTGAGAGCATCACCCAC
>JAWWMP010000042.1:1336570-1378237 GCA_035047865.1 Dendrocincla tyrannina | reverse complement strand
ATCTGGGGATGTCACCTGCACCCCTCACCTGAGAGCATCACCCACATCTGGGGATGTCACCTGCACCCCTCACCTGAGAGCATCACCCACATCTGGGGATGTCACCTGCACCCCTCACCTGACAGCATCACCCACATCTAGGGATGTCACCTGCACCCCTCATCTGACACCGTGGGTCACCAGCGTCACCCACAGCTGGAGCTGTCACCTGTACCCGGTGCTGGCACCTCACCTGGCCGCCTTCCCACCCCTCCCACCTCCTTGCATGGAAGCTTTAATGACTTGGAGCAAGTCGTTTCCATCCGCCGAGGTGCTTAATGGATGAAAATGTCAAAATATGTGCTGAGGAGGCACCAATTAAGGGGAGGTTTAATGAAAGGTTAAGGCAACCTTTGTCAGAGCGAGCGTGGCAGCCGACCCCCCGTGAGTCACCACCACACGGAACGTTCCGGGTGACACCGAGCACCTGGCTCTGCCCTCAAGGGGGGCATCCCATCTGACCCTTCTCCTCTCCCTTGGCTGCTCGTGGGGCCAGCACGTCACAGCCCCGTCACCAACAACCCCTGCTCATCCCTGACACATCCCTGCTCAGAGGGTGTCCCTGGAAATCAAAGCAGAGGTGTGATGGGCAGCAGCCTCAGAGTCACGTCCCAGCTGGATTTCCACCCCGGAACAGAAGACACTGTGAAAACTTCATGGCTGTTCAAATCTCTCTGAGCTGGTCCTGGGGCCAGAGCTCTCCTCTGCTCCTGTTATGCTCCATGGAATTGCTGCCCACGTGCTCCCCACACCCAGCAACACCTTCCCTAATCTGCATCTTCCTTTCCACCTCCTGGCTGGAGTGAAAGCTGCAAGGAAATCTTTGCCTCTTCTTCCTTAATAAATAGAACACCCTTCAGTAGGAACCCAAGGTGCTCCAAGAGCACCCAGGAATAGCCATTAATAGCCAGGCCACCAGCAGAAGAGGCAGGAGAAGGAGGGGTGCTGTGATTCCAGGAAGAGGCATCAGCCACACAAGGCACAGATTAATTGGCAGAGCTAAATGGCTCCCGTTCTCACGCTCTGCCGACCCCCAGAGGCTTCCCAAATGCTTATTATTAAAGTCAACAATTGTAAAACAGTCTCAATTTCAATAGACCAACAAGAAAACACCATCATCCCAAATGAATGTTCCCTGCCTTTAATGGATCCTGGAGAATATTCATATAAATAATCACTTCTCTTTATAATTGAGATGCAATATCACACTCATTGCCCCAGCCTCCCTTGGGAGGCTGAGAACACGGGAGCGCCTGTCCCGGGAGAATGAATCCAATCAATTTTTGCTAATGACAAAATAACCAGCCTGGAAATCACCCCCCTCCCAAGGAACACCAATCTGACAACACAGCATGGCATCTCTGTGCCCCCCACTGCCATCCCCAACCCCATCCTGCCACAGCCTCCCTCTGGCAACAGGCAAGCTGCTCCCATCCTCAAGATCCCCATCATCGTCTCAGGATCTGCTCCACCTCACAAAGGACCAGCTCTTGGCACTGGTGGACAAGCTCTTGGTGGGTGGTTTCAGGTTTAGATGGCTGGAGCATCCAACATCCCACCTCGGAACCACCAGCCGAACATGCTGAACCTGGACTCAGCCACTGCAGGGAACTCACCTGGGAGACACCAAACACCCCATGGCTCAGGCACAGAGCTCCCTGGGGAGCTCCCTCCTCACCAATGGGAGATACCCTTTTGGTTTGGACACGTCTGCACCAGCTCACCACACCAAGAAGCACTTTGCACACCTTCATCAATGCCAGGGGCTGGTTTTGGCACAGGCCAAAGGAGCAACGGATGGGACTAAATCACTGTCCACCACTGGACATGGTCACAACAGGGGACTGGGCCAAGGGGTGACAACATTGGGGTCCCCACCAACTTACTCCCACCCAGCTGAGGGACTCAGCTCCCACTCCAGTGTGAGCCACCAGCACAGAGTCCCCCGTCAGGCAACAACCAGCACCACAACTCACCATCTGCTCCTCCCCCAGACAGCCAGAAAGCTGAAAGGAGACACATAAAAGACAGTCCAAGTGGTTAAAGCTGGAAGAGGCCATAAAGAAAAGCCGGTGTCCAGGCAGCTCCCAAATCCAGGCAGCAGTTGTCCCCCCTGGGGCTGTCCCCAGCCAAGTGCCACCATGCAGAAGGTGGCAGGCAGGTCTCACACTCTCCCTCCCCAGGGCACTCAGCTGAACTGCTCTCCTGCCCAGGAGAAGCTGCAAATGAGCGCGTTTGAAATCTATTTGACATTTCCCATCCCTTGGTACAGCCTTCCCTTCATCCCCCGTTCCTCGGGATCAGACAAAGCAGCAGCAGCACTTGCTGCCAGACTCCTTAGGGATGGAGGTGTCACGGGGATGGGCAGGAGGTGTCTGCCTTAAATCTGTCCCCAACACGAGGAACTGCGGCTCTCAGTGAAGGACTCAGCCGTGCCTGCAGCCAGCACGGTGACAGGGACACGGCCAGGGGCCAGCACTGCAAATCCTGCACCTCTGCTTTGCACCAGTCCCAGCTGTCCCTTCCCCTGCCCCTCCAAGCATTGGCCAGAACCCGACCCACAAGTTTTGGGGCTAAATCTCTCCCTCCTTGGCAAGGAGAGAAGGAGGACCCCCAAACCCCCACCACGTGCCAAGCACAATGCCAGTGCCAACCTGGGGTTCAGCCTCTTGCTGCCACCACCAAATGCAGTCCCCGAGGACTGGACACTGTCACTTGGGGTTACAGAAACCTTCCCCCTGACCCTGTGCAGCTTCCCAGGACTCTCATTCATCCTTCTCACAGTTGTCACCAGCTAAAAGTTTCTCCTTCTAACGTTTTGTCCCTGCTGCCCACGGTGACACCCCCCATCCCTCCCTCCTCCCGCACCACCTTCACCACCACAGCCGGAATTTGTTCTGTGTTTAGCTCACACACTCTGTCCTGCTCCTCACTTTGTTCCTTCTCATTAAAAATAAATAAATCCTAGCTTGTTAATGGGTTTCTGGCAGTGGGAGCTGCAGAGAAAGCCTCAGGTGGAGCCATGTGAGATTTAGGGGGCGAGCAGGGGACGTCAGAGCCACCTCTCACCGTGACCTGGTGACTCCGTGCACGGCGCCACTGCCACGTCCCATCTGCTCCTTCCCAGACACCTCTGTTTAATGGTGACACTTGAAGCAGAAACATCACAGCAAACATGGAGAGATTGGCCTGAATACAGAAAAGTGAGATCTTTTCCTGCAGGAGGGAAAGGCTGGAGCACAGAGGATGACCCAGCTCAGCATGCAGCTCCTGGGATGCGCTCCCAGCGTGTGCCGGGCTCTGGGGCCACCCGGCCCTGCCCATCACATCACAAAGGAACAGGAAAACTCAGGTTTCCTTGGCAACGTTCGGGGGGTTGGAAGCATCACCTCCTGCCTGCCAGGGACCAGCCCTGCTGCCTTCCCAGGGGGATGCTCCCTGTCAGGGATGCTCCGCGGGGTGAGGGAGGGAAGGGGCACCCACGGTCCCTGCGGTGAGTGGGACCCCAGCCAGGTTCCCGCTGTGCCAGCTGAGCAGTTTTGGGGGATCACAAACACACGATGTCCCACAGCCGGAGGAAAGCAAAGCAGGGCATTGACACAACCAATATCTGCAACTCCACCCCCATCTCACTGCCACATGGACACCCACCGAGAAGCAGCATCTTTGAGCAGTGTGAGCATTAGGGGCTTCTGCAGCATCTCCACGCCAGGGAACCCCCAGAATAACCCAGCAGGGACCTGCCTGTACATCCACAGCTTGGCTCAGAGCAAACCCCTCCAGGAGCTCCCCAGGAGCCAGCCCTGGCCCCCCGTCCCCCACCCTGCCAGGCACTCCTCCCCCTCTGAAACGAGCACAAAGGGAAAGGCTGTTCGGCTCACACCTCACTAATTGTTATTTGTGATACACCAGTAACATTTTAATTAATCTGAAGTCTTCAGCATAACAGCCACCCAAGGTACAAAGATAAACCAGAATAAACAGGGCTTGATTAAATACATAATTAATGTTCTACTAAACCCAGCATATATGAATATTAATTAGCAGGAAGAGGCTGCAGTTTGGCATCTCCTGTCATTATCAATTTATTCTTTACATTGGCATTCCCAGCTTTGGAACAAATGATCCAACCTTTCCTTGCCGGTGGAGCACATGAAACACAAACTGGCTGCGGGAGGTTGGGCTGTACCTTCAATTATCCAATCCCCACAATAACCTGCTTCTGCTTCCAGCCTGAAAACAAAGATAGAGGCATTGCCAGGACCAAAAGCAGCTCATCCCTAAAATGGGATCATGGTCAATAAAACAGTTCACTGCTGGCAGTGAAAGGGGAGCCCGTTCCCCACCAGCACAGGAGGAGAACAGGTCCTTGAAGGGTTTTAATCACCAGACAGGGGGACTTCAGGTAGAGTTTGGGCTCAGAGATGAGGATTCAGAGCAGCTCCAGCCCATGAGAGGCACCTGGGCAGCTCAGAGACCTGACAAGGTGAACATGGACAGCCCAGCAGCTGCATCCCCCTCACCGCAGCAATGGGAGCATTGCCAAGGAATGGGCAGTTTTATGAAGCATTAGGAAGGCACAGGTAGGACAGAAAACCCTGGGAACTACCTGGACAAGCTCTGTGTGAGCACACTGAGCTCAGAGGGAAGCAGAGCAAACACAAACAGAGCCTTCTGCCAAAGGAATCTGCAGAAGAGAAGGCTCAGGAGACATCCCACTGTGGTCTTTTAGTACTTCTTTGAGTACTTACAAAAGATTATGTTCCTTTTAAGAGCTTACGAAAAGGATGGAAAGTGATTTTTTTTACACAGGCAGCAAGTGATAGGACAAGGGGGAATGATTTTAAACTGAAAGAGGAAAGATTTAGATTAAAACTTAGGAAGAAATTCCTCCCTGTGAGGGTGGGCGGGCCCTGGCACAGGTTAGGCAGAGAAGCTTTGGCTGCTCCATCCATGGAAGTGTCCAAGGCCAGGTTGGAGGGGGCTTGGAGCACCCTGGGCTAGTGGAAGGTGTCCCTGCCCATGGCAGGGGGTGGCACTGGATGGACTTTAAGGTGTCTTCCAACCCAAACCATTCCTTGACTGATAAGCACAGGGTGGCTTTCCCGAGGCAGGAGCATCCCCAGCATCTCTGCTCAGCACAGGCACTGCCGAGGTGTCATTACACGGCAGGAGTCTGGCTAATTATAGCAGCCTTTCCTCTGGCAGGGCTGCTAATTGAGGTGGAGCATTACAGTGTTTCCAAACCCTGCTCCACATCAGGGACCACAGAGGATCCGAGCGGCGCTGCCGGCGCTTTTCCTGGGCAAGCAGAAGGAATTCAGAGAAAGCTGAGCCCCAAATCGATGCTCAGCAAGGGTGGAGCAGCACCTGCTTCATGCAAGGAAGAAAGGAAGAGCAGAGAGCTGGCAAAGAGCAGGGCTGGCCACGAGCTCCTGATTTAATCCCAGTCTGCATTATTTATTAGGGTGAATTGCTGCTGGCACCCTGTGCCCTGCGGGAAGGGCTCTGGAGCACGAGGGCACGATTGAGTCCAACTGTTGTGTCTTTGGGCACATCCCACTGCAAGGATGTTGGTCAGGGCTGTGCCAGTGAAGAGTGGCCCCACTGGGCACAAGTAGCCACTGTCACCCACCCAGCACCACTGTGGGGCTGCTGCAAAGGCACCTGTGGACTGGAAAAGAGCAGGAGAGGCACTCTGGGGACGAAGATTAGTAGAAACAGAGCCCTCACTGAACTGAGCCTCCAGGCAGAGGCTGAGCCACCACTCACACACCTCTCGGGGTATTAAGCTTTAATATGGTGACCTTTAAGATGCAAGAGAGAATTTCAAACCCTCTGTCAGCATCCCAAGGTGTCTATGTGCTCTTGTAGGAGCAGCGTCTCAGTGGCAGCCAGGGCCATGTCTCCATTAACCTCCTGCTACGGGTGAGGCTTTGTTCCCTCCTCTACAAAACTTTCTGTCTTTGCTGGTGACAGACAGGAATCCCCAGCCCAGGCAGCCCGATGTCACCTGGCTCTTCACCCCAGCTCCCTGACACATCGTTTGAAGGATGAAATCCAGCTACAGTTTGCTCAGTACAAACCTTTTCTCTTTTTTTTGTGGCTAATTTAAAGCTCCCTCCTTGCCCTGTCTGCCAGGGATCTGCCTCCCCCAGCAACACACGGAGCTGCACTATGGCAGCAGACTTATCTACCTATAATTAATAAAGAATGAAGGGACAAGAGGGGACAAACTGGAGCAGGTTAATGTACAGAAATAGCCCGTGCTGGTGATGCATGAGCGGATCCCCCACAAAAGCTGCAGCAGAGCATCCTTAACAGGATAAGGAAAACCCAGCGAGCTGGGTGCCCTGAGGGTGGGGCCAGGAGCACCCGAGGGTGCTGGGAGTCACTAACCAGCTGGAAGGAAGCAGTTCCAGCGCAGGGCCCAGCAAGCAGGAGGCTGGGAGGGCGGGCAGCTCTCTCTGAGTGCTGAAGGAGCGAACGCAGCCGAGAGCTCACCGTGGGTTTGTTTGATTCCTGCAATCCCCGGCTGCCCCTGGCAGGGCAGGAACACAGGATGTCACAGGATGTGTGCTTACAGACCCTAACACAGCCTTCTCGCCCGGGAGGACCATCCAGTGATGGAATTTAAGACAGATGTCCTGGCACTGGGTCAAAGCCACTCTCCACATCACAAAGCATGGGGTGACAGAGCGAGGCAGCTCCTCCCGCCCTGGCTGTGATGGATCAAGCAAGTCCTGAGCCCAGCAGCTCCCACAATGACACATCCACCTCCTTGCCAACGAGCCACACTTGGAAAAGGAGGGCTCTTCCCAAGGCACTCATAATTGTTCCCCAAATTTACAGATCCAAGTCATGGAGGAAGGCTTTTCCCTATTCCCTCTGCAGCCACCCCAACCTGGCTCCAACCTGAGCCAGGCAGAGCCAGCAGGGAAAGGAGAAAGGAAAAGGGAGGGGAAGGAGAAGAGGAGGAGAAGGGAGGGAGAGGAAACCAGGAAAGAAACATTTGAAAAGGTTGCCTTGTTATTACTTTCAACATCGCCAGGAATTGCAAAGCAGACAGGTGTCCTCAGCTCTCAGAAACTGATCTCATCACATCTCCCTGTGCCACAGAGCCCAGCCTGGCAGGACACAGCCCTCCAAGACTTTGGGGCTCTGCAATTTTCCAGCTATTGTCCAAATCCCTCCCTTGAATAAGAAAATAAACCCAAATTGTACATTCTCCTGCAGAGACACAGCGCTTTAAAATGCATCTCTTGCTGTTCGCAGACCAGAAGAGGAACTAAAAGAGACCAGAATTTGTTGTCTTTACAGCATCACTTTGCTCAATATGCCCTTGGGATTTACAATTTTCGCCCACCACAGGCTGGCACGAGCCAGGTTGCAGATGTTCAAGGCACCAAAAGCTCCCCCTGAGCCCCCTCCCCACATGGGGTTTTGCTGCCAAGACCTCACGTGGTTCAGCCCCACCACGAGAACAAGATCTGGAACAAGCTCTTGTCGAAAGGCGCCCACTCAGCGGGTGCCATCTGCGACAAAGAGAGGGGAGAGAAGGTGGAAGCACTGTGGGATCCCCCCAGCACGGCCCCAACCTGCCTGGGAGCGGGGATGGGTGCATGGACAGACGGACAGGACTCACCTGGGATGTTGTGGATGGTAATGGCGAGGATCATGAGCATGATCCTCCTCCAGCTGCTGCTGCCAGGCGCGGGGGCTCCGTCCCTGGGCACTGGGAATGGCGGGGGGCCGTCGGGCACGGTGGGCCCTGCCCCTCTCCTCCTCTGGTAGGGCTCCCCATTCTCACCCTTGTCTGGGGGGACAGAAAAACACCTGGGTCAGCCGCGAGGGACAGACGGACACAGCAGGGCAGCTCCTGCCTCCCCTCCCAGAAGGGGAAAGCAGAGAGAAGGCATGGCCCGAGCAGGGCTGAAGGGCAGCATTGCCCGCTTTGTTTTAGGTTTGGGTGGGGGGTCCCCCACACACAGGGCCACAGAGACACTGAGCAAAGCCCAAGTTCCTTCTCTGCCTCCTCCTCCTCCTCCAGGGACCTGCTCCTGGTCCCCCAGAGCTCTCCAGCAGCAGCACCCCGGGCTCACACCCTGCAAGGTCCTGATGGGGCAGGATGAGCTCTGGGGCTGGAGGCTGGTGAGGGTGAGGAGGACAGAGCTGCCAGGACCCATCACCCTCCCCACCCCAAACCTGCCAGGGCTGCAGTTCCATTGCTTTTCTGATCAAAGAAAACCCCACACCACTTCATTTGGATTTCACCCCCTCACTGAGCCGTATTTAAGGATAATTTCTTCCACTAACAGAACTGCTGCCATTTGCTGTGACCTCACCAGGTGACTCCAGGCTCTTCCAGACCTCTGCTCCCAGCAGGACCATTACTGTCAGCTCTCTTTCAACCAGTTATTTAAAACCACAAAAACCCAAGCCCAAATTAGGGTTCAGAGGGTGGAACAAGCACCAGGCAGCACCATAACAAGCCCCCATACACCAAGCCCTTCACTGTTCACCTTCAGCACAAGGGCCAGGGGCGCCAGGAAATGAGGAGCTCGGATTCCTCAGCCTCACAGCTATGGCTTCATATCAAAGATGTGACATTTAGACAACATAATTCTCTCCCTCTGGATTTAAACCATTCTCTCTCCTGCCCCTTGACACACCAAGTCCAAGATGGGGTTTTTTTGCGGACAGTGCAAGGAGCTGTGTGAAACCATTCTGATGGGATGCCAGTGCCAGCCCCTCCATCCTGCCTCCTCCCTCTGGCACATCACACCTTGCACAGCGAGTGTTTCCAGAGCCAGTTAAGACCCTGAGCACCAGAGGGCTCATGCAAATTGAGGGAGGCCACCTTGGGAAGGCAGAGGTGTCGGCAGCACTCCACACCTTGCCAGCTGTAACACAAGACCACACACCTGAGGGCAGCCCAAAACAGCCCTCAACAAGACAGAGAATAAACCCAAGAATTTAATGCGTTTTCACCGAATCACTAGAGTTGGAAAAGGCCTCTAAAAATCATCAAGTCCAGGCTGTGACCAATCCCCACCTTATCAACCAGACCTGAGCACAAAGTGCCACATCCAGTTGTTCCTTGAGCCCCCTCCAGGGCAAGGGACTCCCTGGGCAGCCCCTTCCAATGTTTAACAATCCTTTCTGTGAAGAAATTCCTCCTGAGGTCCAACCTGAACCTCTCCTGGCACAGCTTGGGGTCACATCCTCTCGATTTTTGGTACCAAACATACAGGTTAAAGACGAAAACCCCACTTGGCAGCAGCAGACCCAGGTGGAGTCCCCCCTGCCACCTCCCATGTGACAGGGGCACCCCTGGGTGGCACCTCCAGGGCTGCAAAGGGCCACTGTCCCACCTCCCCCAAAGGCCACGCTGGCTCTGCAAACACAGCAAGATGCTGCCCAGATAAATATTGTCCTTGGCAGGAGCCATACGGAGCCAGACACTTTCTGTCCCCAAACCCCAGCCCAGTCAATAACGAGCAGTAACATTTGGTGGCAGAGCTTCAGCTCCAGCCCAGCCCACGGGGACAAAGATAAATCCTTTTTTTATAACAACACAAGGACAAACAGCTCCGGTGGAGCAGCTCGTCCAAGTCACTGCGGGAACGCTGGCACAGCAGACCCCGGCAAAGGGGCAGCCAAGGCTGAAGCCACTTAGGGATGAAACTCCCGTCTTCTACCAGACCACTGGATTAATTTAATTGCTGGACACACATTCTCTGACCCTGCAAACAGCATTATCCTCAGCTGTCCCTGCACTGGCCACCAACACTGACCCATGGAGCTGATGGAACAGTGGGTAGAGTGTCACCCAAGCCTCCCACTCCCTGCAAAGCCTCAGACCTGCACGAAAAACAGGGTGACTTGAGGATGTAGAGCAGTGCAGGAATCCCCCTCTGGCATTAAAGGCTTTCCAAGGAGGAGGATAAATGGATTATGTGACATTCAGAGACAAGAACTTACATTCAAGTGACAAAACACCAGCATTTCTCCCTTTAGAGAAAGCAACAAGTGTTTGATGAAAGCACAAGTGATCCCAAGCCCCCGAGCATCAGGGCAGGGTGGGCTCCTGAGGCAGATCCTCATCATGGACTCACAGCCTGGCTGGGCTTGGAAGGCTCTGTAAAGATCATCTCGTTCCATTGTTTCTTTACAACTAGTCTGCTTGCTACTGTTGGGAAAAACATGATGTAAAATAGCCTTTTTAAAGCCTATTTGCAGCCCCTCCAAGGACAGCAGTGACACAGGACAGGGAGATGCCACGGTGCCCATGGGGTGAGGAGCTCAGCTCCTGCCAGCACCAAACAGGGAAAATCTGTGCAAGATAAACAGAATCAATGCAGCTTCCATAGGGAAAGGGCTGAGGGTGGTTTGAGTGGACAATTTGGACCCAAAATTGCCTCTCCTACAAATTATTCCTGCATTAGCAGAGGATGAAGGCAGCGACACCAACCCAGGGAGACAACTCCGGCATCATCCCCCCAGCAGTGGCACAAAGAACAGTGAGACTGGTCAAGTGACGGGCTTTACTTCCCACTGCTGTTGGAAAAGACAAAAAACTCCCCAGGATAATTATAGAGGAGTGACGATTCCAGCTCCCAGCGCCGGGCACAGCACGGGAGGGGACCCCAAACGCAGCACCCAGAGCTCTCCCAGCCTGAAATCCTGCATCTCACCCAGGCTGAGGGGGACAAAACGGTAATTACAGTTAAACACAGGCTTGGCTGGGAATCAGCAAAGCCTCAATGGCAAATTGGAGTGGTGATAAGAGCAGAACAAGGGGTGGTTTGTAAAGAATAGCTGACACCATCAGACAGGGTGTTCGCGAGAACGTTGCCAAGACAATTATGTGGCAAATAACTATCCGTGCCACATACATTATTTTAAGTCTTGTTCACAAAAAGTCCTTTCTATATTCTACTCAATTTATCATTATTGAATTTCTTAGTAAAGCTGCAGGGCAAAGATTCTGCCAAAAGTTTAATTACATATGTGCAGCCTGCTGCATTTTTCATATCCTCTGCAGCCAGCACTGGAAAAAAGATAAATGGCTTTGAGCACGGCTTAAACTGCTGCTGAAGTATAAAAACCAACTGGCTTCTTATCAGCATGTGAAATGGCTTTTTATTTTTGATTATTTCTTAATGAAAACTGTTTGCATTAGCTGTGAGCTCAGCTTTATTGCACAAACAGACAAGTACTCTATTTACTCTGGGCTCAAAAGCCCTCCTTCAGCTCCTGAAGCCAAAGCAGAGTGTGTGGAGCTCTCCAGCTCTTCACACCTGCTCTAGAGCCTTCCCCTCCTCCTCCTCCTCCCCACTTAGGCCTGGCTTTGGCTCTGCCTCTCCCAAGCTCTGCAGTTCAAGGTGCTCGGGGCTGCTCCACTTCACCACAGCAACGTTTGGGAGTCCGTGCAGCCCCTCTCAGGTGCTCTGAGACCCATTTTAGACTTGATTTAGCTACAAAACCCCCCTCCAGACAGCCCAGGGGCAGGAGGGAGCCACTACCCTCCAGCTCAGGCTCTCTCTCCAGGCAGCAACCCAGAATTTCCCTTCTCCAAGCCAGAGCGAACACACTGGTGACAATCTGGAGCCTCCCTTGGCTGAAGATGCTGGAAGGCAAATCATTCCCAGCTCCAAAATCCTCCTCCGTCTTTCCCCCATCGATTTCCCCATGAAATCCTCACAACAAGGCTCTGCCTCACCAGGAAGGGATGAGGAGCTGCCCATGGCCAGGGGAGGGATCTCCAGGCTCCCACTGCGAGTCCCACACTGGGGGCTCCAGGGACCCTTCCTTCAGCTCAGACTTCCAAGGGATGAGCTGCCACCCCTGTTTATTCTTGTCAGCTCCCAGCACTGAAGTGTGGGAGAAAGGAAGGAGGACCAGGGCCAAGCATGGAATCACAATAGACTTATTAAAATCGATGATTAACTCCTGCTCGATGGCAATTTGTAAAAATTGTTTGGTGTTGATGCACAGAGGAACGTGGGAAAGACAGAAAAGCATCAAATACCCTTCTGTTCTATAACTATAACTACACTGGAGGGCAGAACCCAAACCACAGGCAGCAGCAAAGCACCTGGAGGGAGCAGTCAGTGCTCCAGCCAACCTGCTGCCAAATTCCTCTCAGCTCCTCCAAGTCCCACACCACATCCCACTGTCCCTATTGCCAGCACCTGCTCGTTTGCAGCTGCAAGTCTGGATTACAGCTGCTCTGGAAAAGCAGGAATGCTGAGAGGCCTGGCCTGACCCTTGTTTAGGGCTGAGGAAGGGAAGAAGGAACAATTTCCTTATGCAAATGCAAACACAGGGAGCTGACATGCCTTCCCGAGGAACAGCAAATAACTGCACAGGAAATTCTCATCCCTAATGGTTGAGAGAAATCAGAATTACTTGGGAAATTTCTCAGACTCCCAAAGGCTCAATAATCAATCCCAATCCCCTTTCCCTGCTCTGCTCCTCTCTGTAAGCCCTCGATGCTCCATTGACTTTGAGCAGGTGTAAGAAACGTGCCGTGGCCTTTGGGATTCATCCCTGTGGCACACAGAACCCACGGTGCTCCCACCCTGCAGCATCCCCTGGACACCCCCCTGGACGCCCCCTCCTGCTGTGGCACAAAGGAACAGGCACCAGACACGTGAAGCATCTCCATGGGTCTGAACGGACCCTGGCTGGGGGGCAGGGGGGACCACCCTGGGCATGAGCATCTCTCCCACATCCAAAGGCCAGCAGCACCATCCCCCTGCACCCCCTCACACACAGCCTGGTGTGCACCACCCTCTTCTCTCCAGACACTCATTTTCCTTCTTTCTTTGACCACAAAGAAGCCCCAGACAGGAAACTGGATCAAAATCCAGAGCCACAGCCCTCGGGAAGGGGAACCACACACAGCACTCACACACCACTCCACACCACACAGCAGCACACTCTGCCTTCTGAGGACACCACCCACATCTGCCTTCAGCTTTCCCCCCTTTTAAAGGCTTTTTCCAAGGATTTACTGCCAGCACCTGGGTCTGAAGCCAGCAGTGCCACTGCTCTCCATGTGCCCATCCCACAGTGCACCCAAGTAACCAAAGCCATTTTTCGTGGGAGCTCATCTTCCTCCTAAATTTCACATCCTCCTTTTCCTCATCCTCCTTTTCCCGCTGCATCAGGAATTTCAGGGAGCACAGAAGGGATGCTAAAGAGCAGATGGGTGTTAGTGAGCATCTGCTGCAACGCTGCTCTTATCTCCCACCTCCAGAAGAGGTTTCAATTACCGCCAGTAATTAAGCACAGCACCTCTTATGGGATAAGTGCCATCCCCTCGCAGGCAGCGACAGGGAGAGCTGCATCCCGAAGGCTCTGAGCCAGGTGGGAGTCCCGGGCTGCTCTGAGCGGGTCTGACAGCACAGATCACACGGGAGCTGGAAATGGAACTGCCAAGGGAAAAGCTTCTCTTTTAAGGAACGAGTCCCCAGAGCAGGGAAAACCCAGCTCTTGGAAAGTCTGCCTAGGGAGAACAAAAATGCTGAAAAAGGAGCTCTGTGGAGCTGCCCAACTATGGTCAAAATACGGATTTACTTTTAAAAATAGCGTTTATTTACTGCTAGCAAAGAGCACGGGCTTCCCATGCCCCGGGAGCCCCTGCAGAGCCACCACCCCACCCCTGTGCTGGGTGTTTCGGTGGGGATGGGACACTCCTGACCCCTCTGCAGGTTGTGGTGGCCACAGCCCCATCCTGCTGGCACGGTCTCAGCCCCCAGTATGTAACAAATTCATTTTCCAGCGTTTCTGGCAGATAAAAGAGTCCCTGCATCTGCTCGGGCTTTCAGCGAGGAAGATAAATAGAGTGTCATGACTCACTGTCTATTAGGCGCCTTCATTTATCCAAGCGTGCACAGGAGCTTTCATAAAAGGTTGTTTAATTCAGCATGACTGACTAGCACTTGCTCCCAGAGACACGATTATTGCTGGGCTCTGGCTGAGGTTTGGAGTCAGGAGGACGCTGGAGCGCCAGCCTGCCCCGCGCCAGGGGAGGCCAACACCCAAACACAGCTCACACGTCCCTCCAGGAACAACCCGGCCTGAAGAGACACCCAGAAGCTCCAGCACCCTCCCAGTGCCCCCTGGGACCCCAACACCTCCGTCTTGCCATGCTCCCAGCAATAGCTCTGGAGCATCCTTGCTGCTGTGCACTGCCTGTCTCCCTTCCCAGCCTCTCCTGGCTTTGCAAGCACCACCTTTGTCCACCCAAACATTGATCCCGAAGCATGAACATCTCATCATTTGATCCATCATCATTTCTCACCTGAAATTACCCCACAGCAGCCTGAGAAGCCACACAGATGCAGAGAGAATGCACAGATCCTTCTTGCTGCCCCTCTTTATCTCCTACAAGGTGATCCTTGAAGCTGCCATACAATTTCTGCACCCAGGAGAGCTCCTGCAATCTCAGAGAGCTGCCAACAAGCATTTGGGTGCACATTTGTATGGGACAATGAATCCATAACAGCTCCTGATTAAGAGGGAAAAACACTGGAGAAATGCAATAAAGGGAAGGAATAGCACAAGTTGCCCAAAGTTGGCCCAGACAAATCAACCATCTGGAAATCTCAACTGGATGCATTAAAGCAGTACCTGATTCCTCCAGAGCCACAAAGATTCACTCCCACAGACAGCAAACCCCTCATCTTTCGGGAGGATGTAGAGGACAACAGCCATGCCTTTGAAGCAGGGTCTGCCACAGGAGGGTCCCTCACTGCACCCACTGTGGGAGGGGGATGCTCAGGAGGGAGATCCCAGCACTGGAAGTCACCTGAACCCCAGCACTGCACCCTCCTGCCCCAGAAATCATTGGGAAATCTCCCTGGGAAGGCTCAGGACCTCATGGTGATGGTGCCTCTGTTCCCAGTGAAGGACCACAACCCAAGTGACAGAGGTGACACAGCACCAGCCAGGCACAGGGTGGCAACACACAGCACGGCCAAGGTGCTGCTGGTCCCTCAGGTGCCCCAGGTTTCCCTGGCAGAAGGCAGGAGCAATGTCCAAACCCTCCCCGACCTCACTGCTCCACATTAAGGATTAACTTCTTGGGCGAGAGCGGCGGCACGACATTCAATGTAATTACATGCACCAGGTCCTTTTAAGCAAACTAATTCCTGCTAACTTCCAAGAGCTCTTTAAAGAGTTCCCAGTAGATAAAGTGCTTCGCTGAATCATTTGATGCTGAAGTTTTACACATCCGAGTTAATTTAATCACTTCATTGCAGAGGGCTGAGCTCCACTCGCGGCTCCGATCCTTGGCAGGGAACAGCTTCTGATCTGAGCGGGATCAGACACAGCCAATCCCTGCAGGGAGGACAAAACCACAGTCTCGTTACCCACTAAAGAAGAAGACTGGGATTTCTACCAGGAGCTATTAAGGGACCAGGCAGCAGCAGGCTGGCTTGCATGATAACCTTGGAGCTGGGAGGATGGGGCTGGTGCTGATCCCCCCTGGGCAGCCCCAATGCAGTGCCATGACCATGGCTTGGCATGGCTTGGCTCTGCTGCCATCCCCGAGGGTCCTGGCACTGTCCTGGCACCCCCAGGCACATCTGCACCCAATCCAGCTGTGCCTCCTGCCCAGGGAGGCTCCGGCATCGCCCCACTCTGCACACACCAGGATTTAACCCACTTACTGCCATGTTCCACCCAGCTTACCTTCCCTGTACCCTTCTCTCCTGGCTCTTTTTTTAATCAGAGCTGAATCAAAGTATGGAAATCAACAGAGCAGAAATCTCCAGGAGCAGATATCAGTACAAACACAGCCACACACCCCCAGAGCTGGGATTGCAGAGAGCACAACAGAGCAGGGGTTACTCCCACTTGTCTTTTATCACCCCATCTCCCTACAGCAGCTCCAGGACACCAAACCAGGGCCAGGATGAGCTGCTCAGTGCTTTTCTCCAAAATTCCTCTTATTCTTTTCCCCTGATATTCCCACTATCCAAAGTCACCTGCTGCTCTTTTCGTTCCAAAAGGACATATGGCTTTGGCTGGAGAAATCCTCTTTGCACTTTAATTAAATTAGTTTGGAACTAAAAATCAATGAATAAACACATTAGAGACCAGAGGTTTAACTAGAAATGGAAATGGCCTGGTGGAGTGGTGCCCGTAATCATGGAATGGTTTGGGGTTGGACGTGACCAAAAGGACCATCCAGTCCCACCCCCTGCCATGGGCAGGGACACCTCTCACTATCCCAGATTGCTCCAAGCCCCGTCCAACCTGGCCTTGGACACTTCCAGGGCTGGGGCAGCCTCAGCTTCTCTGGGCACCCTGTGCCAGGGACTGCCCACCCTCACAGGGAAGAATTTCTTCCACCTGCTCCCCTTTCCAAGCTCCCAAAGCCCCTAAAGATTTTTTTCCCAGGTGCAAGCCTTTCAGGTGGGTTACTCTGGGGATTTCTCGCCTGTATTATTTAGAAAGCCAAAAAGAAAAAAGTTTTCAAGTTTTTAAAGTTGATAGTTTTTCGCTTTCCCTTTGATATTGGGCTTTCTCTCCTTCTTCCCATTTATTTTACATGACCGCCAAAGGGAAAGAGAAATAAAGAAAGAGAAATAAAGAAATAATAAAGTGTTAGGGAGCTAAACCTGAAGTCAAAAGGAGAAGCAGTGGGAGAAAGGCTGGGAGCAGCCTTTAATCTTAGAGATGTTCTATATCAGGGGATCCGCCTTCCTCTTAGCAGGCAATTAAATCCTTTATTAGGGAGCTCTTCATTAGGGAGCCCATCACTCCTTCCCCTGGGATCTGATGCCGCCCCAAACGCCTCTGAAGCTGCAGCAGAGACTGGTCTGACTGGGAGCACAAAACCCAGCAGTGCCTAAGAATCGCCTTTAGAGGGAATCCCATATCTCAATTAGCCGCTAATTGGGTGCGAAACTCCAGCTCCTGCCCCATGGAGCAGCAACTGCCCCGAATTTTGGGTTGGGGCGGTCAGAGCCCAGAGATTCGGGGCTGGCTCTGGGTTTCATTCAGCTTTATTTTATGTTCTTTTGGGGTTTTCCAGGCAATTTCTGCTGAACGTTCTCCCAGCTCAGACTGCAGCCAAAGCAGGAGAGGGGTCCGTGCCCTGTGCCAGATCCCAAAGCCTGGCCATCGCTCCCGCAGGGAAGGGATGGTGCTGCCAAGGTGTGCAACCTCCTCACGCTCCTCCTGCGAAATGACAGCATAACGAGCCACTTCCATTTGCTGTCTCCCGATCTGGCTGGAAACATCACGGCACATGGCAGCAAAATGCTGTGTTTAAATCCATAATGACTCCTGGCAACATTCCTAATATAAATCAAGGGGGATGTAGTTATGGGAGAGAGCGTTTTTATGACCCTATCTTCATATCATCTGTCAAAAAGACAATTTGGCCTCGGCAGTATTCATCTATTTTTATCCAGACATGTGCACTTGTTACTTCCATGCTATCACTTTCCAAATGGCAAGATTTATTTTTTTCCTGTTAGCCTCAGGAATTGCTCCCATTCCCCTGGATGCTGTGGGTGGGTAACCAGTGGATACACATTTATGGCCTCATGTAAAGTGTTTGAAAAACCCTTTGAAACCCATTGTGTGGGTTGAAGATGACACGGAGCAGGGTGGTGTTCCTTCTCCGGCCAGGACACAATTACCTGAGATGAAACAGCAAAGTCCTTCCTAAATTAAATATATATAAAATCTGCAATTACCAAGCTGTTTTCGGCAGAGAATGCTGTCAGCTCCTACTCGTTCCTGTTCAGTGATGCCTCAATTTGTCACCACTGCTGAGCCCAAAGTACCTCCATTATTCTGCACTCTGAGGGGACCTTTAGCAACATTCCCATCACCCCCCATCCCTTTTTCTCTCCGGCTTCTCATTCCCACTGTCCATGACATGCAAGTGGGAGTGGATGTAGCTCAGTTTATGACCACCAAGAGGAAGGAATGAAGGGAGGGAGGGAGAACATTTCGGTGCATGTGTGTTGAGGGGGTTTTCTCCATCAATAATTTCTGTTCAAAATCTGACAAACTCCATGAAATCAAGTTTCCTTATTTAACTGGCTCTGGGAGAACGCAATAAAGCTGCTTTGGGGGAAATCTCCCAGAGGCTGCATGCATGAGAAGGGGGGTAGGATCATCTCTTTCCTCCCCAGGAGAGGGGAAAGGATGAGCAGTGGGTGCTGAGGCTGAGCCCAAGCACTGCAGCAGCACAGCCCACAGCATCCCACAATCGCAAGACCAAGGCTAAAGTTTATTAGCCCTCTTTTTAATCCTAGCAGAAATCCTCCTCATGGGAGCTGCCCATCACCAAAATACAAACCCCCCAGCTTTTATGGCCTATTCATACTCCAAACCCCAAGATCCATCGGTATCAGCGTGAGCTTTCTCTGTTGTCCAACAGCCTCTGGAAATTTGCTGTCTGCAGGAGCACAGACACCTCGGAAAGCCAAAGGCAAACTTTGCTTATGAAGCATTTCCTGCCCAGGGTGATTGGATGCTGCACAGGGGCTTGCAGGGATGAGCAAACACGGCCATCTAACCCACGCACGGGGAGGACACTCAGACCTTCTGCCACTTCCCTCCAAGAGCAGGGCATAAATCAGCCTGTCAGCACAGGCAGTGCTAAGAGAGGACAAGCTTTTTAAACCCCCCCGTTTACTCATGTCACCATCCATCTCCCTGGTCCCCAGGCCCCTTGCACCGTGCCAGCCGTCAGTGCCGCAGTTTTATGGGGATGGAGCTCCGTGTCCCTCCCTCCTCCTGCCCAGGGACCTCCCATCCACGCTGAAGGAAAGAATGATAAAGAATAGGAATAAAAATACAAAAGAAAAACTAGCTAACAACAACACTACTACTACTAATAATTAGAGAAATACCAGAAGAATGAGGACTGGTGACTTTTGCTCGGAGCTGTTTCCCTGGCCAGTTTAGCTGCTTGCATTGCCCTGGCAGAGGCTGGCACATGCCCCAGCAGCAGGGACCGGCTCACCCAGGAGCCACAGGAGTGGCAAAGAGTTGGTTGCCCTCTCAGTGCCATGATAAGTTTGCCATTCCTCATGGAAAGCTGTGACCACCCACCCTTAAGGGGAGGTAAGCTCTGCAAGGGCCTCCTCAGGGGCTGTTCCAGGGGACAAACAGCACGAAGCTACTGGGTTCTTTCTCTCCCTCCTGTTCTGTGAAAATGCCCTCTGGGCATCACGTTGTCTAAGTGGAAATGCGCCCATTTCCCCTGAAACTGAACCTGTAACAGGTCTGGCACAGCCTCCCTCCCCTCTGTGTGTTTGCAAAGGGAGAGCAGGGTAGACTCTCACACCCCTTAACTTCTGCTGCTGGATAGGGATGTAGATATGGAAAGCATAAGGGAATCACAGAAATAATGATTTCTTCAAAAGGATATAATTTGGAAACAGCTTTCCTATTTCTACTTTATTGGTTATTTTTAGTTGAGCAGCTGTTCTTCTGGTGTTGATATAAAATCTGTTTCTTTCATCCCTAAAGGAAGAAATTCTTTATACTTGTGGCTATAGAATTCAACTTTAGAGGTCACTGATTGTTTCCAAGTTCAGTGAGCTCTGGAAGGAATCTATATTCTTCTCATATGGTTCCTGGGCATGAAAGCAATCTCTAAATACTCAGAGGATAAAATGAGGTCAAACCTGCAATTCCACACGGCCACTGCCGAGGGAAGGCAGCACTCCGACCCACCGCTTTGTTTCTGTCAAAGCAGTTTAGAAAACAGCAAGGGGAAATTAGTTTGCAATAAATAGAAAGCTACAAGCACAGGTGGGCTGCAGCCTCGGGTTTTCCTTCGAGCTATTCCCCTAAAAGGAGGTTGGGCATTTCAATTGGCTGCACTAAGAGCTGTTTCACATACAAATCCTTCCAACTGCATCATTTACGAAGCAGCAGAACCTGCAGGTGTCTGCCAGGGCAGGGCTGGAGCTGCAAGGTTTTCCCTCTGCACGTGGGTTGAGATGGTGCTTAGAGGTGGGGAAGAGCATCCAGCACCTCCCAGCTCCTTCAGAACAGGAGCTTCCCCCTCTGTGAGACCTGAAACAGGAGCTGGGGAGGTTCTGCCAATATTTGCTCCCAAGTAGTGGGGCTGAGCTGCTTGGTGAGCTTGGAGGAGACACTCTCCAGTGCCAGCTTGGCATCAGCCAGGGCTGGCTGGGGGCTGCATGGCCACATCCACTCCCCATTTCCACTTCTCCATCATTATCATCAGGGTTGGAAAGGACCCCCAAGTATCCAAGGGTCACCAAACCACATCTTAGATGGGGGTGTTCCAGGCCAGGGGTGCTGCAGAGCCACCCCTTCACCCCAGAGCTGGGTGGGGGCTGAATGTTGCCCTCGAATAAACCCCCAATTACCTTGCCAAGACATTTTCCTTTCTTCCCTGTGCAGTTCATCTTTGAAGCCCCCATTGTGTCTGAACCTGAGGAGAGACTTTAATTACATCCTGCTCGTTTCCAAGGTGGGTATGACAATGCCTTTCCTGCTGCAGGAAGGAGCTGGGGGATTTTACAAAAGCGTTAATACCCCATTCTAGAGAAAATCAGGCGTTTTCAATGTCCCCCAAAATGCATTTAAAAATTTCACACAATTCAGCATTTGCAAGAGTTGCAATTAGCTAAGCCAGGGCTGAATCTCCCAAAATAACCAGCTCCTTCCTTTTCTGGTGCTTGTTATAACACCCAGAGGTTGTTAGACATTCTCACACCACCAGATTGTAGTTAGAGCCAATTCGCATAATAGAGACTATAAAAACAGTTTCCTTTTAACCCTCTTCTTACAAAAACTTCCTTTCCTCCAGCCAGCTGGATTTGAACTAGGCAGAAATACTGACAGACTTTTGCTACAGAAGATCCAGGAAAACTTTGGCATCTGTGGAAGTGCATGCAGACACGTCCCTGCTTAAGTTGTCTCCTTTTTGTGCTCAGAAGCTCAAGCCCTTTACAAAGTTAATCTGATGCCCAAACTAGAATTTATGGATGTATGTATATACACACACAGTCAATCTTATCTCCTGCATTTTCTATTTCATGTGTCAGCAACTCTCTATAGAAAAATATTGTGTGTATAAAGAATCCTTGCTCTGACTGTAAAACTGCGGGTTTCTCTGGGTGAGAAACATTATCTGTTTAACTGTGCAGAGCAGCACTACAAATCCATAGAGAACATGAGGCAACATTATTCTGTTGCTGTTTCCCAAGCAGTTTGGGCAGCATTCTGGAAGGATGGAATTTTTCCATGAAATGGTGGGATTTTGGGGATTGACCATGGCTTCATTGCTTCCACAGAAGCCCTGGAAGTGTCCAAGGCCAGGCTGAACAGGGCTTGGAGCAACCTGGGCTAGTGGAAGGTGTCCCTGCCCATGGCAGGAGGTGGAATGGGATGAGCTCTAATGTCTCTTCCAACCCAAATATTCTTGATTCTATATAGCCCCTCTCTTGCAGAAAGGGTTATAAAATATTTAATGGCCTAAATACCTGGGTTCTCTCCTCACCTGGAGGAAGACATCCAGCTTTCTATGTCTATGCCATTGCTCCTGGTCCAACACAGCCCAGCAGTGGGGTCTGCTGAAACCCCACACTTTGCTCACAGCAGCTGCCAATCCCTTTTGGAGTCTGTCAGCCCAGAATTCTGACCAACAGCAAAAAAAAGAAAAAATAAGCTGTTTAAAAATAAATCCGAGCAACTCTGTATGTGTAACCCATTGAAGTAAAAAAATTGCCCACCGCAGCTCCAAGATCTTCGTAATTAATACACATAAAGTGATTGATTGACCTCAAAACTTTGTGGCAGAAAATCTATTCGCTTGCCAATCAAGCCGAGAAGAGCTGCCATTTCAAAAGGACTAAGACAGATGGCACCGATGGATTGTGCCGGGGAGAAACGGAGCCGGGAACGCCACGTCAATTTTTCACTTTAATCTACCCCCGAGTGTCAGGGGGTTCATTTGCAGAGCCTGTCCCTGTGCAGGGCCATGCTCTGTGTGTAAAACAACTGGCTGAGGCTCAGGGAGGGCTGGGAATTCACTACCAGGAGGTGGAAATGGGATGAGGGATGTTCTACCTGAGGTGGGGTTTGCCCCAGGCCATGTCTAGAGCTGCTGGTTCCTGGCACTGAAGGTCCACAGGCTCTTCTGAGGGGCTGGGTGGGCTGGGCAGCTCTGCAGGGCTTTGGTAAATCGTGGGAAAACATGATTTGGGAAGCCAAGTTGAGCTTCTCCTTGTTACAGATACAGGGTGTGTGGCTGAGGATGATGTGCAGCAGCACAGACTGGGGCTGAGGACAAAGGGCAGGGCTGAGAAGTGCTGCTGTCACCCCCCAATGTCACCTGTGCTGGGACACTTGGCATGCTGTGACCTGCACTTCCATCTGTACCTCTTTTAGGAACACAGAAGTTCAAGGGCACTGCAGTGCCTTGGTCTGGATGAGCCCTCACATGTTCCTGGCAATGCAGTGGAAAGGAGAGAGTTATGGAGTGGTTTGGGTTGGAATGGACCTTAAAGATCTTCATCTTCCACCCCCTGCCATGGGCAGGGACACCTTCCACTAGCCCAGGTTGCTCCAAGCCCTGTCCAACCTGGCTTTGGGCACTTTCCTCCCATTTCACCTCAGATCCTGCAATAGAAAGTCATCTCTCCCAGCTTGGGGTCATTGAAGCTGCTGTCGAACAGTGATGAACCCCCCAAAGGTTCTGCTCTTACCCAGGTGGGGTGGGAAAAGCAGCACAAGAGACAGGGAGAGTTTTGTGGGAAGTTATTCCAGAGTCTAAACCAAAGCAAAGTTCCTTCCCATCCAACACTTGGAGTTTTCAATAAAAACCCCACTTTATCCCATGAAAGCAACAACTGCCTTGGCCACGTGGACGGCAAATAATTAAGACGTGCAAACGGAGGTGTTTAGTGAAGTGCTTTGGTGCGTTTCAAAGGGACACGCACACGAAATCCTCCTTCAAAGGCTGCCAGTGCCCCGAGCGGGTGGGAATGTGCCTGTGCCACCTGCTCCCCCCGGCAGGAGCAGGGGCTGTGCACACACACTAATTGCTGCCAGGCATGAGGGATTTTTTTTCTTTAAAAGCAATTTCTTCTTCCTCATTTAAGCCTTTTCTCTTTCCAGATGAAAGCGAACGGCATTAATTTCTCCTGATTTAGTGGAACCCCAGCTCTGTTTACACTGACTCAACGTCTCCTAATTTAAACCCGGGACATTTGTAATTTCAGACCCATTTGCAGCCGTGCAGATTTTAATATGTTAGCCTGAACATTTTTACAGAGGATGCTGAGCACTATTTTCATTATAATTACTGTCGCAAAAGAGTTTTTGGTTCTGTCAGCTCCACTTTTAATATTTTATAATCGATACCCAGATAAATAATAACACAATCAGGAGCCCCCTTTGCAAGTGATACAAATGATCCTGGCACCCAGTTAATGAGATTAGCTTTCTCCAGAGAGAAATTAAAAGCAAATGTTAAGATTGTTGGCAGCAATATTATATATATCTTGGAGGGGAAAAGTCACAAAATCCTGGTGGTGCCACCACTTGTGCTCCAGCCAAAAGAGGGGTCCTGGGATCCCACTGGGGTAGAGAGTGGGGTCTGTCCCTCCCCCTGGCCCTACCAGCATCACCCCTGTCCTGCATCCTCCTGGGGTCACCTTGTGCCCATGGAGCTGGTCCCACATGATGCCTGTGGAGAGCTGTTCCCTCTCCCCAGGAGGAGCTTCTTCCCTGTTTTCCTATTTCTTTTCTTTGGGGAAGAAGAGTCCCTGTCATTACCTCCATGGAAGGAACACCCCTCCTCTCATCGATTGGACAAGGAGAGTAACACCAGTATCTGATCTTCCATTAATTACAGAGACAATTAACTCCAGAATCCACAGACTAACATTCCCTCTGACTAGTGGGAGATCATTATCTCGCCTGATATGAATTTATTGTTATTTTACCATGTGGCTGGAGCTGCCCTCCTGCACTGAGGGCAGGGTTGTGCTGCCCCACCCTTCACCCCATCTCCTGCAGCCGGAGTGCTCCCTGCCATCAAACTGTCCCAAATCACCCTTTCTGGGTAAATAACAGGCAGATACCAAACAAACAGGACATGAACACCACGTGTTGAAGCAGCAGAGGGGCACGGTTCAAAAACAAAGTGGCTTTTCCCTGGGGAAGAGCTCCCATCCCATGCCAGGTTAATTCTGGGGGTCCCCACAGCCGAACTCTCCCTGCTCCCTATTCCCCCAGCTCAGGGTTTGCCTTTCTTTAGAAGAAGGACAATATTTACTGTCCAAAAGAAAGTTTCACTTACAAAACAGTTTTCTGTTTACCAAACACCCAATAAATCCAACAACCAGCACCCCCCTTGGCCAGCCCCTCCTCTCCCCTTCCTGCAAGGGGAATAGTCCCCACAACAGCTAATTTTGCTCCTACAGGGCTTTTTCTCCCCAGATGAGATGTGAGTATTCCAGGGCAAGAGGTTGTTGCTGCCAGATAATGAGATAAATAACAAATAAAGAGGCCCTGGCAGGTGGTGGGCACGGGAGGCAGAGATGCTGCTGGGATTTACAGGAGCTGAGCTCTACCCCCTGAGCCATAAACCACGACTCTGCAACACCATGTATAATTAAAATACTAATATCTGTGGGAAGCAGATGGATTTAGGAGGACCATAATCATGGCTGAACACAAATGGAGTTCGTTCTCACCGGTGCAGGACAGTTTCCAGCAGGTAATAACTGCCTGCACTGATGGTTCCCTCCCTCCCCTCTTCCCCAAGCCTGGGCTGACCTCTTGATGGTTTAAATTAAGCAAAGGCAGAAACAGCTCTCCATGAAGAGAAATACATTCATTAGCAGCAGGCTCTGAAAGACCTTCATCAATTTATGGCATCTCAAAACCTGTTCTTGAATTATATGTTACAAATCGACTCCCAAAAGCCCATTGCTGGTTCAAGTGCTCAGAATTTCATGTTCCTGGATGGGCACATCTCAAATTCACCTGAGCATGTGTCCCCACAGTCACAGCCACTTACCTGTGCAGTGCTTTTTGAAACTTTCCCCACATTTTAAATGGCTCACATACAAGATATCACCAGGGGAATTTGGTAGAGCCCATCCTTGCAAAGTTAACTCCAGTGTTTAGTGGCAGACAGAACAGATAAAGGGCTCTAGTCATGCAGCAAGTCATGGAAGAAGAGAAGACAATATCCTGAGAATATAAAGCTTTAAAACAAGTGTTCTGAGTCTCAGTGGGGAAGATATTCACAGCTTGCACTGTGGTTTGCCCTGTGATGTCAAAACACCAAGCCAAAACCAACTAAAAGTCTGGAAATTTTTTAAACAAGGGCGTGCAGTGATAGGACAAGGGGGAATGGCTTAAATTGACAGAGAGAAGGTTTAAATTGGATATTAGGGAGAAACTCCTGGCTGTGAAGGTGGTGAGACCCTGGCACAGGTTGCCCAGAGCATCCCTGGAGTTGCTCAAGGCCAAGCTGGATTGGGTTTGGAGCAGCCTGGACTAGTGGGAGGTGTCCCTGCCCACGGCAAGGGGGTTGGAATCAGATGGGCTTAAAGGTCCCCTCCAACACAACCCATTCAGGGATTCCAGGATAAATATTCTAGTTCCTAACATGGTAGTTCAAATCCTTGCATTGAAATGATCTTCAGTGCTGGATGGTGTGGAATATTTAACAGCCATTCCGTGCTCCTGCTGCTCCAGTCCACAGGTACAGCAGGCTGCTTAAAATTCGGAGCAGATGCCTCCGTGTCAGCCCTGCTGCTCCCAGGGAACTTCCCATCTGAGCACAGTAAACTTCAGTGGAAAACCATTGATTTGCTTCCAAGCAAACCTCTCTTTCAGGTCGTGAGAATCATCAAAAGATATTTGGAGCCATTTGTATGCAGATGTGTTTATTTAATCTGAAGCTGTTTGTGCAACTGCATTGTAACGAGATGAGAAATGGGAGATAATTTCACCGAGGTTGTGGTATCTTTTTTCTTTAGCAACAAAACACGTTGGTGTCCTTTGCCAGGGCTCAGAGTGGCTTTGAAGAGCAGTGACTTCACCTTCCAAACCACTCAGGGGGTCAGAAACTGAGGCAGTGACTTAGAGTAGGGTCCCCAGGCATAGCAGAGCTTGCCTGAGACCTCAGATTTCACCAGAAAATATTCCAGACAAAGAAGCTTCTCTATTATCCCTCTAATCAAATGGTCTTGTAAAGCTTCTGGGTAAAAACCAAAGAGAAATGGAGGGAAAAAAAAGAAGAATGGGAGAGATGTAATGGAAGAAAAGCAGAGATAAAGTGCTGCCTGGAGAGAGGAGTGAGGAAATATGCCCCACGAAATAAATTGAGAAACATGAGGAGATGATGAGATCTCATTTATCTCTCATACGTTGCTCTCTCAGTGATTGAGCACTAACAGAGCAATAAAAGGGCTGGTCTGAAATCTTCTCTTGTTCAGAATTCACAAGAACACCCAAAGAACAAGCTTTTAGCACAGCTATGAATATTTTTTAAGACTTTCCTTAAAGAGGAACAGATATTTTGCCTCACTAACCCTCTATCGTCATTAGAAGTTGCTCATGCAAATTTAGAAGAGTAAATTGCTATTAACTGGGCAATTAAGCATCTAATTTGGGCAGAAGGTGCAATGAGAATCCCTTTTCTCCCCACACTGTAACAGAGGAGCAAATAACCTAAGCAGGGAAGGGGTTTGTGAACAAAACTGTGATTCTGAATCCTCAAGAAGGAATAAAGGGGACTGGACCAGCATCTCCAAACGAGCCCCTGGCATTAGTGGTGTCATTATAAAGGTCCCCCCTTGAGCCCAGCAGAGCATGAAGGTCACAGGCACCTCGAGGAGCACCACCACACTCGAACCATGCAGCCAGAGAGGTGCAAAAGCCTTTTCCCCTGAGAATTTATGCTCTGCAGGACCTTCCATCTGCTCCTGACTGCAGAGCCGGGCTCCCCCCAGCCTTACAGTGGGGTTGTGTTGGGATTTGGGGGGTTCCCCTCTGCTCCCTGGTGATGCTTAAGGCTCCCCACAGCCACTGCCCCCATTTATTCCCAAAGCAATGCTGTCCCCAAACCAATGGGAATTTCCCTTTGGGAGGCTTTGCTGGCTTTATATTTGGAAGCATCATTTGGGAGGTTTGTAGAGAAAATGTGGCACATCCCACAAATATCTTATGAAATGGGATAAAAATCTCCTGAAAAGTCACCCGAAAAACCTGGGATGTCCCTTCCTGGGGTCAGGGCTGGCACTGCCATGGTGAGGAGCAGGGCTGGAGGAGCCACCACAGACCACCCCTGCCCTTGGCTGAGACTCAACACCCAGACAAGCCCAATTAAGCAAAGATTTAATTGTGAATCTTGAAGAAATGAGCCCTAGAGGAGCAACACCTCTCCCACCTCCCTCAGCCCACACAGCCCTGGGTGTGCAAGTCAGATAAAGTGCTTTAAGCCCGAGGAGTGGGGAGGAGATCAAAATGTTGGGCGGCTTCAGGAGGAAGATGCTTAAATGTCCTCGGAGTTTAGGAGGATTTTTCCCTTTCAAGAGGCAATGGCTTTTGTAATGGCTGTGCATGGGTTTTATTTTTAGGACAACCTATCTGGAGACTTAGTGTTGGCAGTGCAAAACCTCTCTATTTGCTTTTCATTAGAGCGATTTAATTTGCATTTGGCTACTATGAGAACTCCTTGTCGTCAGCAAGAACAGCAGCAAATGGCTTGCCTGGAAATCTGTCCCAGTACCCCACGCTCTGAGCTGGGAGTGGGATCAGCCCTGCAATCACTCCCCTCAGATCCCTCCAAAAATGCTGTTAGATTGAACTCCACCTCCTGTCCCCAAGCGCTGCTGGATTTTGTTCAGGAGCTTATGTTGAAGATGAGAAATAATCTCTTCCTGCAGGGAACCGCAGGACATGCAAGTGCCAACAGCTTCCAACAGGATGGTCGTGGGGCCTGGGATGAGTCAAGGCTTTTCCAAGAGAAAATAACAGCTCTCTGAACCCCCCCAGTCTCAGAGGATTTCCCTGTCTGGGGGTGGATGGACATCACTTTAGGGAATAGTAACAGGATCATAAAATCATAGAACTATGGAATGGTTTGGGTTGGAAGGGATGTTAAAATCGTGTCCGTCCACCCCCTGCCATGGGCAGGGACACCTTCCACCAGCCCAGGTTGCTCCAAGCCCTGCCCAACCTGGCCTTGGACACTTCCAGGGATGGGGCAGCCACAGCTTCTCTGGGCACCCTGTGCCAGGGCCTCATCACCCTCACAGACTCATATTTAGGTTTATTGGAGAATTTGGGCTGTGTTGGTCGTTCTGTATAGGTCTTACCAACTTGGAATCTTGTGGTTCAAATAGAAATCCCAGGTGGTGCCATGGAAATTCCACTGGAAGCAGTGGAAAACTCCCTCCAGGAGGTGGAGGCGGCAGTAAAGCTTGGGGATGTGACTGAAACACTAACGTTATGATTAGAATTTGAGGAAGCAATTAGTGGTGTGATTGCAGCACTAAATACATTCAGCAATGGGGGAAGCAAATGGGAGAAGCTCTGGAGCTGTGAGTGATGGCACAGGAATGTTCTGGAATATCAGAGCTCAAGTCTCCAGTGATTTGCTCTCACTGCATCACCTTATCCAAGGAATTCCAGACTTGGACCCCTGTCCTATTAACTCCTCTTGTGGTTTAACTCTTACGTTTGCCACCTTCATGAAGTTCCCGTGTCCCCCACAGCCATTTCTGAGGCTGGATGGAGAATTTCCGTGCCTGTTCCTCCCTCTCCTCCTTAGCATTCCTCCACACGTCGGTGGGGTTGTGTCTTCAAGGTTAAAAAATTCTGATGGTAAGTCAGATTGCTGGCCTGAAGTTTCCCTTTGAAGTGTCTTTCTGAGCCACTGGGGAAGGAGCAGGAGGGGAAGCGCCGTGTAGAGCCCTGACCCACGGCCTCGTGCCCAGAGATTTCTGCTGGGGGAAAAGCTGCTGCTCCAAGAGGGGAAGCCATAGAAAAATTAATCAGGCAGCCTTTTGTTTTCAAAACTGTAGCTGTTCACCCACTCAATATTCATGGGAGGTAACTCGATATGTAACATGAATTGAAGCCTATTTCAGTGTCCTTTTGCTCTTCCAGCAGGGCATGACACACGTTGTGACACTGAAAGAATAATTAGAATTCATCCCTGGGAAAGAAAACTCAGTAATTACCGTTAAAAATAATCTTCAAGCAAGAAATTCTGCTGAGATGTGAGCAGCAATCAGGCTTGGAACAACTTGGGCTAGTGGGAGGTGTCCCTGCCCGTGGCAAGGAGGGGAAGGAGAGGAGCTTTAAGGTCCCTTCCAACCTGAACCAGCCTGGGATTCTGTGAATCGCCAAGCACTTCAATAACGTGTGCCAGCTGGTTAAACTGCCCTCAGTGCCTCTCCCTGAGGGCTCCAGGCCATGCTGCAAAGCCTCTCTGAGCCCCTGTGCCCTGCCCAGGAGCTGCAGCATCCCAAATGCACAGCCCTTTTCCTGGTAGGGAGAAGGGGCAGAGGTGTTTAATAGGTGTTTAATCACAGGTGCTAATCCAAGGCATGGAAAGCATGCAAACTTCAGTGGCTTTCCCTGTAACTGCTTTAGGTTTTCAAGTTGGAAACGTCTTTTATAGTAATTCCTAAAAATCCATGTGGGATGGGAAGAGCATCTCTGCAACCTGTGCTTTGGTGCGGGGGGTGGGGATGCTGCAGGGCCAGCTCTGTCAGGTAAACCCTGATTCAACAACCCCGCCAAGCAAAGCCCCGTTTCATATAAATGGTTGGCATTTAATACGTGAAGAATTCGCTTCCCACTGTGTCCATTTATTTTTGGTGGGCTGGGATCCCTGATCGGTGTGAACCCTCAGCAGGGAGGGCCTGGGCTGAAAGAGTTCCTTCATTTTCTGCCAGGCAGTTTGATTTTCCAGGGGCAGCAGGGCTGGCTGTTTTAAATTCTTTTGATCAATTATTTTTTCAACCGTTACTTGCTGGAATTAAGTGAGTTTTGATTGGAAAATAAGCTTAACCAACTGCTTTATTAGTCAGCAGAAACTGCTTTGGCTAATTGACAGAGGAAATATTGGGAGAGAAATCAAGATCTGGAAAATGTTACTCACCAGGAACAGTTCAGCTCCCCTCAATCATGTTAGCTTTCCATTTTGTGGTGATATTGAATTCAGGCATGTTATAGGCTCTTTTTCAAGGGGAAATAGAAAATTTTCCTGGTAGTGGAAAGTAATTGCGTTAGATTTATTGAAATAAAGATGATTCACCCAGATTTGTGACTGGGAATATGAGTTCTCGGGGTGTAAAAAAATCCAACCTGGTAACTTGATTCACTTTCTTGTAAAATTAAAGCTTTATTACTTGAGATGAAGGAGGTGGAGAAGGGTCACAGCTCGTTCCCAGCCACCCAGTGCCCATGATGGCCCCTTGGGAAGCTCTTCCCAGATGCAGGAGGTGGGGAATGCTGGCAGTGGGATGTGATGAGCAGAGCCTGGCTCTGGAGCTGGCTCTTTGCTGCCACATGAGCAGCTGCCCCTGCAGACGGGCTTTCTCCAACGTAGGCATCACCAGCACCACCAGGCCAAAGCGGCTGAAACCTCCCCCCTGTGCTTTTATTCTGAATAAAAGGAAAACTGTGATGGATTTGACCCTTCTGAACCATAACCATCCCTCACTCCAGCTGCTGATGGGCTGTGAAAGCAAATCCCCAGGGCTGGGCTGGAGGCAATCGCTCCCCCAGCCCATGGGGATGTGAAGCCCAAGGGTTGGCATCCCCCAGGAGAAGCAGAGCCCACGGCCAGTGGCTGTGGGAACAGGGTGCCTGCCCTGGCTCTCCATCACACTGACAGCTCCTGGAAGCCTCTGTGTGGTGGGGCTGCCAGGCTCCCAGTGGCACCATCAATCCCAGCCTGTCAAGGCTTGGTGTCCCTTACAGCCACCAAAACAAAGGGAAATTCAGGCAGTGGCCATGAAAGAAAGAAGGGGAAAGGGAAGGAAAATTCTGGGTGTGCAAGGAAGGTGAGTCAAGTGATGGAGCTCCACATCAACCTGCAGGGGTGAGGTCCTGAGGGGCGTGCTCAGGTGTGTGGTGCTTCCTGGCACCTGCAATCCACCTGGTCCTCAGCAGGATGGACCAGCTTCTTCTCCCCCTGCTCTTGTGATGCTGCTGAGCTGCTTGAGCTGAGGGAGTGCCTGAGTTCGCACTGAGCTGCCTCTCCAGACTGGAGTTTCATGGTCCAGGTCATGAGCTGTGGGCACAGGGCATCCTCACCTGCTCCTGCCCAGCTTCAGAACCATCAGAAGATAAACCCAAGAGCTCTGAGATGCTGATGCCCAGTATCTGTTCCCAACAAGAGAGGCTTCACACTGGATGTTTTGGTTCAATTAGCACACTGCCTGTATGTGTGTACTGAAACTGAGAAACAATCATTCCAACTCATGTTGTACAGCTTGGCCTGAAGTTTCCTCTACAGTGAATTATTAGCTTGGTGATAAATACATTTTTGTCATTTCCTACATCATAAACATTTATTCCTAGTGCTAATTAGAACAGATTCATTGTCTCCGAAGTTGTAAGTGTCTATAAAAGCTTGCTGTTGTTTCACTAAGCACTCTGCAGGCAGCTGTGCCCCCACAAATCTGGGATACAGTAGCAGATGGCAGATATTCCTGTACAATTAGCCAGCAAGGCTGGGTTACTCACTTACCTGGGTAATTAAGGAGTTGGGAGAAAAATGTTCAGCCAAGGCAGAACTATGAATATTGCATCCCTCTGCCTCTGCTTTTGAGCCTTATGTTCACTGTTGGCTTTGAAAACAGAAGTACAAGGGTTGGAGCACAAAAGGAGCTTTTCCAATTGCTCAGGCGTTTGAGGGATTTTCCAGGCTTGGGGTGGTTGGGGGTTTTGTTGTTGGTTATTTGTTGCTTTAATGAGGGCTAAACCCCTTTTTCTGTTGCTTTCTGGTTCCTCTGGTGGTAACCAGAAACATTATTTTCAGCTGTGTTTTCTGGGCGTTGCTGTCGAGCGTGGCTGTACTCGACACAGTCAGTAAATACTGGGGAATAAAACAATATCCAAAACGTTTCAGAGACAAGAGCCAGTGCAGCAATCCTTGGCCACAGGGCATGTTTTTCCCCCTGGCTGTGAACCCCAGGAATGTGGGATGTTCCAGCAGCTTTGCCCTTGCTGACACAGCCTTTGGAGGTTGGTTTGCTGGGCACGGAGGTGACTCTGGGCAGCAGATCCTCCTGGCACCGTCAGATTTACAGCCTACATGTGCCCTGGTGCCATAAACACAGTGTTTTGCTCATGGAAAACCTTTTGGACTGGTTCAGCATCCACCATAAATCACTGGGGGGGAGGCATCCCCCTGTTCCTGCTGCAGGGGACAGCAGGGACACAGACCCTGCAGACAATCCCCCCCAAGCCAGGGCACAGGGGCTGGCACAGGGCACAGGGCACAAGTTCTATCTCCTTTGCTCCCAGAGGTCTGTCCAAAGGGGTGGGTGAAGGTGGCTTTGTTGCCAGAAGCTGGGATGGGGATCAAAAGAGGAGAAATCTAAGACTGGACATAGCAAATGCAGACACAGCTGAAAAGGTGGTGTTTGGCCCTCCTGATGCAGCACAGCATCTCAGCAGGGGTGAGCAGGAATCCCTCAGCACCACACACCGAACCAAATGTGACCCTGTTTCTGCTTCAGCTCCCCTGCATGGCACAGAGTGGCTGCAGAAATAGTTAAAATGCAAACCAAGAGGAAAACACTGAGCTTCGTATTAAGTCTTGCCTCATTTTGTCTTGGAAGGCATTGGACCAAGTTCCTATTGGGGTTATGGCCAATAACTCTGTTCCTAAAATTGCAGAGTCGTGTGGATGAATCCAGAATGGTTTGGGTTGGAACAGACCTTAAAGCTCATCCAGTCCCACCCCCTGCCATGGGCAGGGACACCTCCCACCAGCCCAGGTTGCTCCAAGCCCATCCAACCTGGCCTTGAACACTTCCAGGGATCCAGGGGCTGCCACAGCTTCTCTGCCCAACCTTTGCCAGGGCCTCCCCATGCTCACAGGGAAGGATTTCTTCCCACCATCTAACCTAAACCCATTCCAAGGGATGTTACAGGATCATCTGCAGAGAGAATGAAGCTCCCAGGCAGACTCACAGCCTCATGAAGACGCAGCTCAGCTCAGGCTTTAATGCCCAATGTTCCTCACCGAGTGATGAACTCTGAGTGGTATCAGGGCAATTTCTTCTCTGGATCTCATTTGGGCCAAAAATGACAAATGTAGCTGCTAATTTAATTGTCAGTTGAATTGCCTTTCCCAGAGCTGGCCCAAAAATCAATGCATGGAGATATGTTGGCTGCATGTACGAGCGTTATATATACCCCCAAAAATCCCTGCGCCTGCTTTTAGTCAATTGGAAAACAGTGCAAGATGATAATAAAGACTGAACACAAATAGGCCATTTGGCTGAAGGATCTGTAATTTAAAATGTGAATGTTCCTGCTTCCACTGGAGCAGAAATGGAAGGTCGTGTGCTGCTGCTGGCAGCACGAGGATGGGGCAGGGAAGCCTGGAGGGTGACAGTGAGGGTGGTGGTGGGTCTGCTGCGTGGGGACTCACGTGGGGGGAAAATCCATGCCTGAGTGGGGAAATGTGACCAGGAAAGGGTGGTGTGGGGTGAAATCCAAGCCTGCACAGTGTTAGCTGCTGGGTGAGTTTGAATCACAGAATCCCAGAGTGGTTTGGGTTGGAAGGGACATTAAAGATCACCTCCTTCCACCCCTTGCCATGGGCAGGGGCACCTTCCATAGCCCAGGGTGCTCCAAGCCCTGTCCAGCCCGGCCTTGGGCACTCTCAGGGCTGGGGCAGCCACAGCTTCTCTGGGCAACCCGTGCCGGGGCCTGCCCACCCTCTGAATAAAGAATTCCTTCCTAACATCTAACACAAATCTCTCCTCTTTTCAGTTAAAACCATTCCCCCTTGTCCTGTCACTATCTGCCCCTGTAAAAAGTCCCCCTCCCTCCTTTTCGTGGGCCCCAAGGGTGCATCTGATTCCTGCAGTGCTGCTGATCTGGCCACTTTGCCAGGCAGGACCCACCTGGGCTCCCACTCATCTCCAGCCTGGTTGTTCCTTATGCAGGAGCGACATGGAGACACCAGAGCTTCATTGGGTTGTCGAGTGTATTATTTCCCATCGGCCACATGAACCCGTGTTTTGCTGCTTTAGCTATTTAGATCACTTAATTTGCTTCACACTAATTTCTGCTCCGTTATGGTGGCATGCCCACTGCGAGCAAAACTTCAAACAATTTAAAAAATCTGATGTAGAATACAGTCCTTGAACTTTGGGCCACATTTTTGCCTAATAATTTAATTTAAAATTCTTATGAACCCCCAAAGCATCACAACCTCTCTCTGGGAGTCCAAATGTGTTTCTCTTTGAGCATCACTTGCGTTGCCCTCAGTCCCTGAAATGTAATGTAATGCACAATGTGATGTGAAAATGCTATTTTCTCATCAAGAGCACAATGTCAGAATTATTTTCCTCCTGTTCTTTAAGATACCTGTGCTTTCCCATCCTCGATTAAATGTCAGGTCACACTGGGTACCCAATCAAAGCCGGAGCTGTTTCAGATCCCATTTCACATAAGCATGGAGAAGAATGTTGAATTTTTATCACTCTTTTTTTTTAAAAATGAAACATCCAGATATATCTGGAGACTCCATGACCTGAGGAATAACCTGAGAGCTGACATATCCAGCTCATGGAAAAACAATGCTGGGGCTGCACCCACCACATCGTGCCCCAACCCAACCATGTGTGGATCTCATTGCCTCCTTTATCCACTCTGTTCCACTGAATTAAGCTTCAAGATTAAAGCAATAAGAAACCAAAATTGAGTTAAGTTGATGAGAATGCAAATAATGTCATTTGTAATTAGATCTTTTGTCTTCCCATTTCATTCCCTGCTCTTTTATGGTCTTTCCAGCTTCTGTGTCTCTTCCTTATCCTTCTTTTGATTTTTTTTTCAAATCCCTTGCTAAGCTCTGAATAACCCACCTGCATTATGTAATTCCCAGACAAATAATTAACCAGAAGGGGCCGTGGCATCTTTCCCTGGCACTGCTGCTGCCTTGGCCCCTGGTTTCTGGCAGTGGCATCCCTGAAGGCACCAAACCTGCTGCTCCCAGGGCTCTGCAGGCAGAGCATCTGCCCTGTAAAGACCAGTGTGGTGCTGCTGGAAACCAGCGTGGGTTGCTCTGCCGAGGCTGCAGGGCAGCTGGGGGAGGATGCAGCTCCCAGCCCTGCACCTTGTGCTCCCTGTGATGAGCCCCTTCCCTGGGCTGGGAAGGCAGAGCTGCCCTGGGGTGGGACACTCCCCAAAATGCCAACCCTCATCCCTCCAGCTGTGGTCTGGAAATCTCCAAGCCCCTGGTTTTTGAGAAGCATCCCCAGCACAGAGACCTGAGCTGTCCAAGAGGGATTTGAGCACAGGAGGGAGAGGAGAGCAGAGCTGCTCTCTGTGTGTGCTGGCTATGCACAGGAAGGCTCGGCTCAAACTCCCTCCCAAGCACTGCCTGTGTTTGTCTGGAAGCCCAGCTTTTATAGCAGCATTTTTGTAAATTGATAAAGATGACAGCTTTATCAGCATCCTGTTCCACCTCCTGCCAGGCTGGTTTTATCACCCAGCCGACACTGCTCCCATTCATTCCCACCTGGATGCTTTTGCTGTAGCTGGTGTTCTATGATTCATACTTTTGGTTTCCCTAAATTGGATTATTTCAGTCCAAGGCCCTTTGGGCTGGTGCTGACTGTTCTGGCACGGGGCCAGACTGTAGCTCAGTGTAACACACAGAAATTCCAGCTCTGATCCCTGTTATGGTTAATCTTCATGCACTTCCTTGCAGACTGGATTGAGCTAATGCTCTGTGGGATGTTCTGCCCTGCTCATGCCACAGGAATTCCCCTCCTGCCCCGTATCATTCATGTGGTTTTGAGCCAGCCATGGTGCTGCAGAGCTGGGGCACATCCAGGTCATGTTCTTAACCAAACTCTGGACTTGCTTACGAAGAAAATGCCACCAGGTTAAGCAGAGTTTTCTCTTTGTGAGCAGAGTTGTTCTTGGTCTTGCTGGGGTTGATCCTGGTGGGACTGCTATCAACATCCCAGCCCTCATCCTGCCACTGCCTCGCTCAGTAAATGGTGTCTAAAATGTTATTTTGTTGGTGTAAGTACATAGGAAATAGAACATAAACATTTGATTGAGGGAATCAAAATGTTTTTCCTTTCCATGCCCCTTCATGGGAGTTTGAGTTGATTTCTGCTTTGTTGTTGGTAATTAACAGTGCACATTACTGCTTCCGATTCCTCATTTCATTGTCCTCTGGTGCAGACCAGTTCTGTGCTATCAGGGCTTTTTCCAGCTGTGCCACGGGCTCACATGGGTGGGAGATAATGTGGAGTTCACTGTGTAAAGAACCCCTAGAATTTACTCCAGCAGTCAATAAGACCCCAGCTCCAGTTGTGTTATCAGTATTGATTCAGTTAACACTCTTTATCTTAAGCCCAGGCCCCCAGCAGCTGAAGGTTTAACCCTTTGGAGGAGGCACGTTAAGGATGCTCCCACCCGGCTCCCAGACTGCAGGAGGTTTTCTGTGTGAGCAAATTCCTTAAGGATTTTCTGCTGTGCTGGCCCTGATGATCGATTGGAAGCTGAGATAAGTGGCAGGGCAAGCAGCCCCTCTCTGGGATGGCATGTGAGTATTGATCCTGCTCAGCGGGACTGGGAGAGACAGGAGCATCCCTGTGCTGAATCCCACATCCCCTTCTCCTGCATCCAGGGGATATCCATCACTGCACTGGCTTCTCCTAAGACACCAGTGCATGGCACTGCTGGGCTTGCTGTGCCCCTTCACTCCCCTTTACCTCCCACACACCTTCCTCCTCCTTTGACTCTCCAGGCCCAGCAGTATTAAACACTAATTTCCCGTTTATTCTCAAGAAAAAACATTCTTTAACTCCTAATAGCTTTCCTAAAGCCATAACCTGCTTTGTCTGCTGTTTAATAGGGAATCAATATTGTTGTAATACAATGAAATTAACATTGATTTATCTCATTCTAACTGGCAGCTAAACCAATAAGGCATTAGTCCGGGTGCTCCTGCCAGGAGGGCCAGTCGGCTTCTTCAAGCCTGATGTGTTTCTCTTTGCTAATAATTAATTACAGAAATCTGGCATAAGGCTTGCAAAGGGGATTAGGCAGAATTACTACTTGCAGCAGTTTTCTAAATTAATGCAAAAGTGGAACCTACCAAACTGAGATGCCTTTCCAGTGTGTCCCCAGTGGCAGGTGCAGACTGGACATCCACCTTCACCTGATGGGCTGGCTGAGGGGCAGAAGCCTTGAACCCTCGGACTGGCCATCTCATAGAAACCCAGAATGGTTTGAGTTGGAGAAGCCTTAAAGCCCATCTCATTCCACCCCCTGCCATGGGCAGGGACACCTTCCACTAGCTCAGGGTGCTCCAAGCCCCGTCCAACCTGGCCTTGGACACTCCCAGGGCTGGGGCAGCCACAGCTTCTCTGGGCACCCTGTGCCAGGGTCTCACACCCAGGAGGGTCAGCAGAGGTGTGTGGAGCTCTCAGCTCAGGACTCAGTGGGTGCCCAAGAACTTGAAGAGCAGGCACTGATTGACACCACAGTCGGATCTAACTGTCTTCATTTGAGCCCCCCTGTTCCCACTCTGCTCTTCCACAAAAACATGTTTGGAGGGAGGTCTCCATCCTGGAGATGGTGGTGGTGATGTGTCCCTGCCACAGCACGAGCAGCAAAGCGTGGGCTGGAGATCTGAGCTTGAGGTGCCCGTGCCGTGCTCGGAGAGCTTAATTAGCCCAACAGCTCCTGTAATTACAGCAGCACAACCTGCTGCAGGAGCATTCCCTAACTGCGGCTTCAGGGGGTCCATTGTGCATCCCTGTGGATGGGGAGGGACCTGGCATCACCCACGGGCTGGGAAAGGACAGGATTCTTGTCGCTTTTGCTTCAATGGCTGGTGCGGATCAGCCAACAAGAAATCAAAAGGTAAAAATGGATTCCAATCCAAGGAAAAAGGATGTTTGTCTCTCACCCCGGGGACTGGGAGAGCCATTTGTCATTCTAACAATGCAGTGATTAACTCGGAGGCAGGAGGGAATGCTCCTCTGAGACACCAATGCTCCCGACTGCAGTTTACATGGGATCTACAGTAATTCTGTTGTATTAATATAATTACCAGACAATCCATTTCAATAACATAATCACAACCCATATTTCATTGCTCAATTACTGTTCTGATGAGAACAGTTTCTAAGCCATAACCTCCTCACAAACCCACCACTAAAATGATTTTTTAAAGAGAACAATCCAATAATTACTCTCACCATGTTAAGCCAATTAGCCCAGTGGCAATGGAACAGAAGGGATTTTTCTTACTGGCTACTCATTGGCAGTGGAAAAAGAAGTTTCAGGGAAAGAATATGTATCTTTTCAGAGGGTTTTTTTTTTAAAGATTTGCAGTCTTCAAATAATGAACTCACAAATCAGGCCCAAGCTGAAGATGATGCACTGATGGGGTTGCCCTGGTAAAGAGTTACAGGTTGGGGTTTGCCCAGTCCCATTTTCTCCACCACATCCCATCAGCTGCCCCCACCAGATCCCATCAGTTCCCCCACGAGGTCTCCCTGGTCCTGGTGGGAATGGTGCATGTTGTACGCCTCGTGGCTCCCCACTCTCCACTGCTTTCCTGGGCCATTTTTCCAGTCCCCCAGCTCTGCCTTGACTGCCTTTTCCAAATTACCCATGAGATTTTCGGCTGTTTTTCCTGCTCCATCTCACAGCACTCTGCAGTGTTTTTATGCTGAGGATGACCTCAGGTTTGGCCAAACCCTTTTTCTGCACCCAGTGGAGGGAAGGGAAGGGTGAGAGAAACCAACAGCTGAGCCCACAGAGGACTGAAGGTCCTAAACTCAACATTTCTGGACTCCCCCTGTCTCAGAGCCTTGTCTGTTCCTGGCTGGTGATGGAACAGGCAACACCAGCCTCCTGCAGGTCCAACAGCCCCCTGTGCCTGCAGTACCTCCTGCTCCCAGTGCTGCTCCACACACTGGCCCTGAAAGACCTAAATTTAAACAAATTACATTTCCAACTGTCCAGGAGATCAACACAACATGCACGGGGTGAATCCTGCTTGCCTCAGCACTGGAATTAAGGAGCAGAAATACAACTGTTTGCCACAAGAAAGCAGCTCAGAAAGCTGCACATTACACATTGTCATGTTATACGTGACGGCTTCGCACTGCAGTCCTCCGAGATTGTAATGAATAAAATCTTGACAACATTCCCTCCTGCATTAATCATTTTAAGCTGATCCTACAGGATACAAGGGCAAATTAAATTCTATTTGCAATTTCATGCATGACGCCCAGCGTGGCCGATGCCTGAGCCAGCAGTTTTTCAGGAAGACAAGCGTGTAAGCTGCAATTATGCAGTTACTTTCTCCCATGTGCCAACTCTCTTATTACTGACAAATTTACAAATGAAAATGTATGAATGGTATTAAACTCACCTTCAAGGATGGAGCAAATTTAAATGAATAACTCGTAAGACTGCGTGTGAACAAAAACACTGCTTTTAATGGTTAAAGAGGTAAATGGGAGATCCCAGGGCTGCTCTGTGGGGACCAGGAGGCTCTGATCCCAACCTGGCCCACCTGGAAACACGCAGTGAGTGGTACAGGCTCCAGTGAGATGGATGTACCCTGTCCTGGGTGCTCCCATCAGCAGTGCTGGCTGAGACACCCTGGCCCCAAGCAGGCAGGGCTGTGAGTGCAGGCAGCTCAAGGGTGGCTCTTCAGCCAAGTGGGCTTTTCCAGACACTTCTAGCACTTCCAGGGTGCTTCCTTCTTCCTTGCTAAACCATAAAACACAGGGGGAGCGTGGCTATGGAGAACAGCCCTGCAGTTCCTAAGAGTTCTGAAACAACAGAAGGCAAGACCTCTCCTTCCCTGATGGTGTTTCAAAGGTCCTTTTGATGACTGCCAGAAAAGCACAGGGCTCCTGTTTCCACTTTTCCCCTTCCCTCTCCACTCACTGCACCAGTGACAGGTGCCCACTGTCCCCATTGTCTCCTCTGTACCTGCAAGGAGCCTGTGTGGCCTCTGAGCAAGCCCCCAGTGCCTGAGGGAGCTGTGCTGGAAGCCCCTGTCCTGCAGGGAATTGCAGTCCCCCTCTGACCTGCTAAAGCAACCAAACTGACACTTCTGCAAGACTAAATATACCTGTTCAGGCTGACAGAGGCTCACACTCCTAATTTTAAACAGCTACAGCCCTATTGTCCTGTCACTTTTGGGGGTGTGCAAGACATGTAGCACGTGTGAGTTCTGTGGTTCTGAGCAGCACACCACAGGCATTTATTAGCTATTTATTACCTATCTAATGCACATCTCATGAAGGATGCCAGCCCAGGCTTTGCTGGATTTTCTTTCCTGCATGGCTGACCCCCAGCAACTGGGGTGTTTTGGATCAAGAACAATACAGGTGCAAAGTTACAGCTCAAGCCCACTAATAAACCACAACGATTTCATGAGCAGCAGCTCATTTGCAGCTGCCTGGGTCACTCATAAGGGCTGCATGTGGGGGTGGCAGCAGGAGAGAGCCTGGAGGAGCCCAGGGATTCACACAGGGAGCCTTGGCAGAGCATGAAAGGTCTGGTGTTGATTCAGGGTTTTAAATAGGAGCAGAGCAAGGAAAGCAAAGTCGTAATAAAGGTAATAACAACCCAAGTGTGCTCTCTGCCTGTGCCCTTGATGTGCTGACACTGCTCTGTGTGAGCTGTTCATTAAACACAAGGAATGTGCCTGTTCCCTGGCAGGTCTGTTGGGAGGGACCAGGTCCCTGGGGGCTCCCAAACCTGCTCTTTGCAGGAGTCTGAGGAGATGCTGCTATTGCCCATTTGCAGCAGCACTGCCATCACCATGCCCCGGACCATACAGATTCTTTTGTGGGACCCGGTGTGGCCTCCCCAAACATCTTCTTGGTTTCCCCTCTTCAGCCTCTGCAGGGAAGAGCAAGGGCAGCACTGCCAAAAACCTCCCAGCCCTCCTCCTCAAGCTTCATCACAGTGCTAACAGTTTTTAAAATGCTATTCTTGGTTTTGATGTTCTTTGCTTTTCAAGGTGTTTTGGTGTTCCATTTTCCAAGGTCTCAGCCCCTGAAGTTGAACGACCAGGTGAATTTCTCACTCCAGCTTTCGTGGGGTAAATTTTCGACATAAATGAAGTGAACTGGAGAAAGGGAAATAGTGCAGAGCTAGTGCCTTTCTGGAAGGCACATTTGAATCAAAATATAGGCTATGGAGATAAAGAAGGGGCACCTGGTGGGTACTTGAACCGGTGTCTTGCACATTCTTTTATAGGACAAAGGGGAGTGGCATCAAACCGAGAGATGGCAGAGTTAGCTTGCATATGGGGAAGAAATCCTTCCCTGGGAGGGTGGGCAGGCCCTGGCACAGGGTGCCCAGAGAAGCTGGGGCTGCCCCAGCCCT